>JAUMTR010000015.1:9972975-10022828 GCA_032270685.1 Microctenopoma stevenorrisi
CCAAAAAAGGTTCTCCTATGGCATCACTCTACAGAACCATTTTTGGTTCCAGTTGGCACCTTTATTTTTCTGTGTGTGGGGGGGAGCTTTTAGGTTTTACTGTAGAATTATTTCAATTTATTATTATATGTTAATAGTATTGGATGCACAATTAAACAATCTCTGAATTGCACGTATCACTATAATAAAAGGGCTATCACATCGACCCAGGCGCGTCTTTTTGGATTGAAAATTAACATTAGACCTTCAATGAGCCAATAAAAGTGCGCTGCACTATAACTATGCCTTTTACAACAAGTATCTCTATTTTACTCTCTCTGTCTGTCTGCTACCAGATAATTGTCTGTTTCTCTAAATGAGTTTGGAGGGTGAGTACAGGTCATAAGTGAAGGAGATAAGGCTGCTCGCAGACGAGGCCATTTTTCACCCGAATGAGAGGAAACCTCTCTGTGGTCTTCATTGAGATGTGCTGCAGGATTAGTGATGGAGCCTTGTTGTCACCACATGCTCTATATATGGAACTAAACTTCCAGTTCGGTAAGGTGTAATATTTGTAACCAAACTTTATACTAAAACCAACTGAAGTCAAATCTCTAACGCTAATTCAAAATGATTTCATTTACTGGCAACACAGCAGCACATTAGGTGGAGCAATGGGCAAAGAACAAAACACAGAACCTTTGGCACCCACAAAAAATTTCCCCAAGGAGATTGATTAAGCACTAATTCTTCTTATTATTATTATTGGTATACATCCAGGCCAACTGATTAATTATGTCACGCTCCAAAACAAAGGGGAAATAGAAGTCATGCAGGAAGAGGTTACCCTTGGGGAAGGACACAGCTGTCCAATATCCAAAAATCCAATTATAACCTCTTGCTTTGCCGTTCGGCTGATGTATTTAGATGACAGGTGTATCCTTCATTGTATACATAACACGAGGATCTATACGGGCCTTGGACTCTAGCCTTAGCTGAGAAGACGTACTGCGGTCATGCTTATCTGTGCCCTGGCAGTCCTTCTCAGCAACACAATCACACTCCAGTACACCCCCGAATTACTTTGAACAAAACAAATGACATTCACCATTCCAGGAGATAAGCAAGGAGGGCATGTGTGAAATAGACAAACAAACAAAAGGCAGAGTTAAAGGCAGCAGTGGAGTTAATCTTGGTCCGGGGCCGGATTAACGGCCACGCTTGCATTTCTTGGAGAATAATGGCAGGGGTCCTGGTCTTATATATTAGTCCATCCAAAGAAGGAGGCACTTCTGGGCACGAAAGCTGCAGAAAGTCAATGGAGAGAGAAATAGCTTGCAATAACGATGACAGGCTTTGACTGCTTAAGTTCACATTTTCATTTCGTGGCCTGGCCTGCGAGGGAAGCTGCAGACTTGTATGATGTGCCCAGGACACAATGTGATCCACAAACAGCCTTCCACCTGTCATTCGCATGGATCTACATGTCTACGTCTATTTCTGTTTCATTTCACTGCTGCCAGGAACACATTCGCTTTGTGGATAACAGTTTTTAAAACACCCAGCTTGATTAAGATTTTGCTGCCTGTCAACGCCAGCCTACTTTTTGCTTCCCTCACACGTCCTCCCAGACTGTGAGATGCCGTCTTTGCCTGAGGTCTTTCACAGAACGCTCCAGAACCCTGAAATGGTGACGTCCAATCATCCCCTGCCTCAGTATTCCCTGGAAAACCACAGGAGGCTCACTGATTGAGACTGGGGCAGTTACAGGAGAGAAGTGCTTTCAGGAGACTTTTCAGACAAAAGAAACAAACTCAAGTTTAACCTGTCTAGAACTGTGGCTCTTTGGGGCTTTTACAATTTCAACAGGCTAACGAAAAAATCCCTGAATAACAGACGTGAGTCAGGATACAAAGCTGACTCCAATAGTTATGGTTAAATGGTACAGTATAGTCATGACACAGCTGTTTTGGTAGCAACCAGAGGCGCAGGCATTGCGTTTCCCGTTTCACGGTAGGGTCACCAAATTCTTCTAAATGCAATATCCTTACCTGGATTATTAAGCAGACATCTATGTAACACTTCAAATTTAGTTGTTAACTTGGATATAACATCAGAGACATGACAAAAGTCAAAGGTTAAGGTCACACTGACTTCATGTTCATATGATTGTGTCGTATTGATATGTGAAAAACAGTGAAGGAATTTGGTTCAAATTATCACCATTCTCATCAATGTTTTCAGAACTGACCCAAACACCACTTAGAATGAATTAGAATACGAGTTTGGACACAGCATGTGCACTACAACGTCACTGGCTGGCAGAGGAATACGACGTGGTGATTCTAGATTGGACTATTTATAGTACTCTGTAGGCACTGGAAGTTTTAGTCATGCTAAAACGTAATAGCACACAAACAGAGATTTAATATGACAAAATGAGGACGCAAAAATCTGAACAAAGGGAAATGAAAAAGTTCGATTTTAAAAGCACAACAGCTACAGAACTGATTTTTTTTTTGTACTTCACCTTGGGAGTTTGTTGAGCAGTTTCCTCATTAGCAAAGAGACGTGCTAAACCATTTTAATGTCTGGGAAAAGCAGAAGAAAATTATTCGAGCTATGAACCATCCACTCATCTCCTCTTCCTTTCAAGATGATGGAAAGCAGAAGGAAAAAAGTTTTGCGTCTTCTCTTAGCTGCTGTCATAAATCAAAACGTGCGCCATGGCAAACAGCTGCCAGGAAGGTCTAGCGTGCTAATTAGCGCTCCCATTGCCATTTTCCTACACATCATTCCTCTTGTGTAGGCTCACTCCGTTCTGACTGGAACACACTCTAATTACAATTACAGAAACAATGGTGAGCGCGATAAACATTAGAAAGGAAATTTCAACTGTGGCTCCGATTTGTCATTAATTACCACATAGCTATAATATTTGACTCTGTGTCATTAATGGTGATTTAAATAAATAAATCTCGTCCTTACTGTGGTGCAGGTGTATTCTGTGTGGGCCTGAGATAGGTTTGCAATATAATAAGATAATAGGCAGAATGACAAATGTTTCAAATTAAAAAGCCACTCCGGCCATGAATGTGGACGTCGTGTTTCTCGCGGGGAGTGGAGGTAAGCACCGTTGATGTTTAGTTGCCAGGAGAACTTAATATTACTCGCTGGACACACGTAGCACAACCAGCAACAAGCTTCTGTCCCCGTTGTGTGCAGTTTGACTTTCATTGATGTGATATTGTTCAGGGTAAGTAACTAACTAACCCACACTGACCTCGGTGGTGGGAACACCGAACCCTTTTTATCCTGCTCTAACACTTATCAGCCAGTTCCTGCTCTACCAGATGCCTACAGCACTGAATAAGACCTGTTGCTGGCTAACCTGCCATGCACTAATCGCCCTAATGCCGCTGATTATGAGTTTTGTCGGCTAATGAGTGGATGAAATAAGGGAATTACACTTCACTTCTAATGAGCTCACCCAATTAGGCCATTAATTAACTCCAGAAGAGAAACATTAAGGAATGAGGACTTTGCTGCACACGCAGTCTGACAACAGCCAAAGAAGGGTTTGGTCAGACAAAAAAGGAAACATAAAAGATGGATAGGAAAATGCGTCTTGTCATCCTGACCGTGACACCCAAGATGAACATCCAATTATACAGCGAATTTTCATTTAGAAAAGTTGAATTGTGAAGAGGCTGATAACATTGCCCTTTACTTTATCATTCAAGTGAGTTTGCTTTTTAAAAAGGTTGTATCTTGAACAAACTCTGACCCACTTTATTTTTATGGCAAACTGAAAACTTCTCTGAACTCTCCATGAATATGATATGACTCGCTCCAGATTACAGTTCAGATTGTTTCACGTAAAAAAAAACGCAAAAAAAACTTTCGCAGCGCAGCACCTACAGAAATAATGGCACATCTCAGAGAGCGGTACAGCTGTCAGTCAAGGAACAGGGTCCAAAATAAAAATGCCATACGATAGACAAGCTTAGCACACAACTGATTCCACTCTGTGAATTATTCATGAAGCTGTGAAACCATTCAATTGATTCAATCTCAGTCACAATAATCTACAGTAACTCAATCCACGCAGATGTGATTTCCATACAGCTATATTGCCTCCACAGTGAACCGTGCCATAAAGAACTCGCATAATAATCCCATGCCCCCAAAGACTGTAGTAGAAGGCCAAATAAGTGTCGAGGGACTGTGGATGCTGTTCCACACATTGTACACCATTATGCTCCTTTTAATTGAATTGCAAAAAGTGCAGTTAATTAAGCTATTAACACTGAGAGCATGGGAGCGATCACAGAACACACAGACCTCTGATGGTGGTCAGTGGCTGCACTGGCCTCCGGGGAAATGAGGACTCCAGTGCTTTAACAGAGAGCAGCTGAGGGCAGTGCTTCATACTGAAATATGTGTTAGGAAATAGTTTTAATTGAAGTTGAAAAGACAAAGCTGAGAATACACTATGAAAAATCTGTATGGGCATTTTTATAGCACCTATATAAGGAAGATCATCTGGATCTGCATCATCAGCGCTGTGTCCTGAGGTCCTCGGGTGTTTCGCTGTCTCGCTCATCATACTCCCACCAACCTTCCAGAATAAAACTACATAGAGAAATATGCAGAGGATGGTTTCCGCAGCAGGAAACCATCCTCAATCAATTCCTCTGATTGTGTGTAGTGTGTTTAACCTCAGTGTAAAATAAGGTCATGTTTTTCACAAGTCTGTCTTCTGGATTTAAATGAATCTACACTCATGTCCAAGCAGCACGTCAGCGAAGTGTAGTGTTTGGAAACAGAACATCCATGTTTTTGGCGTGCAGTAATTATGAAGTGTCTCCTGAACAGCAGTGCAGAAGCTCTCAGCAGAGAGAGCTGGATTCAGGAGTGATGCTTGTAGATCTGCACAAGTTTGTTCAACACAAACAAACTGTTCCTGAGTATGAAAGTTTTTCCCCGTTTTCTTTGGAAAAGTTCGTTCTCCATTTCATTTGATCCCACTAGTCTGTGGTTTTTTCACCAGATTTCTTTATATCTTATCGCCAATTATATCACTTCATATTTACATCAAAAGTGACACTAAGCGCCCTGTCGCACTGACAATTATTTTTGACAACATGTTGTGTGTCCTGCCTGATTGAATCTGGCAAAAGACGTTCGTTTAAGTTCCATCAGGAAGTGTATCGTTGACACAACTGATCTCAGGGATCTCTGAGTTTTGTCAGCCAGCAAACACGCTTCGTCATTAACCCAGGCTCTCAGACAACTAGTTCGCTTGTCAGATGCTATTTAAATTTGCGGGATACATGTCCTCGCCGTCAGTGTAGTGAGCATGCCGCTTCACTGCTCCAATATTTCATTACAAGTGTTAAGACCCTGTCTATTTCTCCTGAAGGTGGGATAGAAAGTTACGTAATTTATGGGGGGGGGGGGGGTGGGATATAAATTTAATTAATTTATAGCCCCCCCCCCCCCCCCCCACCATAAATTATTTCTGCTGTGGGTTCAACATAGAATGATAAGGACTGAATAATAAGCATCTGATGCTGTGCTCCGCTTTCCGATAGAGTATATTTACACTTGTTATGACGTAATCAGTGTCTCGACTTTCCTTCCTTTGATTTCAGTGATGCGTGTTAGAGATATTTGAAAGGGGAAACCCACACACACACACAGATGTACACTAACTGTGCCTGTTGGCCTGGTGTCTGTCATCATAATGAAGAGTCTAGAGAGAGACTGTGCTACCATTAGGCAGACAGATGTGAGGCACAGGAGTGACACGGGGTGAGAATGAGACAGTGGTTTATGAACATGAGTGGAGGACGGCTAGTGGGGCTGCAGCCTGCCACCATAATAGGATCAAGGAACCAGCGTGTCAGAGTTGAAAGATCACACCTGTGTTCACTGTCAGCCATGATACTTCCATGGCTGAGTGTAGGGGGCGGGGGGGGGGTTATGTGTGAGAGGTGCCGTCATGTGGAAAGTGCTGTGCAGCACCAGCTGGATCTTTTCTGTTTATAAGGATGTGTTCGGTTCAAATTCACACATGTCTATTCTGACCTAAGTTGCATTTTGGACAATTCAGCCGTGATTTAACTGAACACACGCTGTCGTATTATGATAAATAGAATGTAAATATAAATCTATACTGTTCTTTGGACAGCTGCAAAAGAGCATTAAAGCATTTTTAGTGCAAGTCTGTTTGACAGCGTTATCCTCCTTCTTTCATCTCTAATGATGAGTAATATGACTCATTCCTCATCCAATCATAATTTCAGAGATGACAAATGTGTGTGATGCTCTTCACGCACATGCCTCCGCCTTTTCTCTCGAAGCTGAAAGTGTGACAGCGACTGATGCTCAGCGACTCGGCTGCGACACGCCGGCTTTGAGTGACACCTGTAAATTCAGGTTAAACTAAAGCCTGGTTCACATGTATAATTAATTAGGCTCGCAGCCGAGACATGGCAGGTAATCATTAATGGCAACTGTTAGTCTGGAGAGTGGGCACCTAAGGAGGAGTGACTTTGCACAGTGTGAAAATTAGTGCTTCAAGAGAGGTGGTCCAGATAGATAACACAGTGACATTTTTTAGAACAGCTGAAAATAGGTCATTGATGAACAATAGCTTCTTAAAGACTCTCTTCAGGAGCCATTCTCAAGCCAAACTTCTTTTTTGTTAGACTCTCTGAATAGAGCGGCCTTTGCCTCTTCAGCAGAGTGTGTCTGCCTAATTTGAGAAAGGACGTCCTCTTCATTTCCTGTGATCGGGGTAATTTGTCTGTGCACCTTGACGCCGTCTTTCTGACTGCGTGAGATGAAGGACTGGATGTCTTGCAAAACTGGTGGAGTATTAGCGCTCGCGGAGGCCACTCAAAACACGTCTGCTGACTAACTGTGAAAAATCTCCGAGTCAGCGCGTCAACACATTAACCTCTAGCCCACGGTCATGCTTCCAGATTGGCATAATGAGGCATAATTTACCCAAACAACTTTCAAGCCAGAGTTGGGACTCCTCTGAGATCGTCTAATGTTTTTAAGAGGAATTGTCAGCTTTAGCAGTTTACTGACTTAGCTGTGCATAAAAATTTCAGACCAGTTTCTTTTAGCCTCAGGCTGCTTTGGATAAAAGGCTGGTTATTTCATGAGTGTGCGGGATCTCTTCAAGGTAGGAAATGTCTTACGGTTGTTGATAGTGGATGTAAACCAGTATTATGGAAGTTAAGCACCATCTATACATGCAGAGCAGTCGCACAATAGCCCTGCTCGACAAGCAGCTAATAGCAAACAAGCCCAAAGGGCTCGCGGAGGCTGCAGCACGCAGGCTTCTAGTGCATAAGAATCCGTTGATGTAATTGCTTTTGAACAATAAACTGGAATGGAAAAAATCTCCACTATCCACAGCCCATTGCTCGTAACAGTTATTCCACACAATGTTTCCACCGTCATTGCGGCCTGCAGTTCTACCAGCAGAGTCTCGATGAGGCAGATTTAAATGTTTCCTGACAATGATAAGAGGTGAGTGATGATGAGGAGGCAGGGAGCAAAAGGCCGCCGGCTCTAACAACTGCCACAGAGAAGAGAAACACAGATAGGTCACTGCCCAGGGCACCACATATTCTCCAAAGGTCATGAATGCATGTCGGAGTGAACATTGCCCACTGATAGGCTGTAATATGGAGGGCCTTGTCTTCAGATAATGTCCTTAGATGTAAACAGACGTACAGATGACGACTTCTCTTTTTTAACTGAAACGAGGGGCTCGAGCTGGATGGATCTAAATCTGCACTGAAAACTGGTGGGTAGGGTTATTTCTGTTTGTGAGCATGTCCTCAAATAATAGCATTACTCATAACAAACTCATTTCAAGCCTCTTAGAAATTAAAGTCAGTCGTTGGGAGCGTTTTGTATTAAAATAAGTAGGTGTTATTGTACTGTTTCAGGTGCTTAAAGCTCTTAGACTACGTCATTATTAAAAAATTCTGTTTCACGCATGTCTCCTAAAGGTTTCAGAAATTCTATACTAAATCACTTGAGGCCTCCTTTTGTTAACTATAATCATTTGATTGACTTTGTCCACATGACTTGACAGCTATGTGTTTTGAAAAGTACTGATAAACCTACATCTCTTTATTGAGAACACAGCTACGTCCCCACTTCAATGAAATGTAACGGAAGCAACTGAGAAATCATTTCTGTATTTTCTTCTAAACCATTCAGATAATTACAGACACATAAAATAAAATAAATAATTGCACAGGAAACAGTATAATTTCAACTGACAATATCCAGCGCTCCAAAAGTCTGTTTCCCTTTTTATTTTTAATACTTTTTATTTGCTTACATGACGCTTGACTTTTCTATGATTCAGAAGCTCGATGCAGATCAAACAAAATGAGTAAAAACAAATAACCAGCCACAGAAAGTGCTGTAATAATCATTTCTGCACCTACAGTACATTGTTTGCTGATCTTTATCTTTATTTATTTATTTGTTGTGATATTAATCACAATATAAACACCTGAAATCAGGTTAAAACGATATCAACATCATATCTTCCACAGCAGAACCCCCACATAAATGATGCCAATATTCTGGTTTATCTCTCCTTTGGTTTGAGCTATAAATTAACTTCTTTTAAAACAAGATTCGTGAAAGGTTATGGTCGCATCCTCTATGAATAACAGACAAGTTATTAAACGGTTGCTGTGTTTGTGCCGCGGAAAAAAAAAAAAGCAGCCAAGTCATAAAGGGATCGTTTGAAGTTATGATTGTAATGCTGCCATCACTTGATGAACTTGGTTCATTTCTCCTCCAGCGAAATCCATTAAAATCAATCATTTTTGTCCCCTTTTGTGCCTTTGTATTCTCCCTGCATGTTTTTTTTTACCTAAAAAACATACTTGTGTGCAAGAAAGAAAGTAAACCAGCTAATCTAGCGTTACCCTTCATCCAGCTCTAATTCATTACTTGGACACACTGAATGGAGGGAACAAAATGTTCCCCTGCAAGTCAGCCAACCTGCTCATCTCCCACTAATAAACCGCAGCGCGTGTGTAAGCAGAGGAAATATTGAAAGAGCTGGCGTTCAGATCACAGCTGCCCCCTACCTTTTGTTGTGGAAGGCAAATGGCATTCGGATAAATGCTCGACACGCATTGCTGTTTTAACCCAAATTACCCCCATGCTTCAGATCTCCCAATTGCCCAATTAACAGGGGGGGGGGATAGAGAGTCCTTTCAAGTCCTACATTTAAAACAAAGCCGGTGAGCAATGTAGGAGTCTGTTCTCCATTTGTGCACCTGGAGGGAGGAATCGGTGGCGGCGTAAGGGAGGGAAGGGGCAGCGAGGTGAAGCAGAGCCTCCTGCTGTTTCCTATTTCTCTCTCACTCTCAAATAGTCAAATGATATGTGAGCTCTGAAGAGATTCAAGGTGGAACAAGTGAAGTAATGGATATACAGTATTTTGTTTTTTTAAAGGACAATCACAAGAATGATATAAACTTACTTACTTTCCTTCTGTCACCACTGGTAACTTTTGTTCTTTCTGTAACATTTTAAACCTGTTTATTTTAGCAGAGTGCTCAGACGCTATATTCAGCGTTAGTTTGTTCTCTACAAGGTGCTAAAGATTCATTCTTGTTTTTGTGTCCAGTCAGTGGATAGCATCATGTGGACATGTCTCCTGACACCTCACCAGAAATCTGCTGTGGCGAGTCTGCTGGACGCCTTCTCAGTGGACCCCTGACATCTGCTTAGTGGCTGTTGTGGAGATGAATTAGTAATATTGACGTCTTTTGTTGGTCTGCTTGAGAAAATAGTCCTTGTACAGCTACCAGGCAACTACCTCAGCAACTAGCTAGGAGGAAACTGCTCCAATTTTCACTCCTTTTAGATGTTTGTTTTTACCCTAAACACATTTTCTTTACCTTCTGTCTTAAGTGTCAAAGCTTCTGGATGTCACATTATGTCGATGCAGCTTTGCTGTAATAGCAGCAGGGAAAAGGCCGTAATTATAGAATCATATAAACACGCAGAATCAACTCTCACATATTTCTTTTTCTGCTAAATCCGCCTCCTCTTGCTGGATAACGATGGCTTTCACTCACCCTCCGAGCGCCACGACAATCATGTGACCCGTTATCTTCACCACAGCTCTTCTCTGGCTGCACCCGGCTCCGCACTCATCTGGACAGAGAGTTCTCACGTTGTTGCTGGGCTCTGTTGGAGCCGCTTTTCTCGATTAGAAGTCACTTGGAATTTGCTGTCACTTAGAAACGCTGGAAACAATGTTTATAAGAGGATTATGACAAAATGAGCCTCAGACATTATATTATTTGGTCATTGTGTGCGTAGCGTTGGTTGTTCTATCACCACTGCCTCTTTCTGTTCCTTGTCTAATACCACAACGTTTGGTTGATTCAGTACATTCCTGTTCATCTGAAGTACTGACCTGTTATTCTCCCACCTGCACTTAGGAGTGTCTTGCCCCCACTCGGTGCAGATATTCGTGCACCTAATACTACATGCTTGTGCCGCCACTATGTGTTGGACTGTCTCTGAGGCCTCTTTGCACACTCTGCATCGTCGACCCTGTCTGCTGCTTGGTAAGGCAGACTCCTGCTTTTATTGACCTGGTGTTTAGTGTCTGTGTCTGTGCCTCGGTGCTGTCTGTTAGTCCAGCCTTTTCCAGCGAGGACATCCCATGCAGGGTTTTGTCTTGTTCTCTGTTTGGGCTATGGCACCCTGTTATTGCCTCAGACGTTCTCTCGACAGCCCGTCTGCGGATGCCATATCATCCTTCTGATCTACCATCTAGCTCCACAATCTCTCCACTATAGGAGTAAAAGGTTTGTTCATCTGTGGGGTTTTAACCGTTTTCATCTGTATGCATCATAGAAAAACCTTTACAACAATTTCTCAGTATCACCGGATACTCTCTTATCCAGGAGAATGGAAATGAAAAGTGGAAAATGTAAGCGCACAAAGAGATAGGAGAAAATAAAAGAAATTCCCTTCGGGTTTAGAAGATGCATTTACCGAGCTCTTTTATGTCTCCGAATTTTAAGTTTGTCACTTACTCATGTCCTTCATCTCTGCACACCAACCAGGCCTTTTTTTTTTAAACTGTTGGTATAGTTCCTTTCTGCACCTCGATGTTTTATGAACTCTGACTGTTTCATCTGACACAGTGCACTGAAAGCTTGCCTCACAGAGAAAGAGACTGAACACAAATTAAAGTAATACAACCAAAACCAGCCAACCACTGAAGGCAAGAATGTGAGAAATGGGGAAAAAAAAATCGATACAGCATTTCAACTTATCACCCCTTAAGGATGTTGGGAAGGAAGGATGAGTGAGAAGCAGCATGGAAGAGCAACCAGATAATTGAAGGGGAAAGAACTCAGCATCTAATTCTATTATCAGATGATCCCTGTTGCTGACAGTGTGTGTGTGTGTGTGCACGCGCTATCGAGGAGAGATGGAGGTGACGGAGAGAAACATGTCTTTGTAGGGGTTTTCAAATATTCAGAGGAGCAGATGAAATGCAAAAAAAAAAAATCAATAGGCAGCATTTTTTGAACTTGTAGAGCTCAGATAAAAGTTAATTTCGGGGGTTGTTTTGGTTTTCCTTTTATAGTTTTGTTGTGATAAGATTCTACTCTGATAATGCTGGAAGGTTTAGAGTGAGGGTCAACAAAAAGAAAAAGAAAACCCCATTTGATCTGTTTCAGACTTTTATTTATAAAGAAATTCCATTAAGATGTTCCCACATTAACTCAAATGATCTGACAGTTTTCACTAGCATGTTAGCATTTACGTTAGCATTCATGCACCTGCAGGACTGCACTCTTTTGGGGGTCGGGGGGGTTGCAACCTATGATGATG
Source organism: Microctenopoma stevenorrisi (assembly GCA_032270685.1). Classification (NCBI taxonomy): domain Eukaryota; kingdom Metazoa; phylum Chordata; class Actinopteri; order Anabantiformes; family Anabantidae; genus Microctenopoma; species Microctenopoma stevenorrisi. Next base: position 9,984,877 of record JAUMTR010000015.1, read on the forward strand.
CATTTTGAGATGTTATATTACTGATGACTTATATTATCACCAACCTTTATTATTAAATCTGTCAATGATTTTATTCAGCACTTCTGGATGCAGATGTCTCTTTATTATTTGTCTTGTCTGTGGTTCCTGGTTTACAGACAGTCTCAATGTGTTTTCAAATGTAAATAAATTGTAATTACAACTAAAACATATACACAATACTTCAATACTAGATTTTTTTTTCAATCTTATACCCCATAGTGAATGAACGAAGGCACTGATCAACCCCGGTTCACGTTAGAATTCAAATGCATTTGCTGGTAGTTGTTCTGCAAAAATAGCTACTGCTAAAGATTTTAATGAAGCTTTCATTAAGAAAATAAACAAACATTTAGCATTTTCTAATCTATTACAGATTTCTCTGTTGTTGATCATTACAGTGCTGATTAAGGTAAGTGCCTAAAATTTACATTCTTAAACAAGTCAACGATGAGAAATAAGCTGCAGTGGATTAGTGGCTATGGTGAATTTTGGCTAATGGCCTTAGAAGGCGATGGATGGGTTTTGTTTTCAGTTCCAAATAACTTGAAAGTAATTTAAAGTTGGGTTTGTTTATGACACTGCATCCCAGATCTCTGCAATAAAAATGATAAGCATACAGTCAGAACCGATGGGAGAAAATAACTCCTGGGTTGTAAGAAAAAGGACATTTTACTCCACGAGAGGGTTAGAAGATAAAAAGTATCCGAGCTAATTTTAAAAACCGCAGGAAATAGTGTGACTAAATGTGAAAATGAAATCCCTTACATATCATCTATCTGTGCACTATCACGTGAGGCATCATTCCGATGCATAAATGGGGATCATGTTATTACAAGCAGCAGGTCTCATGTGAGTGAGGTTCAGTCAGAAAGAGCGATGACAGAGTGGTGACAAAATGTCACACAAAGACTGGCTGCGACACCATTTGTGTAACACACACACACACACACAGCAAATAAATCCATAAGCAACATTTTCTGCTGTCACCATCATTTTATTTTCCCGTTAATATTCCCCTGCCTCCTGCTCTGTCTTTCTCTCCCGCAGGCCTTGGTTGCCACATTTGCTCCACAAGCATAATATCCACATGCTCCTGTCACAGCGCCTGGCATTTCATCCCAGAGAATGGGCGAGCAGTGAGGTCCGCGCCGTAATTGAAATTCTGAACAGTCAAGATTTCGTACGTAGGGATACATAAGATTAGGGTTTTCTCGCCCTAGCAACCAACACTATACAGGTCACCTTTTATTATCATGTGACCTCCAGCTGCCATTGGCAAAGATGATGCTAGCCAGGAGAAGCTGTATAAGAAGCAACAGAGTCCACTTGAGGAGGAGCTTGGGGTCAGTGGGGAAAAATATGACGCACAGGAAAGAGTGTTTGTTTTAGCCGTCACTGTTTCCTACCTGCATGTTTTTTATTGTAGTCAGTAATGGGGGTCTTAAGGAAGTCAACATAAGCTGTGATTCATCATTCCAAAGATACTTTTTGTCTAAACCTAACCAAACTATGATGTCTCAGTAACCTTAACTGCATGTTTTTTATTCTCACCATGAGGACAAAGGTCCCCTACGCATGCTGCCACGGGGGGCACTATTTCTGGAAACATCCTATGGGTCATGTCAGAGAGAAGGGACAAACGATCCTAGAGGACTTTTTAATGCTTATCTACATGTGTAAAACATGCTGCTGAATGTTGAAGGTTGCGCAGTGCATGCAACTCGATGACTGCATATACTGATATGTTTCTGTATGTGTGTTGTGGGAGAACTCTATCCTAATAAGCCCACAGCTGACAGTCATTGGTTAGTAATTAGGAAAAAGGAAAATAAGACATTGGCAACAACATTTACAGAAAAAAGGGCTCAAATATTCTTAAGGTGTTGTTGCAGAATACATTCAGTCCAGTTAAAAAATACTTAAAAAGGGAAAAAGAACAAAAATGTAGTTTGCTACTTGAATGAGGAGTTGCCATGACTCAAGTTTTCCTAATTTCCAGAAACCGTTTATAGACTTGACAGAAAACAAAACAGAGCTACCAGGAACTTCGACATCCTCAGGCAACCAGAAATGCAACTTTAAATTGAAGCTATGTTTGCTTTGTGTCTGGTATGTGTAGCCATTTGCTGACAGGTTTGCCAGAAGGTGACAATATTACCAGCGATGTGTTTTCATACTGCTTCTGCTGCCCAAACTTTTAAAAGGGCCAAAAGAGTCATTTTAGATGAAAATATCCATAGATGCCTAAATATGAATATGTCAAAATGTTTCTAGTAGTACAGAAAAATGTAAATTATTATGGCTCAGCGGGCAGAACAGCTTGTCCATCTCTCTAGTTTTTTCTGTTTGCGTGTCAAAGTGTCTGAGAGTAAGACAGTAAGTCTGAAATTTATGTGATAGATAGATGTGTGCATGAATGGTAAAGTGCAAATTCTGCCCTTAGTCACATTACCACAAACTACTTGGCACTGGGTGGAATAATTCTTGTATAGGAATACCTCCCTGATATGTCTACTGCAGGGATTGTCCTTAATTGCAGGAAAGTGTACAGAGTGCACTTGTGGGTGGCAGGTCAGCAGGGGCACGGCTTTGCTCCGAGGCCCCAAATTGATCTGGAAATAAGCGCAAGCAGAAAAGAACAGCACAACATATAACAAAAACCTACAGCAACAACCATGAGCTCACGGCTCAAGAAATGTGCATTGCTGGTTCTATTCCAAGGCTTAGGTTAGGGGAAAAAGGCTAAAGCTCCTGTTGCATAGACAGAAAGCTTTAAAGGTGTTAAAAGAGCGGATTGTCTCTTAAAAGCATGAGGCCATTAATGCACTAATTTGACTGATAAAAGCTGCTTCAGAGTTGCTATCATCTCATAATCCTTATCTTCCTGTGCTCAGCTGATTGTTTCTCAGCGCCTGGTTTGTGATCGACGGCAGGAGGAGCAGGAGACGGAGGGAAGAAGATGAGTGGAGAGGCTTTAAATAGAAGTAAGGCCACTCGATTTCCTGCACGCAGGCGGGTCCAGTGAGATTCACCTTCTTCACCATATTAGGAGGATGAGCACTTGGGTGCACTTGTTGCTATTTCAAGGCTTGAGGTGTGTGAAGCTCTTAACGTGATTGGCCAGGAACCTCTGACTGGAGAGTGGCTATGCTGGGATATAAATTGCTGCGTTATCTGGTTTTGGTGTGCGTCTCTGAAAGTCTCAGAGTGTGTGCGCGCGTGGTCGAGAATCGTGGCAGTGTCTGACAGACTTCTCGAACTGAGCCAGAGAGGGGGAGGAGAAAGGGAGTGGAGACGCCGCATCCCACGTTCTGCTCCAGCTGATTGGGGGTGCCTGCATTCAGGAGGTGACAGGTAGAGATGGCTGGTTTGTGGCTTACAGCAGATTCCCCCACTTTAAATGAAATAGCTTCTTCTCCCGTGTTTTCTCTCTCTCCCTCTCCCTCCCAGGAGGTGGGGAGTAATAATTGGTACAGTATTAAAAATAGTCTTTTCTATAGTAGGTCACTGTATCACACACACTGCTGTCTTAAATAATGCATTAATAAATCCTCAAAAGGACTTCGAAAGATGCTGTTGTGGGTCACAGTCTCGCGGAGGCGTAGCCTCGATAATTCTCTCGTCAGCTTTGGTTCACGTGTATCTCTCAAACACATGTTGAGGTAATATGATGTTGCAGACAACAACAACGAGGCTATTCAGTGTGTAAACACATTTAATACATGCACTTTAAAGATACAAAATTCTTCTTTCTCGTGGTTACTGCAGGTTACTTGCTTTGCTGTTATAAAACAACTTAAAAAAATAAATTCAGATTGTTGCTTTTCTTAAAGAGAAAAATTAAGTTTAAATGTTCTTGAATACTTTTGCTCCACGATGATGTTTGGCAGGTATAAAACTTCTCACACTCACCATCTTCATTTCCTGTTCTACTATGTAATTGCCTTCTGGACTGGAGTCTGCCAAGAGGACTGTTTTCAGCTGACACCATCAGGCGGAAAATATTCAAGGACAGACATGGAGTACTGTATGATGAGGAGCACTTTGTGACTCACTCCATGTTCACTGAAGCCAGCTACACATCACGCATATCCTTTACAACAGCACTGGATCATACAGCTTGTTAATCAAAGTTCTGTCCAGATTGAGCAGGTGCAGGATTTCAAATAGCGTTCGCCTTCCTCAAATGATGCCCGTGGGAGAAGTCACCGCCATTCTTATAGTTGACCTCGCAGCCGTGACTAAAATACTGGAACTGTTTGCTAAATGCAATAGATTACCACAAATATTAAAGGTCAGAAAGGCCTGAGGTCTAGCTGTGGATTCAGCAACATCAAGGGTCACAACTTCAAAACAATAGGTTGGAACGGACGCAGAGCTACAGGAGCAAGGTCAAACTGCACGCCATTAGCAGGCTAAGTCATGGTATTAAAGAGGCCGTGCTATGGATCAAGGTCAGCAGACATGGCAAAGAGTAAATTAAGAGAATGCCCCCTGGCCTCAGCAGCTATGGCCATTACTGCAACGGGAATAATGCTGAGGACAGGGTACCTTAGAAATGAGTCAAAGATTAACACAGTGCTCCGTCTGTCTAGTTTATGACCATAACTCTTCATCATATATTATGTTTAATGCTGGACTGTCGAGAAATCACAGAACTTTCTTTTCTACTTCATTCTTTTCAACCATGATTCCATTTATTTACTGGCAACTTGTGAACAAAAGCTTCAGTCTCCTTTTCTTAAGGCCACTTCTTCACCCATTTTGACTCTTTGTAGAGTCAATAGTTATTAATGAACTTGGCGGCCATACGGCACTTGATCCTCGGTGATGGGCAAAGACATGTAATATGCGTTGACATTCTGTTTAATCACGTCAACAATGGTACATAAATGCTGCGTAGTACTGTTTTGGCTGATGTGATTCTCCTTCGCTCTCTGTCTTCTCCTCCGAGGACAATTAAGCACAGCTATTGAGCAATAAGGAGCTGACAGCTTGGCAGCAGTCATTAAAGTAGATGTAAACAAGGCGGTGCAAAGATCTCGCGCGATCCTGTTGCAACAGTCAATTCAAAGTGCGGCGAATGCTCTCCTGCAAGAAGGACAACATCAAGGAGTCTGGTAATGACAAAAACAGACGAAGAAATACGCCTGCTTATGGATCCACACAGTTATGCACAGACGCCTCATCAGTTCCAACGAATAAAAGGAATCAAACCATGCCACATGAACAAAAAGCAATTTCTTTGCCCTATAGTGCAATTTGTGACTGAAATGTCCTTTTAGACACATCTAATTGTGGACTTCACTCCCTTGGCGGGACAGGTTAAGCCGCGGCAGAGCGTGTGCATGAAATCACTAAAATGGAAATAAAAGAGCTGCAGGCTCTATAACTGGTTCTTCTCCTAAACTTAATTTGTAAGCTAAGCTAAGGCTGGACTTCACCTCAACTACACCCATCAAGTCTACTAATACTTCTTCTTCCCCCACCCTCTCATTCATTCATGCTTCCCTCCCTCTGGCGAGCCATTGAGTTTCATCTTCGTCCTCACTCTCATCACTCATCATCAGCATACCTTCATTACACCTTTAAACTCACATTGCTGGAGGAAGCTCAGTTAAATGATACCTGTTGGTTAATTAGCGGTAAGCGTTTTTGTGGTCTCGCTGAGAATCAACATTTTCCAGCCAGGATCGCTAGAAACCTGTAAATGAATGTTTCATTACCCAGGTTTCTTGACGTTGAATTCATTTTCTAATTGTCCAGCACCATGTAAGCTAATGCCGAGTGAAACACAAAAGCTTTAATAAACGAACCACTACGTATGAGCACAACTGGTTAATTAACAGCTGCATTTGCCACATGTCTGTGAGGTATGCTTTTAATTTAACTCCTCGGGGGTTACAGCCGCCCGCAAAGAACTTAAAACTGAGATGCTGTATTCCGTTTGCTACCATCGCCCACGTGGCTACGGGAAATCGATCACAAGAGGGTGTCTAAAATATTTCATTCTGATTCAGGATCTCGTGGCTCTGTTAGCAGCTCTGAACCAGTGAAGCATATTAAAACTTTATCATATCTCTGCTACATGAGGACATAAGGCCTGTTGACAACTGTATCAGAAAAGTACCGGCCGTCACCAGGCAAGCTAAGGAGAGTATGTTTCTTCCATGCATATCACGTAATAATACGCCCATATGGAGCGGCATTTGCTGCTTGTTCTTTCCCCTCATTGCCCTGGGGCAGGATAGCATTAGCTAAATGCCTTGAAAGCAAATACTGACACCTCCAAAAGCAAATTCCTCTCTTGGATGCAGCGAGAGAGGAGCCAGCTGGAAGGAGAAGACAGGGGAGAGGTTGTAAGGGATGAAAGTAGGGAGGGAGACTTGTGTCAAGTTATTTCCTCTGAAAACCACGGAGCTGCCAGGACACTACAGATGGACTCGCTGTGAAGCATATTTCAGATTTCACGCCACAACCATTCCAGTTTATCAGGCACTATATTGGCAAAGTCTCATGGCAACACCTGACACTCTGTCCAGATGTGTGCATAGAATTTGCAGGAACACACTCCAACTCAAAAGCATACGTAGGTTCTGAACTCGCCTCCCAAAAAAAGCCTGACTCCTCACTGGCATGTTATCCAATGACTGGAAAGAATATTTACTTCCATATGTTTCCCAGAGTAATACTAACTCCTCTCTGACTGGCTGACGAGAGTTTTGGCCTAGCCAACTTACCAGCGCCTACATACGGGGGTGGACAGCTGGCTGGTCAGATGCCCAGTTCCTCCGCAGCACAGTGGAGGAGCTCTACCTTTCTGACTGGGCAAATGTCAACTACTTGGCAGGCCTGCCACCCAGATTCCCCTACAGGATGTCTCCAGATGGGCTACCACACTTGACTAGAGATGAAAGTGGTCTTCCTGTTTCAGACATTTTCCCCCTGTCTGCTTTCTCCTGGCTGGTTCCAATTTTAATAGCTCATGTAGTCGAGTGAGACAGACATGTAGCCAAGACACTGATCACTAACGAGGGGTAGAGCTCTGACTCTTTGTGGCTCTCCTGCCTGGATCATTCCAGGGAGCCTCTCAACTCATCCTAACGGTCTTTATAATGCTGTATTCAGACCTACTCTACTTTTCAATCAGTGCTTTGTCGCTTACATTTCCTCCCCCCCCCCCACAGAGAAAGATTGTGTGTTAAATGATTAACGTTTTTCCCAACAATGCAATTCCCCGTGAGCAGTGCTGTGTTATTGCCAGCGCTTGGCTCCAAAGTAAAGAGCAAAGTAGAGTACAGTAACAAAGCTCATGAATAAGTGAAACTGACATTTCGTGTTTTGAAAAGTCACACCATCTTCATTGTTATGAATATTTTCACCTTTCTATTTTTCATTTTTCAAAAGCAGTTGCCAACTTACAAATTGTAGGTTGGTCAGTACAATATACCAACGTGTATTATTTTCTAATTTAATATATCATCCTGAATTTATTAAGACCACAAATAAACATGTTTGAAGGGAAGTTTGTAGTAACAGCAAAAACAGAAGAACAGCGACATGATATAAAATACTTAAGACTGAAAATTATACCTAAATATAATCATGTTCAAATTGAATGTTCTCCCAATGCAGCTGTGGTTAATGAAGCTAACAAGGTAAGTAGCTGTTGGATTGATGAATTAGGTTGTACGTGATCATAATGTACAGACGGATTACTGTACTCTGCAGAGTGCCTCTGAAACTCAACACTGTCCGTCCCAGAGCGAAATAAGTGTAGTTATAATCGTGGCAGACCAAAAAACAGCAACTCTGATTACGTTTGATTGTTGTGCTCTAAGTTGATTACGTACAAAAGTATGTTATCACGCCACATTGGCTCCTTAGCATAGTGGGGTGAGATGCAAATGTATTGTCCCTCGTTCATTTGAAGACGAGCGGTTCGGCGGGAAGCTTCTTCTCGCCATATGCTCAGTCTGCTCAGCTCCGTCCTGAAGGATCCACCTCAGCCCTGCAAGTCTGCAGAGGAAGATGCCATAATAGCCCAAAGTCACGAACAAATTAGACTGAAAACTTTGCTCTGCGCACACACACAACTCTGAGAATGTGTGTGAGCCCTAATGTCTTGAAACACAACATCTGTTCAGCACTATTTTCTGAATCATGACTGTGAGCTGTGCTCAGTGACGAGGCCATTCACTGTGGGCTCAAGGCCAGCGTGTCTTTTTTCTCCTGTACATAAGAGACATCAGTTCTTGACAAACACCAATAAAGAGGTATACAATAAAGCAATTCAAATCATAGGCTAATTAAAAAAAAAGGAAGATCTGTAAATGTTATTAATGTAAGTGTTCTCTCAGAAAGAAAACGTCGCAACCGCTTCCTGTTTCAAGGTTGTCAAATACTGATGCTTTGTCAAACCCACTGTCATCGCATAGAGACACGGGGTTTGCAGTTGACTCCGGGGTTAACCCACTCACTGCAGTATATAAGACATTCAGAGCAACTGCTTCAATCTTTTCCTGACTCCAGTATAAACAAACCCATGGCAATATAGGACGCTTTGACATTCACCATCTGGAGAGCTGAGGCATGATGCAGATTTTATGCCCAAACAAGATATTTCGTGGGAGGACCCGCCACCCGAAAGTACTTTTCCAACTGTCATTTCCACATTCGAGTTTTTCTTTTATTCGTATCCCCATTATTTCTCAACAGAAAGACACTGGACTCCTCTTTATCATTTACCAGTGCAATAGATTTATGTCGGCCAAGACTCTGTTAAACCAGAGCCGTGGATTTTCGAAGTAAAGATCTGCTTTGAGACATTTTCTAACTCTTCTACACTAGTTAAAGCAAATAGAAAAGTGTACTTAGAAAGCTGCTTCTTGAAAGCATGGATGGATTACTCCTAAAGTAGGAAAAAGAGTGTGCAGAGAGAAAAGTCCAAAGCACTTACGCCTGAATGTGAGTGGCACAGTTGCATGGCGAGAGAGGACCCGAGGCAGCAGCCTAGGGGAGCTGACAATGACAGAGTTGTAAGCAAGGTGAAGAGGGATAAAAGAGACGGAGGGAAAGGCGGGTGATGGAGGTAACACGGTGCTGTGAGGTGAGGCTTAAGACAGATAACATTAAATCATTCTCAGTGACCAGTCCTTTAAGTCAGTCTTACTCATGTCGCTCCCCCGAGAACACGGGTCCAGATCGTGACCTGCTCCTGAAACAGTGATAGAACGAAAGCTGTTTTACTGCCAGCACAGAGTAATGATTTTTTTTTCCTGTCTGCACACTGTCCTGTATCACTGTCGGGGGAAAGCTGCACCGTACTTTCACAGCTTAAGTCTGCATAGTGCCGTTAAGCATTCATCAGAAGTGCTGGTTGCTGAAAACAGTTTGATGTTGCTAAAAAGTGTGGGACTCTGAATGATGGACTTCCAGTGATAAATGAAGACAAATTGAGTCAATGAAAGGCAATTACATCTTGAAGGCTGGAGATTGATTGCGTGACGTTGGCAAGGAGCTTTGGGACTGTGGAAGAGGCCGCCACTTTCACGAGAGACAGGTTCCCATTGCTGATGACACTCCAACAAATGCGCGGACGTTTCCATTCTGGCACGCACTCCTAAACCGGAGCACGGGTCGAGGTAAAGTGAAACGAGAGGCGAAGAAACTATTCAGAAATGTAAGACATCAGCTCGTCGCACGGTGCAGGAATTTGAGTGTACGTGCAGCCCCTGAAGCACCGACGGTTCACATTTAACAGTCCTACTTCTACTGCTAATAATAATACTAAACACGGACATGTGAGCATTTCTGTCTGTTTTGAGATCCAGACCAGACAAATGCAGCACAGGAGAAAGAGAGCAGAGAGACAAATAAGGCTCCGAGGCTCTGATGAACAGTTTTGTGCGGAGGCCAGGTGGCAGATTGCTGGATTTGGTAGATAAAAGCAGGACAAGACTGCTGCTGTACTGTACTGCTGCAGGAGATGTATAGCACCTCTCTCTTCTATTTGTGTCTCTCCTCCATGCCCATGAGCGAGTGATGCATCAGGGTCAGGCGTGGTTGAGTGCTGGGAGGATCAGAGCGGAGAGCGCCCACTCACCGGGGCTCAAGACACCTGAGGAAGCATTTGGAAAACGAAGGAGGGAGTCATGAAGAAAGGATACCGAATGTTTTTTTTTCTGCAAACCAAAACTGCTTCTGTGATTGGAGTTCATTTTGAACTCGTGTTTTTTCTTTTGGCTATGGGCTGTATCAGAAGTAGGTGAAGTCTGAGCCAGCAACTAAGTCTGACAGCCAGCAACTGAAACTGTTAACCTTTCCCGCAGAGCGCCGCAACCTTCCACCATGCTCCGCTGCAGGACATCACGACGTCTGCATCACCTGCAATCATATGCATACATTTGCATCCCGCTCTCATCCTCATGCATAATCCAATTACAAATGAATGACAAGGTCTTCACTTTTAAGTATCGGTAGTCGTCTGTCAAGAGAAAACTTCGTGTGATACGCATCCATTTGCATTGCTGATAAGTTCTGCGGCGTTTAGCTGGGCAAGTACTTCATAGTGGGTTCATAAGAGCACACACACAAGAAATACTCACTTGGGAAGCAGCCGTTTATTTAGTTTGCTTTATTTATCCTTCACATAATGTCAGTCTTGTTTAACATGGCTGGCGTTCTTTCTTTTTCAGCCATGGCTCAGTCGATACACATTCTTTTTTATTCCCAGTTTTGAAAATGAAAGGTACTAGATGACTGGACATCACTGTTTAAAACAATACTTAGTAGTAACAAAGAATCTGTCCATAAACACTGTCGCAGATGATTGGATTCACACATGATCACAAATTACATTAAAATATAAGAGAGATGAAACTGAAGCCATTTCAGTTTACTCAGTTCAAATTTAGTCAAACATGGTCATATTTCTGCTTCATTCATTTATTAATTAACTTAATTTTAGAGAATTTAGAGAAACAGATGCTGATCGGAGCTCCAAGACGAGTCAGAGGCAACTACAGCCCTGAACTTAGGAGGACCAGGGAGTTGTCCTTTCAGTGTCACCGATATGATGCTGAATAAAGTTTTCACTGTACATTTCTTTAGAGTGTGGGGTCCTCATTGAACACAGTATACAATTTGTCCACCTCTAAAAGTCTTTACTACTGAAACAATCATAGTTTAACCCTGAAAAGTTAACTGTGTCTTCACCCAAACCAACGAGGACACAAAACCATCTCACTCTACTGATAGATGACATGTTTTGTCATTTGGACTGTTCCCACTTTAGAAACAATATAATGTCCCCTGGTCCCTTTTAGAAGTACTTGTATAATGGAAAATAAAGCGGAGTCCTTCCTCGTGGGCTGACCGGGCCTGTCCTTTCGGTGTTATATTACACAGCACTGCCTCCTTACTGAGCAACCACGAGGCAAAGTGAGAAAGGGTGGAAAACGGGAGAGATTAAAATCTCAGGAGCACAAGAATGCGACCCCGTTGCTATTCAGTGTAACCAAGTTTAGTTGGGGTTTATTATTTATATTCTTATTTATGACAGCTTTCATATTCTTTATCTCCATTCCCACAGGCTAGGCACACTCAGAATATTGCTTTTGACCTTGAAAGCTGAATTCTCTGAAACTAAAACTTCTGCTATCTGAAATCACAACAACTTTGCAATCTGCTTTCGCGATCCCAAAAGGCAGAACCGTGCATTTCGATGAGAGCAGAGGAGCAAATCTAACGGCTGATACTTTACACTGTCATAGGACGGCGAGCATCAGGGTTGAGGATCGCGTTTGTCCTCTCCATTGTGTGTCTCAGTTATTGTCATCAGTCTGTAATTAGTAAATAAGGGCTGTTGACACGCCGCTGCATAGTGCTAATGAACACAAGAGGTGTTAAGCCACAGGAGACGCAGGCGCCGGTATGCGGTGGAGGTGGTTGGTGGAATAACAAAATGGCTGTGTGTGCGCACACGTGTGCTGGAAAAGAGAAATGACACATCCACTCTGGTTGGGTGTTACAACAATGGACAGTGTAATGTTCCTCTCGCCATGCTCTAATGCATGTATGAGCATTAGACAGGAAGCTATGGGATTCACACCACGAGCACCCTCCCAGCGCTCTACGAGAGGGTGGCGATGTGACTTTAAGAGAGGAAGCACTGATTGAGACAATAACTCGCGAACTGCGCCGGCTGGCACGACGCTAGGAACGAATACCTCTCGGGAAGGCGGGGATGGTGTCGGGGACGGGGAAGGAAAAGTAGGGGAGGGAGATAGGGAATCTGTCAGGTATAGAGGAGAAGCAAAACAACAGCACAGAATGAGGAACAGGGCTGCCTGGGAGATGACAGAAAGACATCAGTCCTTTGTGACAAGGACAGAAACCCTTATCAATGAGCTGCACTCTGCAGGGCCAGGAGAGACAGACGGGTGGGGAGGCGCTGAGCTCCGAAGAGTTTGTTGTCCACCAATGAAAATCCACTAAAGACTCCGCCATGCCTCAGTGATATTGGTTTATTGCGGATTTGTAGTTTGTCCAAACACACACCTAACAGTGGAACCGTGACATGTTGGATTTGGGCTGTTATTTCTCTCCTCTGTCCAACTGAGAAAATGTGGAAAACATGCTTTTCTTTCTTTAGTAAAGTCATAATAAAAACTGGTGATTGTGTTTAAATGTATTACTAAAATGAAAGAATTACGACGTTGAGTGGGTACACAGATTATGAAACTTTCCAGATTAAAACAAAAACAAAAGTGGTTAATAATGTCATGATCCTGATTGTTTATCACCTGTTCTATCTTCTCCTTCCAACTCTCAGTCCAAATCAGCCCTGCAGGGGTTAACAGTGCGAGTGAGGGTGACTCATTCCTTATTCAACGGTGAGACATACTCTGGTGAGGAAAACATTTCTGTCTGAAACTAAATAAAACGTATGAAATAGATGTTAATAGAGACAATAGGGTTTTTATGTGGAGTAAAATGGTGATGTCAGAGGTTCGTTGAGACGAGAAGGCGAAACAGATGCTGGAGTCCTGCAGACCGCGTCTCAGAGCTACGCGCCAGCTGTCATCAGTATTCTGGAAAGGTCCTTGGCCACTAAACTGAAGACCAGTCAGTAAGTGTCTGTAATCTGCTGTGAAGGCTGAGTGCTATGAAGGAAACATCTCAAGCGTTCAGCTGGTGTCGGCTGTCTGCTCCTTCTGCTAAAGTCAATCTCCCGCTTGACTCTCCTCTCCAGCTGATGGCTACATGTGTGTGTGAGTGTTGGCGTAGCACACACCTTCATGTGGACAGATGAAGACGCTCCCACAAACAAAACGTTTGGCGAGTCGTCCATGTCGGGCCTGTGCCCACATGGCTGCCAGTGTGATGCTGGGGCGGTGGGGGTGCTTTACTTTGGTCAGAAGGTTTAGTCATGGCAACTGGACTTCTTTCTTGAGCTAGACTACTTCGTTCTGCCTCCACAGAACTTTCTCAATCTGGGGTAAGTTAGTGAGTATTCATCCTCCAGGTTGGTTTCACCCCCACAGCTAACTTGAATAGACTCGTTAAGAGAAGCAAGGGAAGGGGGTGGCAGCTCCTCCCGCGCCCATTAAGTGGGTCGTTAGGTGTGGCCAACCTGGTGGACGTATGAATTGGGCCTGATTTTCCTGGGGACTGATGAAAGGGGAAGATAAGTTGTGCACAACATATCTTCACCCTATCACGCTGCCCCTTTAGGGTTTTTTTTTTCTCTTCACCTGCTCGCATGTCACTGTTGATCGATGTTTGCTTTTTGCCCACGGACGCAGCCTTTACAGTGGTTTGTTGGGAAGCAGTGACCCATGACTTAAGCTTATCAATAAAACCTGAGGTCAAACTGACCGTTCTCTCTCTGCTCATTAGAGTAGAGATTCATTACACATGTTGCTTGTATTTCCCACATTCCCTCCTGCAGGTGTAGGAGGGAATGTGTACACCACACACACACCACACACTTATGTCATGATGCATTCCTCCACCCTTACCTTATCCGTGTGTCACAAATCCAACATTATTTCGGTGCCCTGTGTGTTTTGGTGTTGTTGCCTTCTTTCAATATTAATGCAGCAACTACTGAATATTTAAATCTGAGCAGCACAAAGTTCCCTTTGGTGCTTTATGTCTCAGTTAAAACCTGCTAAGGCATAAGTTCAACTGTGGCTGTAAGTCTTTTAAAGTATTGCATTAATAGTTGTGAGAATGTCGTTCATCTTTTTAACTACTTGCACTGTATGTACAAGGAAGTATTCTAGAAACAGTTGACTTCATGTATATTCACTTTATACATGTATAGCCAAATATACAAGCAACATATACAGAGTCTATGCTTCATTAGAACTTAAATATCATAATTGCAGAGAGTAGACTCTGCAGGAAAGAACCCTCCATAAGGACGATCCACTGACTTACATACTCACCCAGCTTGTGTTAGATCTAATGAAACTTCTCTACACCTCCTGCCGCTCCTCGAAGCACACAAAGCTGACCACAGGATCACATGTGGTCAAGCCTTTGACATTTTCTTCTCAGTAAGTCTGCTTCTTTATGAGTTATATATGTGTAGTCTGTGGTGAGTGACAGATACAGTGCCACCTGCTGGTGAAGACAGCTACATGCTAATGCCACTTTTCCACACAGGCAAAGGTGCTGTGAGGTGATGCAGCCAGTCTCTGTTGCCTCTCTAAAGGGACGTCTAGGAAATCTTTTCTAAGATTTTATTTTGTGTTTTATTCAGGTGTTAAACAGAGACAAGTAATTATTTTCCCATTTTCTTTTCGCTGCTTGTGTGCCTCACACATTCACACTTGCAGGCTGGGACCTTAGTGTTAGAACCAAGCACTGTAAGTCTAAAAAAATTTGTTAGGGACACGGTTGAAACCCTGAGCTTCCCACCTCGAGCTCATAACCCTTTGCCAGCTCACTTTCACATACACGCCCTCATTCCCTCCGACAGGTACATGCGTGCTGCTCTCCCTCGCTTTCACTCACAAATATATATTCTCACCCATACAACACCTGTGCCACCCAAATACTATTGGCTTCACGGTTGATGGTTTGAGTGGGCCACCAACCGTAACCTTCACGGCCAGAACTTAGAACTGTTATGAGCGTAACACTCGACAGTCTTCAGACATCTGTATGTCTCATTTCTTGAGTGTTCATTCTGTGTGTCTAATTCGTTCGTGGATTGATTCTTTTTTTAACACAGTGTTAAAATTGTAGCCGAAACATGTAAGCAAGGTAAAACAACAATTTTAACACTGTGTTAAAAAAAGAATCAATCCACGATCTGTATGTCTGGTGTGATGAACACAGCTGTAAGGTCTGGTACACATTCTGGTGTCATAAATAAATTCCATTTCTGAATTTGATAAAGCGTGATTAAAGAAGAAGCGGTACTTCAGCCAAATAAAACAAAAGAATATTTGTATAAAACTGCTACCTCTAGAGCAGAGTGAGAATTTGTTTGACTACATTTTGTCTGAACTAACCCTTTAACAGTCTGTGTGCTCCAAAAGAACATTCGTTGCCATCAGCAAGAGCTTAATTAGCTGGAGAACCACGTGAACTGATGTGTGACAGGTAGTGACAGTTCACCAGAAGGAGAGGATGAAACAAAGTGTAGTTCCTCTACAAGAACTCAAGTATAAATGTAGTCAGCCAGTGGGAATTAATGTAACACGTGTGTGAACAATGGGTGTGTGCCATCGCGGGAAGCCATTTCTTATTTAACTTATTTATTTTTATTGATGGACTTGATGTCATTCTGTCAATTGGATTTAATTACACAACCGACTGAGTGCTGTCCTTGTCTCGCAAAGTTTCAGCTGCCAGTCAGAAATCATTATTGTTCTCTGGTAAGGCAAGAAAAAAAAAAAGGTGACAAGAAATGAAGGATTTGGTCTGTGCTGAGAGGCTTCTCAAAACAAATAGGCTAAACATGGAGAGAAAAACATACATGTGCATACATATACACACGCCCTCATATACATATACACACACACACATATATATATACCGAAGATTAGTTATTTAGCTGTGTTAGTTAGGGTCAATGAGTTTCCCTCCAAAAAAACAGAAAGATAAGGTAGTGAGTGAGTGAGTGTGTGTGTGTGTGTGTGAGAAGTGGTGGCTGACAGAGTGTATCAGTGAAAACCCATGGGAAACTGGAAAGACAGCTAGATGGAGTGGAGACTACTGTCTTACATTCACAGAACTCTGAGCAACTGACTTTCTTTCTCTCTCTCTCTCTGTCTGTCTTGCGCATACACACACACACACACACACACAGAAATGCACTGTACTGTTGTACAGTGAGGCAAGCTGCAGGAAGGTGAAACCTAAAAGTGTACAGTGAGACCGGAGTAGTAGTGATATCCCTGCAGTGAACAGTCGCTTGGTACTGAAACACACTGCCACCCCCTTTACTCTCCCGAAGCCAAAGCAACTGGAACGATGGGGAAGACAGAAGGACAGATAGAGGAAAGAAGGGGAAAAAATTGAGTCAGTCCTCCCTGAGAAACCGATTCCAACATGAAAGCAGTACAGTGTCACACCGCATTAGGTTGGATATAGACAGAGGAGGACGTGCATACCAATGCTGTACACAGAAACTGCTTGCCCTGGGGGTGTGCACGAGGCCTCGGCAGACCTGACAAAACTACCCACCCACAAATCGGCAGATTGTATTCTCTCACCTGTCTCGCCAACATCAAAGGTGATTTCCTGTGCTCACGCGGTCTGAAAAGATTTCTGGTATTTTCAGTGAGCAGGTGAATGTCATCTGTTCTTTTCTTTGTCCTGTTACCATGCGCAGTATATCAATAGACATGGGTAACACTGAATAATAGAGTAGAACAGGGGAAGGACTTCTCTTAGTTGTCCATAGGGTAAAAAGTCCAATTGCATAGACAAAGGCAGGTGATGGACAGGTTTGGGACATGGATGTCGCTAAGCCCAAGTAACTTTTAATATGTTTTGTGTGGAGTTTTGTTCCAGATTGCTACAAAAAAGCACAACACAAAAACACACTATAGTTCTGATTCCCGCCTCCAGCCAACCTTCTCTTTCTACATGGTTAATGCAGTATGTAAAGACAGGACAAGACAAATCTACACTAATGTTAAATTATCTGAATGACTGACACCGTGTCCACAAACAGTACAGTGGGAGGTGTAGAATGATCAGCAGGATATCCTTAGACTTGGGGGTGTGGGTCTGTCCGCTGGGGTAAATGTGGTGGGGATAGAGTTCTGTTTGCAGTACTTAGCTGCAGCAACAACACAGAGACCTCACAGAGGTCACACAGAGTTTTCCTAATTAAATAGAGACTGCTCACAGCTTTAATGCAGCAAGAACCAACTACACAACCTCGTCTCTAAATTCTCTGTGTGCGACTCCTCCTTTTCGTTGCCAAACCATGAGCCAGCTGGTAACAGTGTCCACTGATTAGAACAAGCAACACGTCCCCGACCTTGAAATGAGCCTCGCCTGTCTCTGTATTTACGTTTCCAGCGTAGCCTATGCTGCACAAACAGGTGTGAGATTATTCCAGGTACAGCAATGCAAAACAAATTGTTGACGTAGCTGTGCTGAGATCGACCGTGGAACCATGTCTTTTGTCTGATGATAGAACATGACTTGGACTAGCTCAAACATTTACGACTTGATTAGTGACATCTCAGGTCTCGGGCAACAGCCATGCATGTGAAGTAGTATAAAAACACACTTAGTGGAGAAGTTTATTGCAGCCTGTTTTGATAGCTAACTGCACAGACAAGGGCACTTTCCCAATTTGCTGTTTATATAATTAGCAGTGGCTGGTCCCAGCAGCAGGAACTCGGAGGTGGCATTGTCATTAATCCTCTAGGTCTCCGGCATAATACCAATGCACTTAACAGACCCAGCAGCTTCACAGGTCAGCTGCTGGTGGCTGCCCCAAAACAAACAGGCAATACACTCACGCTCATGTGCAGACATGCAAACTCCCTACACAGCATCTGGCCAGCCATAAGGTGAGTTAGGCCTTTTCAGCCTGTGTGCCCTACAGACTCGCTACGCTGACTGCCTGTGAGCAGCGCCACCGTTGGCTATGCACTGGCTGGTGTCCGCTTTCAGCCTGTCTTAAAACACAGCAACCCACTCACACCATCACAGGGGGCAGATAAATGGCCGTACACTGGTTAAAAGTGACCCTGTCTGGTGCAGAAATATCACACTGACACTGGCTACATGCTGTTTGAACTAAGTGCACATATGCAAATGCAGTGCTATTTTCAGTTTAAAACCATCCTAACCTGCTCACTCACTTTGTGCTTCCACTGAACATATTGTATCCTGATACCAATATACATACACAATGCATTCACATATTTTAAAAGCCTTGCTATGTCTGCATCTGAAATGAACAATCTGTACATTTCTGTGAACATCTTGGCCTCTGGCCATTAACTCAAGGTTCAGCACTCATTGGCATGTGAGCAATAATGGATAGATAAGAGGTGTGTGGACATTGGACCAGTCGACCAGAAGCATAATTCACGTATAAATCTCTGGTTTATGTGTAGCATAAAAGGAAGGTTGCAGAATGAGTATCTGACTCTGTGAAGCAGAGACTGAGCTGGAGGGCTGAGGTGAGGTGGTGACAAAGAGAGGTAAGACTGGGCTGACACACAGAAAAAGAAGAGTATGATATGAAAAAAGGGAGGCTGAGGGAATTGATAAAGGCAACTAGAAACACTGTAGGGCGAAATTGCAGAAATTTGCTCGATATGTCCAGAATATACTGAGCAAAAACCACTCCTTTATTTATGTGTGAACCTGTTTAGCTACACTGGACACTGTGAGCACTGGTTCAAGTTTCATAATGTGAGCCTGCTTTAAAAGTCTGTTTCCAACTTAGGATTTGGTTTTATAGTTAAGATCACAATTTGTTTATTTTGTTAAAATTTGCCGCATTTCAGAATGTTTTATTTGGGAATGTGTGCATCCCGTCATGTTTGGTGTAAAACTAACACAGCTTTTCATGAATCATATCAACAGTCAAACAGTAGTGGTAGTATGACAGCTTCAGGATGTAGACAAGTGCATGTGGGTTATGCAGCAGGTCAATGATTTTAAAAAAGGCCTTTCATACTCAAACCCTCCAACATGGATGAATTCTAACAATGCTTTAAAGAGGAGTTATCACAGACGCTTTATTGCAGTAGTTGCTGCCAAAGGTGGGAAAACCAATTTTTAGGTTTAGGGGGCAAGTGCATTTGGAGAAGTTTGGACTGCCTTCCTTCATTCATAAATGAAATCACCACTCAAAACATGTAACGTTAAAATGTGTTTGATGTTTTGAATCATTTAGGTGTAGAAATACACAAAAGTGTTGTGGCTGTGGTGGTTAACATCAAGGTAAGGGGCTAGATAATGCATCGAGTCCTCTCCACGAAGATGTGCACTGTAACTTTCTTGTGTGCTCGAGGCAGCAGAGTCCTGCTGAGAACTGTTAGATAGGGAATCAGATGGCTTTTTGGAGACTGATCAGCACAGATTGCTAGAGAAATGTCGGAGACCATGCTTTGTAGCACATATAACACTGAACATGCAACATGATGGCAATCATCTTGCATGAGACTAGACTCTTGATTATATTTTAAACTTTGCTAAAAATACCACCTACAATACGTCCAGCAGCTTGGTGAGGGATAAAGATAAAGGAGATGCAAAGAGGAGGAGCAGATGGTGTCCTTACATGCATGAGCGTGTGAGTATGTGTGTGTGTGTGTGTGTGTGTGTGTGACCAAAAACTCCTTAGAAGGGTCAACGGATCTCCGAATACATTATTCAAAACTTAACACCTGTCGCATTGCTACAGTTAGAGTGGGTGGTTTCTGTGTAATGGATAAAAAGAGAACAATTAAAATGCTATGAGACACAATGGATTTGTGTGTTTGAAGTGAAATATACATGACAAAATTAGCATCAAGGCACTTTTAGGAGGTACGTTTTGGATGAAGCAGAATTGTCTACACTAGGATTGATCTAACATTGTTGCACGTATTACTGGTGTCAATATTGGCAGAGCAACACACTGCTTTTGTGCCAATATTGGATTATTTTGGTATGATAAAAAGGCAATATACGACTTAGAATTTATACTGTTTGAGTGTTCAACCTTTTCATCTCCCTAATGCTTATTAAACAACAGCTTTCAAGTACAAGTACCTAATCAAATACTGTACATTTTGGAATTAGCTTCTGTCAAAACTTCCTTGGGGTTGTCCAACTTCTGAAAAAGTGCATATAATATTCATTTAATAGAGCACATCTATCACAGGCTTGGCTCGATCCTCTAAAATACCTTAATCAATTATACATGGGAGCTGCCAGAGTGTGAGTCTCACCACTTCCAATTCAGCAGCTGGGTTTGTCTGTGTGGTTTGGCTGACAGAACGTTCGATAATATGCAGCAAAGTGACACACTGCATTGTCATAAATTGCTTAAATGTGTTGCTCAAGGGTTGTTTTGGCCTATGACATATGCACAATGTCGCCTTAAGCTAAATGCAATGCTAATGCTAGCACTATCAGATATAGTGTTTACTACGTTCGCTGTCCTAATTTAAAGTGTTAGAATGCTAACATTAGATTTTAATACTGTAGACTGACTTTTAGAAGCAGTTGGCTATTAAATAAAGTATTTAAGAAATATTATTTTACTTTACTTTGCAGACGCTTTTATCCAAAGGACACACCTGGTCTGGGCTAGCAGTCTGGGCTGGGATTGGATCCTGCAACCTTCTGCATCCCAGTCTGCATCTTACCCCAATGAGCTACCAGGCCACTCATTCGTCCTGATGATGGTACTTAATATCCTAAGAAAAACAAAAATAGATTTCACAGATGGTAGTGAGACAATGATGCAGAAAGGATTAACAGACAGGTGACAAGTATCTCAAAATGGCAGAGTAGACATGTGGGCAACATGGCGGAGGCTAACAGCAGGTGAGTGTGAAAGACAAGATGGCTGCCCCTGGTGTCAGTGTCTGCCGTGTGGTTGCAGGCAGCAACAAACAACCCTACTCCACACTGAAAGAATAAAACCACATCCTTTGTCAGTACCAGTATCTAAGTGTTGCCAAACATGCCACAGTGAATCTGCTTTATGGTGGTTCTGCAGGAAAAGGCAATGGATTACCAATAAGAAGAGTGGCAAACAAAACATACAGTACAAAGCAATTCATCTTTTTATATTTGCTATATATTGAAATAACCTCTTCTGTGTTCAGTTTGCGTGAAGTATTGAAAAACCTGACATAAATCTGTCACATGCTCCCTTCTGCCATTAAGAAACCATCTGTTGGTGTCATGCATTGAGCCAGGCCATCGATTTTAATCTCAAAAATACCATATGGTTGAGCTTAAGAGCTATTTTGCACAGAATGTGGCTACAACTTTGATTTAATAGACACAACGTTAGAGGTTTGTTGCCTGGACAAAGATTTTATGAGACTTCCCACACAAAGATATATAACCATCATCCAATGAGATAAATGTTATCACAAATAGAAGTCAAAGTAGCCCTTTTTTTGCTGGTAATTCTGTGCCAAAGTCATACTGAAGAGGCAAACAAATGTCAGATGTGCTCTTGTGCTGTGAAATTGGAAGAGAAATCAAACCTTTATTACTACTCAAAGTATGAGCAAGACAATAGAGAACTGAAATTAAATAACAAGAGGAGACTACATGACTTTTCCTGCGAAAAAATAATTACACATGCCTCGTTTCCATTCCTTGTTATACCATATTACCTTTCCTCACTTCAAAGGACATTGGCTACTATTTTGGGTTTGGCACCGACAGCGTAACAAAGTGGCTCACCATGGTGAGAAAGTTTCAAAATTAAGAAACTTGCTCAAAGGTAACAAACATTCTCTCAGAACTCTTGATGACACAGTAATTAAAAGAGCAAAAACTGCACTCGAAGAACCACATTAGCTGCACTTGCACTTGTCATTATGTCTCACTATGTGGGAGGATGAATCTTGCATGGTGCTCCGTGGTATTTGTTGTTTCTGTTGTCACCGCGTGAGCTCTGTTACTCACTCGAAATGTATTAACGTCAAACTACAAAGGAGACGTATTTGTGAGCCTCTGTTCATTAATTAAATCTGGCGAGTAGACGCCAGCTATCCAGTACAACATACTAAAATATATTCATACACATTTTCTTTTCTGCAGCCCAAACTGATCTTTTGAGAGATTGTGGTATACAGCTTTTTCTGTAATGTCACTGTTAATGGATCCCACTGTGCTCACTCATCTTCCGATGGCAGACAAGGGATTCTTCTAAACAATGCATATAGTGTGCAGCTGGTCATCTCTAGTGTTACAGGGCATGAATTAATGAGTAAACCCTACAAATGACCAATCATTCAATGTAAAAGTTGTTTGTAATTAGAGGACTAAAGTGTTCCAGCCGTGCTGAGACCTATTAATGATGTCAGTTTGGTCACAATCTGAATCTAAACTTTCTCAAATCAGGAACTTTGGCCATTAAAATAGTTGGTATATGAACTTTAGTTCCTCTTTAGTCACAATGTATAAATAACACAATGAATTGCTGATTGTCTTCAGTTGTACAGCGAGAAAATACAGTTGTTATTTAGCTATGAGACGAGTTTGCTTTTTAAAATCAATTTTTGGTGCCGGAGCACAGGATTTACTATTGAACTTGCTTAACAGGGATCTTTCATAAGCTGCTCAAATCTTTAGCCCAAGTCTTTTATTATAAATATTTTTAAAGGAGGACAGTTTTGTTTGAGACAATTCAAGGATGTGTGGATAGGTTTAGGCAGGTTCAGCACTGTTGTATACGTCTATCTGGTTGCATTAGCAGGTTAGTAAGAAATAGTGTTTATGCAAGAAAAGTCTATTTTGGATGAAATCCTATGGGATGCTGAGCTTGAATTATACTGTGAACAATCTTTAGATGTACCGGCACGTAAGCAGTAGGATTTCTTTTCAGATTTCTTAGCCTTAGTGTAAACATAGCCTTTAGATCATGACTTTTATGAAATCTTGTTTTATTTTATTCCATGCAAGGGTGCACTGAAACTACTACAGTATAATACAAAACAAGCTTTTGAAAACATATACTCCTCCTCCATGTCCAACAACTGTGAAACAATCAGTCAGGCAGGGAGACACTCAATTTTCAAAAGACTTCCATTAAAATATCTATCACCATGACAACACTGCCTGCCACAGCTACATCAAGGACGACCGACAATGTATACCAGCTTTATTTTGAGCTATAGGGTTCTGAGAACTGTTGGCTGCCAGCAAAAAGGCCAGCAATTTCAAGCTTTTCAGCAAGGAGGGGATCAGGCTCCGTCTGACTTTCAAAACCCACCCCATTCTGTCCCTGAACCCCGAGGTGAAAACTATGTGATCGCTCTCAGCCATGAATGATTCAACAGCTCACACTGACGTAGATATCTGAGTCTGCAGTACTCGCAAACAACCTGGGGGTAAACTGGCAATTTCCAATTTTCTTAGATCATGTTTATGTGTTAAATAGCAATATCTTGTGTCCTTAAAAAGCCAGTATCATTGAAGACATACTGTATTTATTTCATTTGAATGATACCTTGCTCATTAATAGCTGAAAACACACCATTGACAGGTTTTAGTGTTGTTTTTCCTTTATCACTTCGATTGAGATCTGTACTGCTTTGGCATCCGACGCCGAGTTATGAGAAGTCCCGTGCTCCTTCCAGAGAATATGATCCCCATCTGCACACAGACAGATGATGAATTTGTCCATTCTTACCATATTAACCTCTGCCTGAATATGTAAGAGATGGTCATTTTTCTGCCCCTTCATAGACCACATGGGTGATGCTTTCACACGGTCACTCTACTTAAATTGTTTATTAAGAAACAAAAGCACAACAATAATATAACGAATGTAAAATGACTATTTACTCTGTCACTGTGAAACCAGTCTGCACTGAATCCTATGACTCCTCAATGTAACTTGTTGTTAAACGGCATCATTCTAGAGATTCTGTCCTTCAGACTGTCAGTGTATCTGTATCCCCTGCCATCCGTCAGTGGATTATTAACTTCCTGACCAACAGAACACAGCAGGTGAGGCTGGAAGTCACAACCCCGTCTTCTAAAATGTACATTCCTATACAACTAACTACTTGGGTGGCAGCCAGCAGCAGTAGCTTGTCTCTTTGTGTGATACACATACAAAGCGTCTAAGAAGAATATATATAGAAGATGTATTCTCAGATCGACTGGAGCATGGCTGCAGATCTCTGTGCCTTTAGCTTTGTACATTTCATGTCCTGCATCATAAAGTACAACAAAAGCCGACTGTCAGCATCATAACATATTTCATGAGCAATGCCACAACGGAAATCTGAAACGTATCAGAAGATGAGGAGGTGGAGTTGCAGTGCTGGAGTGAAGCGGTGAGGAAAACATAACGACAATAACAATCTCTCCCCAACAATATGGATAAATAATTGAGGCCAATCATGGACCATAATGCAACACAGCTGGATGAATTCAGTCCTGGCTCACCTGGACGGTTTCCAGCTGGTAACTGTGGAGAGACAAGCGAAAAAGTATATGCTAAAGTATTTAGACAGCTAAAGCGCTATTGTGGCTATACTCCTGGGTTCGGAGGTTCGTGCTCCTGCTTTCTTTCTTTCTCTCTCCAAATCCACTTTTTGTGAGAGGAGTGGGAAACTTCTGCGCGAAGATGCATGCCAACACAACCACTGTAAAACAGCAGCAGGCAGGATGTTCACATTATGGTGAGCCTTGGCTTGAAACAGAGAGTTTAAGGCTGGATGAAAAGATAAGCAGCCAAAAGCTTTGCAGATAAGAACGGAAAACAGAGTGTTTAAAGGTTTAGTGGAGCTTTATTGTTCCAGGTATGTGTGTGTGTGTGTGGAAGGAGCACGCTCGGGAGCCTGAAAGAGATTCTCTGCAACTTGTTTCTTTAATGTAAATTCTTTTGAGATCTTTTGGGCTCATATGCCAGTTTTTAGCTGTCAGTGTGTTTCACCAGCAAACTAAGCAAATATGACTCGAAGCAGAAGCCTCAGGGAGATGATACGGACACATCTTTCTTTTTTGTGGCACCCTTATTTTGAAATTGCTCACAAGCGACTGTAAGAAAAGCTAGTGCAGCTGGCTTCTGATGTGACGTTTGTTGAACAGCAGGCAGGTATGATTTCAACGAATTTGGAAGACACCTAAAACTACCTCCTGAACACCTGTCAGAAGATTTTATGCAACGACATCAACAAACAAGTTTGAGGAGTACCACTCCAGCTTTTAAAGCATTTCCAAACTGAGCATCCTCCGTTCTTTCTCTTTCAGTTTGTTGCATTAGAAACACAGGTTGTCGATCAAACTTCCACTTTCCCACCGTGTAAAAACATTCAGACCTGTGGGGCATGTAAAGCTTCTACTCCAATGGCCCTACAGTTGTTATTACATATACTGTAAGATGATACATACAAGAACTACTCCTAACTAATGACTTCAACATTTTATATCACTATTTTATGTACTGTATTTCACCGGGGCGCCGCCCCACCAGTCCCACAAGAAGACGAAGAAGAAGAAAGGAATCACATGAAATAATTTTAGGAAAACCCTAAAATTAGAAGAAATGATTTATATGTTACACAGGCCGTGAGTACTGTGTATAATCTGCAGAACAGTGTAGTTTATTTCGCTTGTGACCGAGAACCTTGGGGCAAACATTTCGTGTCCAAAGTGCACTTGAAATTTGACTTGCCATTGCGCACACCGCCAAAAAATAATTTTACCATTAATCTTTCTTATTTTGTGTACTCTCTGCATTGTTGTGTACACAAGTATATAACATCTATGTCTGTACCCCCCCGCTGACAAACTAATGGGTAAGACATTTTCTTTCTGCCCATGCTGATGGGCTGTCTCGAAAGAAGCTGCATGATGGACTTAGCCAGCAGGTTGGTGAAATAAAGATAATGGACATTATCTCTTCACCACTTGGTGTAATTGCCTGATGTCCAGCCTCCGCTCCCCACTGATCTCAGCTCAGGAGCAGATAAGCTACGTTCCACAGAGTTTGTTGGCTCACTGGGTTGCATTAAGCAGCAGGTTTTAGGAGAAACGTTATTTTTTGCATATCCCTCTCAACCTGTCTATACATCGAATGAAAGATTGTGGCTTTTAATAACAATGGGGTTTTTAGTATGAGCAGCCTTTGGGCCCTTTAAAATGCTTCACTACAGCAACAAAGCTAGAAGACCAATCCACCAACAGTGAAGAGGATGCAAGGAATAAATGTGCAAATGTAAGTGTTTCAAAGCTAATTCTCCTTTTGTTCTTAAGAAGACTGTGACTGTAATGGTATTAAATGCTGTTGCTAGGAAACGCAAGACGTAGTCCACAGATAGGAAGCAGACAAATTAAGTCATAAGGGCTGACACCGACTTCAGACCGGTATCACCAGCAGAAGGAAAAAGCAACAGAAAGATCTGATGTACGGAGAAAAAGAACACAGAAACAGGTTTTAGAAAATCAGCAGCAATAATAAAAATAATGTCAATAGCAAGCAGCTCTAACTACCTCAGTGACTTTAATGCACCCTTGTGTTTTTACATTCAAATACTTCTGCCTTTGGAAGTTGAACTCCGTGCAGCAACGCAGACAAGGATCTGCTCCCTCGATGCTCCACCTCCCAATAAATACTTCATACACAGCAATCAAATAAGCATGAATAATTCAGTGTTTGCCAAACAACTCACACATAATCATTTAATGAGTTTCTCCCCTATCTTTTTGCGCCGATATACCTGGCTGAAGATAACTTCCTGTCCATGAAGAAGCTCGGTCATTTTGTCTTTGAACATAAATGCGTCACTTGTCTGCGCTGTGAAGCTTTGACTGTTCTGTTGTTAGATTGATGCAGCTTTCTGTGTTTTTTAATGAAAAACAAACAGACTAATGGCTTTATGAGATTAGCAGGATTTCTAAACTGTAAACAATTAGGCTGTCAAAAAAGAAGCTACAGCATCTTTCTAAACACCAGTGGACCGGCACGTGTATGGTGTTCTCTGCCGGGGCTCATCTCGTTTGTCACACGGTGACTGTTTTAGATTGTTGGAGGAAACAGAACACACTTATCTGTGGTGCTTTATATATCATAACCAAACAAAAACACGACAACATTTTCTGAGTGATTTAGTTGTTTAGTTATAGAGAGAACTACTTTGGGTCCAATGGCAGGAAGGAACTTGGAGGTTTCATTAAATTCCCCCTGTAACATGAATTTACTGCATTCATTAAAGAGAATCAGCATATTTTCATACCCACGTGTTTGTCCTCACCTGGTGTTACACTCTGATTCCTCCCCAGTGTGACAGGGCAGGTAGGAACTAATGTTCCAAGGGAAAAGACTAACTTAAATATGACCATACAACTAATTATATATATATTAACTCATTGTACTGCAAAGTATAAACATAACAAATCAATAGAATAAACTTAGTTAAATGATGTACGCAATAACTAAGGTTACAATATGCTACATTTAGCAGCTAATGCTAAATTCCAATGTTTCTTGCCTAAATGCTCAATGAGAGTCTAATGAGGTTTTGACAAAAACAAACAAGCATTTGATTATTCTCACCACGGACGTTTTGAATTTCATGATATCCTATGATCCTTCTTATTTCATTTGGGGTTGGTGTCATAAAAACCAGAAAGAAGGTGTCCTTTCCTTCCTTTCTTTCCCATTCCTACGTCACAAGCAGAGCAGAGTCAGAAAAAAAACAAGAAAAATTAACAAATCTGATGAAAAAACATTACATAAATGTGAACGTGCGCTGAAGAAGTAGAAAAAAAGTTTGACAGCAGCAGCAGCAGGTAATGCAGCAGCTGGAGAATATGTCTGCTAATTAAGTGGAAGTGTCAGGGATGCCACTTCTGCCGAACGCGTTTCTGTCTCCCAGACTTCCTATCAGGGACACACATCAGCGCAGACGAGGGGAGGAGGAGGGAATCAGAAACTGTGCGATGCTTCTCCACAGAGCTGGCTTATCAGAATTAAGCCACATGATGTAAATACATCATCAGTAGAAAAAGTTGAAAGAGTCTTTTTAGTATCATCAGTGGCATGAAACAACCAACAAACAGGAATTCAGAAACATACTACTGACAGTGGAGGAAATGATATGAGCACCTTACTCTGTAATGTAATCCAACGCAACTACACCCTCAAATATGGTCTTCATTTAAATTAACATCTTCTTCTGACATGATTGTCAAAAACTGAATACGCTTAGCATCAGGGGTTGCATTAATATTACATGACTCTTACTTTATAGTGTAGAGATTCACATTATCGTGTCATCATAATTTTCTTGTAAATAAAAATGTCTGACTTCACTCACTGGTTGGTCTTTCAAGTCAACTTCCACAAAAGTAAGTTCAGTATAAGACCTATTTGTAGCACTGACTGCCTTAACATATTCTCTGTTGCAAAGTAATATATTCTCCAACTCTGATGTTTAAATAATGGCGGATGTTTCAACACAACTAAAAGGCTCTAATAACCTCCTAAATTTTGTTCTCTCTGCTTTTCATTTCCCTCACAATGTTTTCACCGCCACGTTGAAATGCACATATCTTTAGATTCAGTGTTCACCAACGTGGAACAACTCCTGTGTCCAGCCGCACCAATCCCCCCATGCTTCTTCCTAGATCGGAGGCGCATAAAGATTTAAGCAACTTTGAGATGTAGATGAATTAAGTATTTGTGGTATTAAATGATTGCATCCGAACATACTTTGTATACTCAATATATCTCCCAAAAAATAAATACTGTAGAAAATAGCGGGGACGTTTGAGTTCACTGTGTTTCTGACATAATGGAGGCTGATGCAAGGAGTGAGGGAGGGAGGCGAGGAGGCAGAGAACCTCGGCTCTGCAGGCAACAGCATGAGTTTACAGAGGAGGAACGTCATTATTTTTTATTGGCCTAGGTTGACAACTGGAGTAGCATCATACTGTGGCAATTAACAGTATCGTTAAGGTCATTAAATTGCATTTAAGTAAAAGTATTAATAATGCAGAATAAATAGGTACATACATGTTGCATAATAGAGCAGGTGATGCTATAAACTGGCAACGCAACACTGAAGGACACCGACAATGGTAGTTTTTCATGATTATGCAATTCTTTAAAAATGAGTTACTCAATTGATCAATTGTGTGATTTAGTCTAAATAAATGTAGAAAATGACCTTTCTTCTGTAGATTACAACTATAGCTCATACATTTGTGAATAATCTCAATGCGAGGCTCATGTTGCAGACTATGATTTATGCAACTCAGTACATCATGTAAATTTCTCATGGGACACGATCAAAGGTAAGCAAAACCATAACATACTGTAATATATAATAATCATTTTTAATTGAATTTCATTTCTGTTAAATTGATATATTGGGGACTAGACAGTCACATAAACTAGTCTTCACCCCGAGCCAAGGAGAATCGGACAGCATTACAAGAACTACACCCGTACAACACTGCATTAAGAAGTGCTGAATCAAATAGGACTTTGCAACTCTCAGAGCTGTTCACACATTTTTTAAAATTCAGTCTGTGCAAATCTGACATTTGCTGTGCATATGCAGAATATTTGGTGCAGTTAGTTTTGATATGGGTTCGATCTTTTCTACTGTGGACCATGAAAATGTGAAATGTGGCCAGTAATGTAATTCTATCTTTAAAAAAAACGAAGATGAACAGATTGACTGAATCGGAACGTCCCGTCTTATTTCTTCTCTGCAGCCCAAAGTTATGACTCAAAGGTGCCACTTTAGTGATGCACCTGCACGCTGACCTTGAGGGACTATCTGTAATCTGCTGTACTTGATAGATAATGACAGGCTCCATCAAGCAGTCAATCACGTATTCCTCAGAGTAACGTATGTGATTAGCCGGGAATTGCTCAGGTAGAATGAAACGTAATTTAACATTATTGTGTGTCTTTTTTTAAGCATTTAATTAAAATACAGTAGCTGCTAGCAGAACATCATGACACAGTCTGTGTAATGATGAATTTTTTTTTAGTTGGGCCCTACTGATTTAGGGTTTCAACTTTTTGATGAGCTTCTTTTTCCCCTCAACATCTTCAAACTATGTCTTATTAATTTTGTTAGGATCCACTTTTCTATTGGTGTCAAAAAAGTAATAAAAATAGATAAGAAATCCTGATAGTTTCAGCAAAGTAGTTTATAAAGCTCTTCCTAGCAAATGAAAAAACCTTGGAGACAAAAAAGGTTCTCTATTAATATCCTGTCGTGAGATTTCTTTTTTAAAGAAACACCTTGTAATTATCATTTAATGTCACATCTGACATCTTGAGCATGATTTAAAATCTTAATATGAGACAAATATGAAGAAATACCATGATCTATTAAAATAACACCTCTAAGACTAGCTAACGAGTGCTCTGTGAGATACTTATTTTCTTACTGCAGTAAGAGGATTACAGATCCTGCATTTATCAAACCTGCAAAACACTCCATAAGATTAGCGAGAATGCATCGTAGTATATCTGCTTAACTTTCCTGTCAGATAAACCATACTGTGTGATTTGAGAACGTTCTGGGTGAAACAGGCAGCTTTCTCATTCTTCATATTTGAAGGATGACATTGAAACCACAGAGCAGCAGATGATAAGAAGGAGGACAGGGGGGTGCTTTATCAGTATTTACAGAGGGAAGTACATGCTGCGTTTGGAGATGAACATATAGATGCATTTCTAATTGGTAGACCAAAGACACCAGGGATGTCTGAATGCAGTGGAGAGCTTTTCAGTGGGAGCAACACTGAAATGATGGATGCCAAGGCTGGCAGTGAAGATAAAAAGCATACAAAAAGATGTAGGTGAGAAAGAGTGGGAGAGTCAGGAGAGGGAAGGCAATGATAGACACTGTTTTGGGCGAGAAACTTAGATAAGGCAATGGGTGCATATCAGTGGAAACACATTTAACAGTGAGAAATAACCAGACTGAGAGCACTCCCTTGGCTGCAATACACACATAATCCCTAATATATTACTAACAACTTTTATCAAAGATATACTATGTGCATGGCAACCATCTTAAACCTTAAGCTCTTCACAAATTTGAAAAGACAAGAGGGATTATTACATAAGCAAAAACAAGAGCGGTGCAACAAAACAGCAAAACCCAACAGGAATAAAAATCATTTTCCACAAATAATGCATGTATGAATCACTTTGAGAAATCAGAAACAGCATGCGTCATCCCACTAAGGTCCATCAAAATCATGACTGTGCTATAGCAGCAAGAGGCCTTTAAAATTAAATTTAGCATCTCAATCAGGACAATCAGCAATTTTTAAACTCACTAAGCAGAGACGTGTTCTCTAGATTCACTGGGAACAGAAAAAATGTATGCAACATAGCTATTTAATGTGCCACACTTTATTTTATCTTGTAGAATGTATGTATATTTATAAATTATTATTACATCGTTTAGATTACATTGCTCAGTCTTCTTTTCTTTTTGTTACAAGAACAGTTAACAGGAGTGCAACAGAAGGAGATAGAAGGCATCTGCAGGAGGCTCCAAGTTTAAATACAATCAAAATAGAAAAATTAACCTCACACTTTTCTTATTGAAACTTTGGTTACACAGTGACAAACTACCACATGTCATTCCTGACATATGCAAGTGGAAGTTTCAGAGGCTCTTCTTCACTGTGTTGCAGTTAGACTGTTTAATGTCAAGGTATATCAGAGGTATGCTCATCTGTCCTAGGTAAATTGTGGTGCTATAATTATACTGGTAAATAATGCAAGCAGGGACATATCATTCACTTACATGATCCATTTCTCATTCTCATGTTTTTAAATTGTGGACAATACATCCTGGATTTTCAATTAACGGGGCACCCTGACACTGCGAAAACTTCACACAAGGTGTCCATGGTATTCAGGGCTTTCAGTGCTCTTGATGGATGTGTCTCATAGTGATGTAATACATAGTCCTCACAGCTTTTGTGAACAGTAGACTCAAATTGTCTATATGGGTCTTCAGGACAAAGGGAAAAAAAGATTTGATGGCACGCATGTTGGCTTTGAGTCAGTATTTGATCAGCCTGGATTACACTTCAGAGTCCAGCTAAGTCAGTGGTATTAGTCTTAGATAAGTCCAGAGACTAAAGTTTGATATGAAGAAAATGAAAATTATCTTTCTCCACAAATAGCCACAGGACTGGCCGATAAAACATTTCAAAATAATAAATGGACCATTGCTCGTAAGATAAAACAGAAGAGATCTGATCAGAAACATTATTTTAGTCTCAAAAATGCCCTGGAATGTTGGCAACTGAACAAATGGAAAACAGCGAGAGAGGTAACCTAACTTAGTGTCCCGTAACAACAGAAGCATGACAAGGATCACGCTTTGGAGCTACCACCCCCCAGCGCTTTTGCACAATAGAGGAGCAGACAGGAAACCGTGTACGCATGCTTAGAGAATTCCACTGCATCTGCAGAAGCCCTTTGAACCTTTCTGCCTGCACATGCACACGGATTCAGAGGAAAACAGAGCCCAAGGCGTTGCGGGAGAAATACTTGAGTATTGGCTGTGAGTTGAGACTGGCAAGCAGGAGGGAAAAAAACTGCTATTCAGTTTGTCATTGCTCTTAACTGTTCCACTCAGAAAAGCATTGATCTCAGGGACACATGGTGTTCTGGCTGAAGTACCAGCAATTGGAAATTCATTCCCGGGGGTCTTGAAGAAAGATGTTGATGTAGCCATTGTGCGGTAGAAGAGGGGGCACCGATTGCTGTTCCACAGCATTTTGGCACATTGTTCTGTGAATTACATGCAATAGCAACCATGAGTTTTATTGAATGCTACAGATATGCGAGACCTTTGTTCAGTGGAGTCTGATGTTTGCTCCAAAACTGACTTTCAGAAATCAAGACCACAAGTGAAATCAGTTGCAGAGCCCTCTCACCTAAAAAACTGCTGTTGTTAACAGCCGACACAAAGCTCTACTGAATGCAGTTTTACAGGAGACTTTTCAGTATAACTCTTAACAAATAGCAGATGTAAGATGACTGAGGATAAAACGGCATATTCAATCAAGGAGCAAAAATATTCTGATTCAAAGGAGGAACAGATGGGATACAAAATAAACCCTATCCAGTCTACTGCCAAATGCTGTGGCGTGCTTTTAAAATACACGCTGAAATAAAAAGAGTGGATATAGGAGAGCGGCACAACCAGAAAGTACTAAATGTGTAGAGGGTGTAGGAGATAGGTGGACCACTCAGTATTGTCTGCTAGGAGGCAGATTACATCCTTTCACCTTCATCTTACTGGCAGCACATCATCATTCCTGTCACCTCTCTGCCCTCTCAATATTTAGCCATGGCTCTGCCTTTTATTCATTGCCTATTAACTTGGAATGAGGCAAATGAAACCATATGCATTAAATCAATGATGTGAGCCCCTGACAATTCCATTACACAAGAAATGTTTTGCCCATTCTTTGCCATAATTTCCCTAAGTGCCGTGTGCGCCTTGTGTTTTGTCTGTCATCTTTTTTGACATTTTTCTTGTTTTGTATTCATTTGTTAAATGCAAATGGTAGCGTCTCTCCGAGCTCCCTTTATTGCCTTTGTCATTTTATATTGTTTATCATCTTTATCTACTGCAGACAGATTCTTTAATTAATCCGCTGTTATATGTTTGTGATGCGTAAACAAACAGTGTAGTAGCATCCCGGACAAATTCAACATCTTCACCTTTTGACAGGCGCCTGGTGGCTCCTCCTTCTCAGTAAGGAACTCCCTGTTATGCTTGTTAAATATCTTTTCTCTTACCTGTCATTCCAGTTTTTATTGCCTCAACTCCTCTTTATGAATAACCCCAGCGTCCACTGTAAGACAAATACATTGTTTGCAGATTGCAGTCACTCAGGTTTGCTCAGGCAAGCCAATTCATTTTATTATACCTAATTAAGAGCTAGCTTTATTAACTTTCATGAATATTTCATCACGGTTTTCCATTAACGAACACCAAAGTGATCCAAGTGATCTGAAACAGCTGGTTGTGAAAAAAGTGCTCGCGAGGGTCCGCAACATGTGGGACTGTGTCTGCTGTGTCTATAATGAATCAATTGAATGAAGCTAGAGACCGGAGGCCGACAACTGAAAAAACATAGCAGCGTAAACAGAAAAAGGTGGAGTTTGTCTGCATGATGAATCCAAGCTATACTGGCATCTATTACACACCACTTAAAGGTGTTCAGCAACATGACTGCAACTGATACCAAGCCCAGTCACGTTGTCCTAATTATGACAGTTCACAGTCCACTGGACAGAATAAACCGACCATGGAGTGCCACAAGGTTCCGTTCTGGGGCCACTTCTTTTTAGCATTTATCACGATAAATGCTGAACGATTCTGTTCATTGTTTATTTATATATGCCGTTTTACCTTTGGTTTTGATTTTCAACTTATTTTTGTGTGTGGCTGTGGAAGTGAAGATAAGTGACTCTTAATCATTGCACTGCAGTTCCATGGCAGCACCCATTTCCCCCAGAGACTAATCACGCATGATTAGCTGATGGGTTCTGCGATTGGTGTCTGAATGAATGAATTTCTAAATTTAACTCCAGAGGAGCACTTTGAAATGTCACCATAGCCTGTGCTAGCATTATTATGGGTCATTCTTTTCCTGTAATGAATTTGACACGAGCCATTCAAGTCATTTTGAACACATAATGTAAGAACTCCACTGTCTCCATAACTTTCATACTGATTCCTTTAGAGTCCAAGACTTGAAACAGTTTTCAGTATTTACTGTGCAAAGGTAACTGACTGATTTGACAGGACATGGTCACATTTTATGTTTTTTGACGTTATAATATGATCAAATCAGGGTTATAAAGTACCAGTTCTGCCAGACTACATGTCATTGAACAAGACACTAAGTCCACATACTAGTGCTGACGTGTTCAATGGCCATTACCGTTTCTTGTGCTATGACGACTATGCAGATGCATGGGGCCCCGCGTCCACTATGTGACCCCCAAACTACTATTTGCCCAAGAGGATCAATAAAGTATCAATTATTTACATAAATTATACATAAATACACAATAATAATGCACAGGGTGTGTTCATATGTGTACAGAAGCAAAAAAGTAGGCGTAAGTAGGTTTAAATGACTCCTTTTAACCACAACTCGGTCCCTAATCCATGTAACACACATCTGCACCGTGCCCAGCTGAGACAACCCCTGTATAATTTGATTGGAAGCCTGGAAGCCCTATCGAGTGGACCTAGGTGCTCCTAGGAGAGAGATTATCAGTAACCTTGGGGCAAGAATCCACAGATCAATGTAAGCTGTTTCTGAGTCTTAAGGCTTCATCATTTGCCAACCAACTGGTGAAGAGAAGTGATCCAAAACATGATCACGTTTTTACGTTTGACCAAGTCAAATTTAATATCGATCATCTTCAGAGCGCAGTCTGACATGTGTGCACAAGGGTCCGTGAATTTCTAAGTAACATCCTTTAAAATGAGCTTCAGAGGAAAGAGATGATTTATATGCAAAGAACATAAACGTGTGCAGTGTTTATTTTCAGTTTTCTGCTTTCACACAAACACCCTCGTACACACATTTTCACATCCAAAAGTGTGAGAGATACATTAATTGCACACTGTGGAGAACTGGCTGCAGTCGGAGCATGTCAGAGATTTATCCCTCTAATCAATAGAACCTGAAGAAATCCAGTTATATCCTTACTTGTCCACTTTCTTTTATGGAACACCAATGTCATGTTGGATGTGATTAGTTAAGATGCCACATTTTTTTGACACTGCACCTTTGACACAATGCTTCTTGTGGTTATTAAGATTTTCATTTTTGTTGTCGTTTTTTGTCTCTGGTCATTTTGCATGTCTCTGTGGTAGTTTATTCTTAGTCTTTGTTTTAATTTTGCAAGTTGTGAAGGATTTAGAAGACTGTCAAACATCTGAATAAGTTTACTGTCTGCTTAGTGCAACACATGATACAGAGATATTGAATTTTGAATAATGTTTATTACCATTTCCATCACATCAACGTTTCTACTTCAAGAGGCAGCCACTCTTTGATATACCGTAGCTCCTTTAGTTGTAAACAATAAATCCATAATTTTATATGTCACTTGCTCTTTTGCGTTTCTAACTAAATAATTCCAGAAAGCACACACCATTAATCATCAACTCAAACCTCGTGTCTTAATCACCGCTTCTGCTGTTTGCCTGCGCCTGTGATAGCAGCTGTCACAACGGTACAGTATGCATGAGTGGATTTCCATCAGCCCTCTCTGTACTGGCACACTGCTGGAAGGGTACAACAATCCGTGTTCCCAATTTCGTTTTGGGAAAACAGAGACAAAATTAGACCCACTCCGACATACAGACTCCGAAAGAAGGCACAGTGTAGTGAAGGCTAAAACTGCTCAAACTAGCGGTCAAACATGAGAAAGAACTGCTTGTGTAGCATTTAATTGAAACACAGATTCTCAGATAAGTTATTTATGAAAAGTCATTTGGATGAGCTGAGGCTGTTTTTCACTGTTTGCCTTCGAGAGAGAGGCTGGTGCTGTAGGTGGAAATATGAATTATAAACACTGACTGGGATTTGTTTTCCTGTCCCATGTTCTGTGAGGAGGAATTTGAGATATGATATATGTAATGTTCAGACTAGCTGGTCGCCCCACAGAATTGCAAGGTCAAACCCAAGCACTAAAGTATACAGACCACTCTGGTTATTCAGTACTTTATTTACCTGAGTATTTTTATTTCTTAGTACCTTATACTTTGACTTAAATACATTTAAGAAACAGATATTGTACTTTCACTCCACCATATTATAACAGCTTTATAATCTAGTGGAGTATTTAATATTTATGGTTATTAGTTACTTGTAATATAAAACACACTCCAAACAAAGACTTTACTGACCCCATGTGAGAACAAGCTACCCAGCAGTATGTAAATTAATTAATCATAATTACCACTGCTCTACACCCCCGGTAATTTGCACCTTGCATACCATTACAACAGATCCACTGAAGACGTTACACACGCCACTCCGGCTCGCCTGGACAATGAGAACTGCCATGCCAGGATAACATCTGCACATTTACCGCGGTTAACTCCTCCAAGCTTATCCCAGCGATGCACGACTGCAGGGGGGACCGCAGCAACGCCGACGACTGTTTTGTGGAGAAGCTAAGAGTCTCCGTGTGTCGCAACTCTCCTTTCTAACTTGTTAAATGAGACCTGAGAGGTACGATGAGTGGGTGCGCAGAAGAAAGTCAGAGTTCGAACTTTCGACCTTTTTGTTCAGTATTAAATCCATAAAGTCACTGCTTCTCTTTTGTGTCCATAGCTTGGCAGGAAAAAATAACTACTAAATAAAAAAAGAAGAGAAGGAATGTGTGAAATGTAGAACAATTATATTTGGGAATGTGTTACTGGAAATAAGTATTTATTGAGAAAATATGGCGCAAAATGAGCTTTCACACTTTAGCACCTTATCTCACAGAGGGACATGGCAATTCACTGGTTGGACAAAATGTGTTGATTTATCTTACACCACAATTTCTTTTGCAAACAATTGTGAAACTACTAATGTTCACATCTATCAGTTCAGGGACTGCTCTAGTGTGTGGAGTGAAAAGTTAAGGCTTGTGTCTTTACTTTACTTTGCTTGGCAGACGCTTTTATCCAAAGCGACTTACAGGGAGCTAGCGCTGGGTGTCTGGCTCA
>JAUMTR010000015.1:10022928-10094200 GCA_032270685.1 Microctenopoma stevenorrisi
AGGAGTCAGACGGGGTTCGAACCTACGACCTTCTACTTCCCAGTCTGACGCTTAAACCATTGAGCTACCAGGCCGCTCATAGGTGTGTGTCTGTGTAATGACCATCTCCAGGGAAGTCACCCGCTACACTCACAGCACATGTTTAGTTCTTCATTTTAGGCTGAAACACATACACAGTTTGGGTTTAGTTTACAATAGTGATGGGACTTCTCGTGCCGAGGCTGCGGAGCGCGTGTCGATAGAAGTTTTAGGCTTGCTTCGATGACGTATGTGAGGACGTATGAAGCCTCGTTTGTGGGACGTCGGGAAGTGGTTCGCGGTTTGGCGCCGTCCGGAGTAAAATGAATGAACATGCTCTCTTATGTTACAAAAGCACATTCGCTTCCTAATAACCCAAATTGACATGGGCACTTTTACTCTCTTCGCACTTTTTTCCCCATTTTCCCCTGCAACAATTGTAATTTCCAAATTAATATTTATGTGTGTCTCAAAGACACACATGAATATTAAGTGGATTTATGGAGTTACGTTTTAGAAACTACACACAAAACTAATATCACGATAGCTTGACCCATGCCAAACTGTGGCAAGATGATTTTAAGAACAGGAACACATCTGCCCGCCTTACCGTCTTTGACCAGCAGGGGGGTTGAGAAATGAACTATATTGTGAGGCTCCAAAGCTTCACAAGGCTTCATCTGACCGTCACTAGTTTACAGTTTGTTTCATCAGTCAGGGTTATGTTCAACCGGAGCGCGCTCATTTAGTGAACATTAGTGGCTCGTTATTTGCTCGTACTACTTTCTTTCTTTCTTTCTTTTGTGTTACCTGGTTTGGGGTCCTGGTGTGGCAAAGGAGGTGGCAGAGGGTGGAGCCACCTTAAGTACAGGGGTGAAGAAAATGGGACTAAACCACTAGCTCAGTCTGAACAGGGGGGAATGGGAACTGTGTTGGTTATTACCTTTGGTTTTATTATGCGTGCATTCTAGTTTTGTCTTTTGAATTAGTTTTAGGTTTCTAGACTGTACATTTATCTCCATTTGTGCGTATTGTCTGTTTTTATAGTATTCTTAGTTTCTGTCATCCCCTTTTTGTTTCCAGTGGTTTGGTCAGTCAGCATATATCTACCCACCATTTTGTTTAGGTCAGTTTATGGAGTTAGTTTAAGGTATAGGTTTGTTAAGTTAACTGCCCGTTATTTCTGTATGTTCTTTTGTCTAATTATTCTTGGGGTAAATTAAACCCTGCCTGTGGCTCTCGCTACCTTGCACTTGGTCCCTCACAGTCTGCCGTGTTGACCCGGTAAGGGTTTTCCTTTTTAACTTATAACAGCATGTAAAGGACAAGTAGGCTAACAGAGGTAAAGGTATTTACCCGGCTCCACTGCCTGGATTCCTGTCAAAGTAAGTGCAATCTAACACACTGGGAGAAAAAAACATGCTGCTCAGTGAGTCATGCGGAGGATAGAGAATTTATGCACTGGCACAATGTTCTATAAAGCACATATTAATTTAATAAAGCAATGTATCTTCACTTTTAAACAGAGATGGGCTACTTCGAAAATGCCACTTAAGCTGGCATTTAATCAAGTGGAGCATTTGAAACTAGATGACAACTAGATACAGTAAACAAACATGGGCACACACTACAAACGCACCTAGTGCAACACAGCATGCAAACAGACCCAGCATGCAAACAGACACAACAATGACCCCGTTACCCTTCTTTGACACGATCATAAAAAATACTCTCATGAATGGTAGAACAGAAGGTCACGAACACAAACACGAGTTAGCCGACGAATGAGGAGCAAAGAAAAGCCCCAGATGATGACACCTAAAATTAAATCAACAAGTTATTATCACCCAGGGCCTTATTTTTCTGGTTTCACCATTTTGACAACATATCAAACTGCTTCAGTCACTTCACTTGACTAAATCTTTAAAGCTAAAAGGGGATTAAGCAACTGCCTGCTGGGGAACCATCATAGATCTTCCACTTATTAGCTCCTTAAACTTGTATGTATTCTGACAAGAAATCTGCGAGTACTCTAACGCTGACTAGCTTAAGTGGGATGGTGCAGATTTTACTGCAAATGTTCTTCAAATATGAATCAGCAGCTGGGACATTTGGAAATATCGCACTTCACCGTGGAATGCACTGTAATCCAATTAGATGTGTAGCATAAAGGAATGTGGGAAGTTATACGGAGATCGGATTTACCAAAATCCACAAAGCTGTTTGGAGAGAAGGGCACGGAGCACCTGTAGCCCTTAGTTTAAGAATATAGAGGCAGAGCTTCATTTGTACATGATTAAATTAGGTTAAACACGGTGGAGGCTCTTTTTATTCTGTATCTGAATAAACGTGGTGTCTTCTCCATTCCACCTGTGCACACTGGAGTTGGCACAAAAACTACACAGACAGGCAAAATGCATTTGAAGGTCGTGAAGGTGAGCGCTCTGCACTCGTCACCGCAGGCTCTCTCCTGTCTGATCGCTCGCCCTCGCCTCACATGCGCTCAAAGTAAAGCCTAAAAATGAAAACGTAAGACCTGAAGTTAACGTAAATGTTGCTGAGATCTAAATGAACTGTGTTTTACCTGTGATATACTGCTCAGTGATTGCATCGTTGAATGCACGCAGGATAAGAAAAACTGTCGAGAGACACACGAGCAACTGTTGCACTACCTGTTGCATAAATCAAAATGAAGCAGGAGGAGCCCGGTGAATATTTATGGCGGTTTAACACTGAATATTCAGGGGAGGGCATTTGTTTTTGGCCTTGGATGGCTGGCCATGAGGACATTTAGGACACATTTTTTCAGGTTTTAGGGGGGCATTAATCCACTGGAGACATTCACCATGAGTAGGAGCACTTCATTGTTGGTTTTGGTCTTTGTATAGAAATTGTTGTAAATGCTGTTGATATAGGAAATGACCAGTTTTATCCTCTTAACAGCCAGTTCTGCTGCTCCCGCTTCCCATGAATAAAATATGCTGACTAAAGTGACAAGTGAAGAAGATAGTCGAGGGATAAAATTGATTTGTTTTGAGACGCACCTCACCGTGCTTTCAGAGAGTCGGGGTGGTGCCAAGAAATGAGTGAACCCGATCGAGCGGTGTTTGCTGCGTCTCAACAGTTTTGCAGAGTACGCACAAAGTTTTTTGTTGCCTCCTTCGCTGGTACCAAACTCTTATAGAAGTTTACAAGGTTTTTAAAGATTGATATAAGAGGGGTACCCGCTTTCTACGCAAGCTCATTAAGATCTAACGTTGGTGTTTATACGGCAGCAAAAGTTGTCACTGTTTCCTGGCTGGCGCCGCTCTCACGGGTTTTTTATACAAACGGTGCTGAATATAGGCGATTGTGACGTGAGAGAGATGGGGGAGTAAAACAAATAAGAACTAGTAATAGGAAGAAAAACAAGAATAAATAAGCCGAGACATAACGTAGAAAAGAGCGGAAACAACAGGCACGACCAATTAACTTGCTACAAGAGTTACGACTTTCTCCTGAGCTCTCACACCGACTTCAACCTTTTGACCGCTCATCTATAACTTAGAAACCATTAAGTGGCTCACAAAAGTAAGCCCCTCATTATAATTGCTTTAAATATTCATGACTCCTTCACAATCAACAGCACCTTCCTCAAAAAGGTGGAGTGAATGTGCAGCATCTATTCACTGGCTAACTCTTAGTGGCTTTCTTGTCTTCAGAGGTGGGGCTGTAATTGTACTGTAATCCACTCAAATGTCAGCGTGGGCGTGAAAGGGAGCCGTTTAACTCCTTCATGCAGCTTTAATGCGCTTCCTCCAAAGTCTGAATTACAAAAGTAAATAGATAAATTCCATCTTCACTTTCAGGGTGTGTGTGTGTGTGTGTGTGTGCTGGTTCACTGTCATTCTTTCATTGCGTGGAGACACTTGAAAAGAGACAGACAATACTAATACAGCAGTTAATTACAATGTCTGGTGTGCACAAGGCCTTTATTACCATTTTTTGCATAAGTAAACAAAAGATCTTACAACGTAGAATGAAACTATTCAAACTGCATAATCCACATCTTTGTGTCTTTTCCATACATATTTCTCCAAACTATAGCTAATTATACACTTTGATGAGTATTACATGAGAGCTCTCGTGAGCTTGGATAATTAACAGAACTCTGGTCTACAGTTGTGACACTTCTTGTTAACCCCGGTAGCCACATCCAGTGTTCATAATGAGACTTCTCAACAACGTAAATCTCCCCAGCGTTGGCTGTTTATTATAGATTTGACATTCACTGGAGGAACACCCACCACATGCTCTAGTCTTTGCAGGAATATCTTCATAATGGGACAATAGGGGTCTTACTGTGTTGTCACGCTGCTGGAGAAGCACATTTTTAGCCTCGTCAGCGGCACGGCTCCAGAGATGGCGACGCCAGTCACTCCGTTCACCACACTGGCACAGACTGAGTTATCTAACTGTTGGGAGGATTGCCATGCAATTGTTTACAGACATGCAGAATACAGAGGCCAGCGTACGTCTTTGACAAATATCAATTATCTGGTTCAAACGTCCAAGGTGCCTGTATAGACCGACCTCCTGCTAAACAAATGCTAAACCTGTGAGTCTCTGTGCACCACAGTAACAGAAGAGACACTGCAGGGAAAAACGTCAAAAGCAACTCGGCAAGGCTCGAGTTCAGTGTCAGGATTCCTTCCGCATGCCTGGATGAGGTTTGATTTCATACTGCTCACTGTGAACCTCAAGCATTTCCTCAATTAAATTGGAAAGTTAACCGGTAATTGTACGTGCTAATGCTTGCTTTCTAAAGGGGTGTGGGTGGCAAGGAGGAATTCTTTGCATCTTTCATCCAAACAGCTTGACTGTGTGACGTCTCTCTCTTTAAGCTGGTTATGTCCCTTCAGAGCTTTTGTGAAGGTGCCAGGTATCCTTCCCATCTGCGGCGTCTAATTTAATTGACACGTGCTTATTGTCGGACTACTCGCATCAGAGCCACTGCGGATATTTGATTATGTCTTCAACAACTAGGCTAAACTTTTGTGCACTTGTGTTGTTAATGTTGTGGTTGGAAAACGTGGTGAAACCCTATTTTCCAGTTCGTTTTTTTAGTCATTGTTCATATTTAGTCCCGTTAATTCTCTACTACACTATCGTCGTCGCATGTAAATCAACATTCACATCATCACTGCCGCACTTTTTCCAACTTCCAGCGACTGCCAGTGTCATCCAACTGCTACATCCCTTCTGTCTGCCAAAAATTCAAGTAGATTTTTTTTTTCTCCTAAGTCGCAGTCAGTGTTTTGGCTGTTTGCCAGTCAGCACTCCACTCTTCTGCCTCTCCTCTTTTCCTTTCCCAGGGACTTCTGATGAGCTGTGAAAGAGCATCGATGGACTCCAACAGTGCTCCTTCCACGTCTCAGGGAGATTGTAATCATGGGCACATTTTTTTTTTCCTTTCTTTCCTCCTCACAGCCAAGGCGAACGTGTTCACAGGCACAACAAATAGGTTCCACAGTCTGTGGCCTAATGACAAATCAGAAGTCATCCACGTGAAAGAAAACCTATCAGCAGAATGAACTTTTCTAAATCCCCTAACTTTTGGAGGATTCTGATAAGTAATCAGTGTTCAGGCCGATGCATATCGTGCTTTAATGCGTTTTCTCATTGGAAGGGTAAGCGTTCACTCTTTTCCCGTGAGTACCAGCACTATCGTGTAAACCAAGGTGATCCAGGGGGGTGGAGAGGACTGCTGATGCCCTGGGTTATTAAACCCTGGTGGTGGTAGTAACCGACTCCATGGGAAATCAAATGTACCCATAAATATAAAACCCAGAGCTTGACCACTTTTACTCGTTTGCTTTTAGTTTTGGTTTGATTCAGTAATGCTTAATGTTACCACTCAAATTCACAGTGTAATTAGTGTAAAATAAAAAGGTGCTCCCATCTTTCATTCTTCCTCTGGTGCTTTCTTATTACCCAGGTTTCAAGTCGTTGCCAGGCACCAAGATCTTTCAGCACCCATCACTGCTAGACTTTACCATGGCCATAAAACCCAGCTGTAGACTGTGTGGTGTGTGTGTGTGTGTAGACGTAATACAAAGCAAGGCGGCTGCTGATCATGTCAAGTGATGCCCTCTCTGTAAGTGGAAAAAATACACCATGTGGACAAATTTAACTTTTACTAAATAGAAATTATTCTTTAGTTTTTTCTTGTGAAAGTAATTGTTCACCTCTCAAATGAACCGCTTACAGCATCAATGTCTCAAGTTTTAAACTGTTCACTAACAACAAATGTAATTAGTTTCCCTGTGACTCTGGTTCAGCACATACTAGATGAAATGTTTCCTCACACTTTCAAACAAAACAGCAAACGTCTTTCACTATAAAACCAAGATGAGGGTTATAAGGCCATGAGACAGGTGACCATGGCGCCTCCTCGGTGCTGGCTAAAAACACCTCACCTTTTATCCACCATTCACTGGCAGTAATTTCCAATTTCCTTTGCACTGCCTTGCTCACTTGGCTTAATCAATTTCAATTTCGTATTATTTAGAGACGGAGGTAGCCACGCTTGACTGAGAATCTTTGATCTAGCACTAGCTTCTCCCATAGTCCTTCGTTGTTGGAAGCACTAAAGTAGGCCTCCGCCTCTAACCCGTCTCACTTTCCGCTTCATTTTGTGCGCTTAGCTCAGCTGATGGAGCTCGTTGCAGGTCGGATTTGATTACCAAAATCACAAGACTCGAACCGAGTGAAATCTCTTTCTGTGAACACAGCTATCCGCATTGGTCATTTGATGAGATACTAGGCTGTTTCAATTTCCAGCTTGTTGTTGTCCACACAATATCAGAATATGTGGAAACAAATGAAGAAGAAAATCCCATAAAAAAAAGCATTTGCATTTTTATGACTTCCAATATCCGTCATTTCCCAT
This sequence comes from Microctenopoma stevenorrisi, assembly GCA_032270685.1. Classification (NCBI taxonomy): domain Eukaryota; kingdom Metazoa; phylum Chordata; class Actinopteri; order Anabantiformes; family Anabantidae; genus Microctenopoma; species Microctenopoma stevenorrisi. Next base: position 10,029,878 of record JAUMTR010000015.1, read on the forward strand.
GAAATCAGTCTGAGTTTGGCACTGTAACTTGATGGCACTGGGAGGAAATGGTATTTATGCTCAGTACCATAAGAGTTTTTTTCTGAAAAGTTCCACAAAGATCTCTTTACAGATAATAATTCACTAAAATAAACTTTCCCAAGAAGCTCCAACGGCTGCTCGCACACAAACTGACATAATGGAGCAATTTTCAATTTTTCTTAGTTTGATTTTGCTCTAATCATCTCTAACTACGAGTAAGACTATGTTCTCGTCAGACACCGCTCCTGGTGGGCATTACTTTTTTTCTGCGAATTACACATCTCCTGGTTTTTATAATTTTCAGTTGTCTCCACATGAAATAGCACAGCGTTATCTGAGCAGGAGACAATTTAAAAGTTAAAGACACAGGGGGATAGGGGAGGACTGAAACTCAAAAGTAATGCTCGAAGATTTAACCTTTAAATATCCTCTTTCTGCTCTAGAAGGCAGAGTTTCCATTGTTGGTGGAACATCTGCCAGGAGCTGCACAGATTTTAAACACGTAATTTCAGTATTTGTTCCTCAGCTGAGTCACAAAAGGCCAAATGGCCCCTCAGTGCATTTTATATCAAAACAACTGTATCTGTGAGTCACGGCAGCACACGGCTTTTGCCACGCATGAGGTATTTAGAGGCTGCAATAACCTCTGCACAAACACATCCTTTCAGTGCGGCCACGGGTGAAAAAAGGAGTTGAGGATCTTTAACAGGACAGATGTGGAGTAAACTGTAATAACTCAATGAGAGTTGGATGACATCCAGGTAAAGAATGACCTTAGTCATCTGATGCAGCCTAAATAATAATATATTTACTGCTCTAATCCTTAGAAAGATCTGAATGAAAGATCTGAATGAGTTGTTTACAGGTTGGTGAGAGACTTTCTAAGCTTGATATTAAATCGGACGTAGCTGACACAGAGTCCCATGGAAATAATCTGAGGGACAGATATTCTGACTGAGTAAAAGTAAAACTATTGAATTCACATTTAGGAAAAAACTGACTAATGTTCATCATTAGCAACAGTTCAGAACACACAGTTATCGGCTCAGTGGAAGTTGATCTTGACAGTCTGGGCTCCTAAACATTTCAAGATGTCAAAACTTTCTTTTTAATACCCAAAACCGTCCTCGTGGAGCGTTACTATAGAGACAAGTGAGAGTTACCGACCTTTTATCTACGATGCCAAAGATATGATTTGTGTTTTACCAAAGATAATAAAACTCCTCCGAGATTTGAGTTGGTTGAACGAGGAGAGGTTTGCGTCTGTGAGGCGTGACACAGAGGGTCAAATCCGGCTGGTCTGCACCATTTTAACAAAGCTCCATTGCACATCTGCACTGCAGTACAGCATTCATCCCCATTCCAATTATCCCACTTATCTTAATAACAAAAAAAGGTTTCAGGCAAATGAACACATCGCTCATCTAAAGCTTCGGCACAATGAGAGGTTGTGGGGTTTATTCTTGAGTGTCACCATTAATGACATATTCATGTATGCTACACCCCTAGCAGAGGTTTTGATGCTTTGTCCACATATCCACTAATGCCATCACTTCACTTAATTACCCTCAATTAAGACACTATAAAAGAATTGCAAAGAATTGCTAATGAACTAATTTGGAGACGTGAAAACACTCAAAAGGAGACGGTGTATTGAGGGCAATTAACCCCAGGCATGAATGGATAAGCCACTCCACTCCTTTACCCCTACTCTTTGTGTACAGGGAGAAAGCATGTGCGTAAAGTAAAATGATCCACCCGAAAACACGAAACAGCTCAATCAATTAATATCTGCTCCACTGACCATGAGTAAGTAGGTACACAGCCTTGTGGTCGGAATGCGTGTGCTTATGATGATATCAGCTGGAAAATACATCAATTTAAAAAATAAAGTCCATTTCATTCTCTTCACCGCATCTGAAACCTGCAGATTCTGTTTCCAAAAGTACAAATGGCGCGAATCCGTTAGACTCGCCTCACATTGCCTAAGTTAAAGGTCCTAAACTTTCTGGAGACTCTGGGGACAATCGTGTGTCTTGACACACACCGTATTCAAAGAGCATTGTTAGCATGCACTCGCATTCCTAGTTTTATCCCACTGCTGAATGCAAGTACAATTCTTAAACGCTTATTTATTCTATTCTGTATCGCACCACCTCTCAGGAAAAACATCTCTTCAGTGGCTAAGCTGTTTGATATCTGGCCTCATTCACGAGCTAGATGCTATCTTTGTCCTTTGGAGCTGGGAAGGTGGTACTGCGACTTATTCGGATGCAGAAATTGCTTCCTGCTGTGGCTGGAAAGACAATTTGTGAGCCAGAAAATGTAAAACAATTAGCTAAACGAGTCTGAAAGCTCCACGGGGTTGGTTGGTTGTTCTTTTAGTAGGAACTACGCCTCTCACATCCATGTACATGACACGTAGATATTTACTGTTAACACAAAATCAGTTTGGAAGAAGAAACTTAGTGAAAACCTAAAGGACAGATTCATCCACAGGCAAACGTGTCAGCGTTTCCATCAGCAGGTTGGATGATGCTGAAACCGGAGATTTCTCGTGATAATGACCCCGGTCTTTTCTGAAACATCACATCTGTATTTTTTCTATATATTCTTTCTTTAGCAAGTTAAAGTCTTAACAGCTGTCACTCTCCAGCAGGTCCTGGTGACGGCAGAGTGTAATCCATAAAACCAGAATGACCCCATCGTGAATGACATATTCTGCATCTGCTCAATTCATTTATTTAACATATGTTAAAAAGAATAAATGAAATTTGTTTGACAGTACAAAAAGGTTTTTACTTCTACTTTCCCCTGACTCATCTTCTCTTAGACAATAACGCAGCATAACTGTGCAACAGCCTCAAACCAGTGTTGGATGATCCCAAGAATGTTGTTCAGTGCCAGCTTGTTGTTTTTTAGGGTTTTTTATCCAGAAGACGTCATCAGTTCAAGAACTGATTGTCAAAAAGGACAGGAGCGGAGTAAAGCCCCTTTTTAGTTCCAGAACCGATGGAGCCTTGTGGATGGAAGGCGACATGTCTTCAAGGAGTTGAAAAACGATTCCAGTTGCCACTGAACATTTTTGGAGATAATCAAGACCTGGATGACGAAGAATCTTCAGACTCGTTTTCCAGCAATGCTGTGATTATTTTTTTTAGCTGTGAAAGGATCAACTTGGCATCCAGATGAAGCTGCCAGATGGTGAGTCGGGTCCTTGCAGGACTCCTACCAGTGTCTCCAGTAGAAGTTTTGAGAAGTTTCATCAGATCATCAGCCCTTTTTTTATCCTTGACCTCTCCAGGTTCATCTATAGAGATCACATTTAATATTTGTCACTGTTTTTGATACAGTGTGAATATTTTCTCAGCTTTATTCTCTATAAAAATATAAAGAAATAATTGCATATATGGTCATAACACCACTGGCAAACAAATCTAATGGTCACCTTAGACATTTGCACAGTACTGTACGTCTATTTTAAGATCAAAGCTTCAGCAACATAATTATACAAACATAATCAACACATGTGATTTACTGAATCTGACCCAATTTAGCAAATTCCAGATTGACGAGAGATGCAAATGGCGATGAGGTGGCATGATAGACGAGGAGAGGATGAATCATATATACAGCAACAGATGACACGAGGCTCCTCACCCCAAGCTGAGCACAGGAACTAAATACACAATAGGTAAAACAGGAGCGCGCTAAAGCCGAGGCAGCTCGCCCGCTCGCCCGCTCTCCGCTGCCACAAGAACGAGTACATTGACACGATTTTGTACATGCACTTTGATGTATTTCCCATTTACATGGATGGAGCATCAGATGAGTCTTTGTTCACCGCGTCTCGCTTAGTTTGAGCAATAGTAAATCCATTAAAAACTGGATTTTCCTCAACTAATTGCGGTGCACTCAAGCCGGCCTTTGAGGCTCTCCTGTTCATCAGCATGACACAGGTGCATATGCACTACATGGTCTGTCTCCAGCCGTTTATGTGCCCGTTTACAGTGAAGCCAGTAATGAGCAGCCTGCACGCGTGTTCTGTGACTCATGTGTTTCAGATGTATTGTGAATAGAAATAGCTACAGCGTGCGGTGGGTGTTTTGACTGTCACCCAACACGATCGTTGGCTCCGGTCATTGGATGGGATTTAGTGAGAGCAACAAATTGTTATTGTGGTGCAAATACCACACCATTCGAATCGGCGGTGTTTCCGTGAGCCAATGATGCATTGTTGTAAAGTTAAAATATGCAAAACTGCGTCTGGGGCCTGTCAAAGGAAAACTGCATCTCGGTTAGTTTTATCTTCTTCAGACTTTTCCCACTTTGTATGCAACCCCTCCACATTACAGCACATCAATTTAGACTCTAGTGTTGCTACACAATCCACATTATGGAAGTACAGCATGCATGTGTTTCCAAAAACCAAACCAGTGCCACGTTTTGATTGGCAGATGAGGTTCATCATGACACACTTCAAACTTTTGACTAATAGCTTCGTTCCTGAATTTGAAAACACAGAGATGTGTCCGGAGATGGGATGAAATCTAGGGTGATACCATTAAGAAGTATAAGCGGGAGAAGAGGCCAGGGAGGAGGAACCTGCTATATCTGATGTGTTTTTCTTCTTCTGGGACTATATCCATTAAAAATAAAGTTGATGTTGCCTGTCCATCACTGTACTGAGGAGGCGAGCTGATTGGCTCTGGTGCACGCGACTGTAAGATTGCTAAGAGGCGCACACAAACACACACACACTGGAAAAGAGCAGGTCTTTTGAGATTATTTCCCCAGTAGATGTCAGTAAAACATTCCCAATTCCGGTTTATTTTGTTGAACGGTTTTGGCTGTACTGCAGGTTTAAAAAAAAACATTAGTAATGTCAAGCCCCTCTAATACCAGCATCAGTTCTGAAAGCAGTGGTGTAGTAATCACGCAGGAATTCCCCTTTCCAACCAGAGTTAAACAGGTAAATCTCAATAAGTGCCAGTCAGCTGTTTCACAGCTATTCATTTGGCTTGAGGGGCCGACTTCAGGGAGATGTGGGAGAGCAACTCAGGGTATAAACAAAGTGACGAAGAACTGACTTCATGTACAGAAAAAGGAAGAAATGTACAGGTTAATTCTTCTTTTGTCTGTTGTTTCATGAAATATTATCTCTATAATATTAAATGATATGTGACTGCTTGGTCGTGTATTCTGTCTTGATACTCAGAAACTGATTTGCTTTGGTTGGGGAGGAGAAGCGGGCTTACTCTGAAAACATTGTTCTTTTAAACCCCCTGAAATGCTGGCTCGTTACCTGCGACACAGTGCGCACAACACCGACGGCTTCTCAGTTTGTGCCGCGTCAAATGTGCGCTCTCCTCGGTGCTGAAAAGCTGCGTAAAGCTGTGCTCCTTTCCTTTTTTTCCTGAATGGAAACTGTACTGGCACACGAAATCTGTGAGCAAAACCCAGTTAGTGTGAAACAGAAGAATAAATGTGAGTGTGAGTGCCACGTCTGGTTTTCTTTAGGAGTGGTTGTTTGTGTCTGTTGCTGGCTTTAGGTTTAATGAGTCCACTGACGAACAACAGGACAGTTTCCAGCTTTGGCGGTTTTCTCTCTTTTTTTTAAATCACGTGTTGCCGCACTTGTGGCTGACTGGTTTCCCAAAGCAAACAACGACTGTCATTACTGTCAGAGAAACGCCAGCCTTTCTGTGTCTGTCTCTCTCTCTCGCTCTCTTTCTCCATCTCTTTTCTTCTCTCTCTCTTTCTTTCTCTCTCTCTCACTCACACACACACACACACACACCCACCTCCCCACTTTCCCTCGCGCATCGAGGCGCCTTTCGTCTCCAAAGCCTGTTTCCAGAAGCATGTCCTCCGACATGCAGCCACCGTGCCATGAAGGGGACCAAAAGGCGCCGCCAGCATGACAGCAGCAGGTAAGCCGATACCTGAACAATATTCTTTACTGATGAGCTGCTGGCTGCATTTTTCCATAATTTCCTGCAGATTTATCCCAAACTTGGAAATATAAGATAGAATGTAATGCATTCCCTTTCATCACGGTCTGACCCGAGGACGCTAATGAGAAACTGGTTGTGGCCAGGGACCGAACTTAGCCCTGTTGGACACGGGACTGTCTCTTCTTAGAGTCCGCACTTGCATTACTGTCCAGCGCGTTAAAGCCTTAGCATGAAAAACAAATCACCAGAGAACAGAGGTCTTTGATTCCGCAGACATTTCAAAGCTTTTCCTGATCAGTCAGTGTGGAAAAAAAAACATTTAAACAACTTGATTTTTTTTTAAGATTAATTTTAACAAAGAAAACTATCAAAGTCTGAGACTGCTGCAAAGTATTTGATGCGGTGCAATCGACTGAAATATCGCCCTGAAAAGGAGCCTGGCTGCACATGTTGGTGGGGAAGCTCTGCCCGGTGAGCAGGACGACAACGAGCGCTCGATCCGCAGCTGCCTGCGCCATATGGCGCCTCATAGAACTTTGTTTGTGCTTTATTTCATATCATTTTATCAATTGCTCAGCTTATCACCCCTTTTATCTGTCAACCCAAAGATATGTTTCTATTGAAGCTCCTCAGGATTCTTCGTGTTATTTGGACAGGCACTCGCTAAACCAGGGTATTCATTTTTGCACCCATGGTACTCTACTGCGCTTTGGATAGAAGCGTCGGTTTATTCTGCCTTCATGTCACAGCTGAGTTCGAATCGCAACAACATCTAATGCCCTCACACTGTTAATCACACTGTGCGGACGTCTAATGGCGCACACATGGCCCAGATCCAGATCTACGTGTGTGTGCCTGTCCGGTTTCTTCTGTTGTCTCCTCGTTTCGATCATCAGCGTGTTTGCTCGTTGAAGGATTAAGAAAAAAAGCGTGCTTCGTGCTGCCATGTGATCCCCGTCCTTATGTAAGCAAAACAATCGATACAAAACCGAGTCACGCTGCTCTATATGTGCGCTGAGATCTACAAACCTCTTTAAGAATGAACGGCGAGCTCGCGTCGCCGCCGCAGCCTACGCGCGTAAAAGCGCAACGCGTGAATCAGGGCAGACTGGAGCAGGCAGGTTCGTGTCGGATTATGTGACTGCGCGTCCGATTGGACTTTTACGCACAGAGTGGACCCACGAATTACAAACAGCAGCTTGTTCCCTGTACGTTTACTGCCAGACTCGACATTAAAGCTGCAGATGATATAGACGAGGAGCCAGAAAACGCAGCTGCGTCTTTCCATCACGTTTGGCTGGATGGCTCGGTGACGTTGCACCAGGCGCACCTGTGATGGACACATGTAGTTTTTGAATCGTTTGATTTTGATCTGACTAGCACAAGTGACAATCTGAGCCTGAAAACCAGTGCATCTAAATATAGAAAGCTCTTTCTGCAGTAGAACAGAGATGGACGTAGTGATTATGAGCTGTTCAGTGCAACGTTTTATCACGTGTCGAACCTGTAGCACCAACATCAGAACATCATTTTTTTTGTACAGTGTATGACTGATGCCTGTGGTTCCGACCTTGATTGAGTAGCTGGCAGTAATTGTTTTTTGGTTTGAAGACGTGGCAGGTAAACAACTAAAGGACTAATCTCGTCTTTACTGTGGGTAACTCTGAAGCTCGACACCGACTTGTTTTTGCGCATTCACGCAGAGCTCAGATAATAAATTTGATTAGGTGTCTTGCCAAAAAAGAGGGAGATTTTCCTTTTTACCACTGTCAGGAATCCATAGGAAACTTTCCACCACATCACCACAGAGCAGCACAGCAAGGCCAGATTTTGAAAGCAGGAATAATGTTTGTCATCTGACATAACTCTTCAAATCCAAATCAGAACCCCAGGACAGCCAGTGTGTGAGCGATGCGTTGCTGTATTGTAGGATTTCTCCTTGAGAAGAAGCATCATTTGGAGTATTTTTGCTGGAGTCTCTCAGTGTTGTTGGACACTTCATCATGACTGGTTGCCATTTCCTATAGCAACACTTGAAGCAAAGCCATTTGTTTACCTGCAGATAAAGATTTTTGACAGGCTATTATGCTTCCATAGAAAACACAATTTGCAGGACCACAAAAAACCTTCAGGTTCCATAAATCACCCGCAGAAGCTCTTAAACCACAGCCAGAGCGAGGACCCATTTCTCTAGATATTGATAAGTGCCTCAAAAGACCAAGAACCAACCAGCAAACGGATAATAGCTGCACCAGGCAAGGAAAGAATCTCTGAAGAGTCATCTTCATCGTATAATCACATTATAAATCACATTTATTGGTAGAAAATGTGATCGTACAGCTGACAACACAGTTCTTTTCATAGGAATATTCTGTCAACTTAAATGTAGGCGCCTGTTTTACTACGCTACTTAAGTCTTTCTTTCACATTCATGTTTTTACATATAATAAAATGGAACAATCATATTCTACACATGAAAAGATTGTAATTTGAAGCTCCACTTGTCCTCCCAGTGCTGTTCTCTTCTGAACTTTCTCCGACTTGCTGCTGTCCATCATCCCGTTTGACAACCTTCTATTGATGGATGAGGTTTGCGACTGAACGCTTGTTTAATAGGGTTTTCGGTTTCTCTCAGGCCCATTGCAGAGGTCAGACGAGTCGGTTATTTTTTTAAATGTCCTTCGCTAACTCCACTGATATTATATGAGAGATGTAGAAGTGTAGAGTGTGGATAATTTCCTCTGGAGCTGCATCATTTTGCTTTGCTGTGGTAGCAAATGACGGCGTGCAGAGATATGTGTGTCGTTCCCAGCCAGCAGTTGTGCAGGAATATTGTCTAATGACATGTTGGTTGATGCAGATATGAGTAAAGTGACGTGTGTGTGTGTGTGTGTATATTGATCAGTTTGAAATCCGTATGGTTTAATAGACCTGTGATGCTTGTTGCCCCGTTTATTTTGGTCTCATGTTGAAGCTGCGTGGACGTAAACCAGCACTGTACTCACACACACACACACACACACACACACACAGCATGATGGATTTGTCTGTTTTTGGTCACACTTTCGTGGAGGGAGGAGGAGGACGCTCATGCCAACGCTTCTACCTACCATGAATGCACACTGCTCACATATTGCTAAGTCTGTTTTGTGCAGCGGGTGAAACAGCGTTAGAGGCAAGGTTGCTTTGTGAAAAGTTAAAATTAGCCAGCGGGGCGCCTCATTCCATGGACATAAGCTTCTTGGTTGTAGAGCAACTGCACAGTGCACATTAGTGAATCTGTGTAGCTGGCACACACAGAAAGGAATGTCTAATTATCACGCTTTCAACCGCAGCAGCTCCTATTTGCACTGAGCTCCCGCTTTAATCGCTTTCTTTTTCTGTCATTACACACTTATTTATTTTATTTTACGCAATTAAAATGTTATTTTTGCTCCACGTGGATGAGCTGGGAAGTCCACGCAGCCGCGGCTGGGTTTTCAAGGACGGTCGAATCGAGCAGAAACAGAAGAATTGCTCTGCTTATCTCCCTCTTTATCTGTGGAACTCAGAGACTCATGCGTCATCTTACGTATTCATGCAAAAGCCTGGGCCAACATTCAGTACCTGCAGATTTCCACATGCTAGTCGGACAACTGGCCGGCGTAGCCTATAGCTGTGGCCCTTGCCAGAGGCTGAGTGATTGCAGAGCTTTACAATATGAAGTGCCACTAAACCACTGCACGAAGTGGCATTGATTGAAAAAGATGGGAGGAAGGAGATTCCTGCTTAAGGTCATTATCTAGCAGACAGAATTAGACGAAACAAACCAGTGTAATTGCATTTGTAACAAAAGACTTGAAATCAATGGTCTAAGCACTACTTACAGCATTGTGTCAGCATATTTCATACAAATGGATTCAGTGACCCTGTAATTGCTTGTAAAATCTATTCTGTGAAATCAGTTCTCTGGAATAGTCAGAAATGTACAGCACGCAACAGAATGCTGATTTTTACAGCGCGCATGTATAAAACATGAAATAGATGTGTTTCACGTCACTGTTTCGAGGTTTTACAGCAGGGTGGAGTTATGATTATGAACTTGCCAACACAGGGTCCTCGTTTTACTCCCAGACTGGAGGGCCTGCATTATTTGAAACATCCATTAACTGACGTTTTGGCCTCTTGGGGGCAGCAGAAACAAGGTGTAATTAATATTGATCAATGTTTCATGTTTTTTTTTCACTAGTTAGGAATCTGATTTCATACTCATCACACACAGAGCAGAATTAGTATTCGTTCGGAGCGTCCCTGGTTGAAGGGTGTAGAGGGCGTAGAGTGCATCCGTCACATCACAGACTTGAATCAGAGTTGTCATCCTGCATATCGCTTATTTTGGGAATGTTTCCCTGGTATGTTCGGCATCAATATTCTGTTTTAGAGTTCATTCATTCATGCTAAGATACCTGTACGGCTGCCGGCTAGTTGCTAAGTTTAAACTAAACCAATGAGGGCAAGACCAAATTAACAGTGATGCGTTCTCAAAAAAAACAGATGGTTCCAATCATCATTAAATGTTGATTATAATACATTCAAACTACACTGACACAACAGACTAAATCAAAACAGATAAAACAATATTGTTTCTCCTTCAACCCCGCTGCAACATTCCAGTAAGCGAAATACGTTTATGTACATGGGAATGAACTGAATAATGTTGGAAGATAAACACCTCGTTTGGCCATAAAGCTTAGTTTAAACATCTTCACACAAACTGTTTGGATTTCTATCTCGGGGCAGGGAACGTGTTCTCCAGTCAATTGTTGAGACTCTTCTATTAACACTGAACTATGTCGAGTAATTCTACCCTATATGCAAATACACAGCACCGTTGGTTAGTTACTAGGAAATGCTGCAGGTGTAGTTGATTTTAAACTCAGTGTCCTGCGTGATGAACCAACCATAATAGTTTCACGAGGGACAACTCTGGATCTGGTTAAACAATAATCTGCAAACCTGGATGTGGCATGCAGCACTATTAATGTCACTAAAACCTGTAAATACCTCTTCAGGTGCCCGCCCTTTGTCCAAAACAGGTCACCATGGTGACACTGAATCACAATCAGAATGAGGAAATTAAGATTTGTTCCTATTTTAGAGGAACTGAATGATGCCAACATCTAACGAAGGCTTTCAAAACTATTTTCTTTTTTAATCAAGGTAGCTCCAAATTGTCCTTGTCAGTGCAACTTCACGATATTCATTTTATACCAGTGTAACAGAACAGAACCAGTTAAAATCTAAAAAGTTGTCGCAGCAGGAGCTGTTCAAATCTCTGGAGATCTCTTTGAATGCGCTGAGCTTCCAAAAAGCCTCAGGTGTCCCTCAGTCTTGCTGCTCGTCTAGTCATAATGTCGTCTGGCCGTCCTCTGCTCTTAATTACTCTAAGCCCCGGTACCGGATAATTCCAGTCGGCTAACTTAGGCTCTGGCTCCATAAAACATTCAGCGTGTCTGCCCGCGCTCATCAGACCTGAGCGCGGACGGGTTGTCGTAATTGCCAGCAGGCCTAATTCCTCTCTGATGGGAGATTGTAAAACAGGACACACAACACTCTTCTGACCTACATCATGCGCGCTCACGGAAAACCTACAGTTTCAGTGATGTGCAGGTGAAAGTGGGAGGTTTCAGTGGATTAGTTTCTCAGTCAGGTTCCCTCCAAATGTGTCCTGCATTTTAGCAGCAGTGGAAACACCCCTGTCTGAACGTCACGCGCCCCCAACGTCTCACTCGATGATTTTGAAGTCGTCCTGTGTGACTTTCTCTAACGAGCGTTCTGTGTTTCAGGGAACAGGAGGTTTCACTCGAACCACTGCAGATACAATAAAATAAAATCATTTATGCAGACAAACAAGAAACGGACAACGGTCAAAGGCTCGACACAAACTTTTATTATCCCACTGGGACTTGGGACATTGGGAATTTCACCGCAGCGTGTGTAATGCATTAGAAGTGGCCATGCGTTAATCCATCTACTTCCATGTGCACGTCCCTGAGCTCCTGGCAGCCTGCTTCTATTTGAACAGGCAATAACCGTCACATTGTTCTCTATTGCTGTTCTAATTAGACCCGCCTGAAGCACAGGTGCGCGGGAATGATTGCCAAACAGAGGTACCATTTACCCATCGGCGCGCTTTCATTGTGCCTGGGTCCGGCTCGTGTCTGCTCGTCCACCAGGCTGGTCTGAAGTGAAAGGAGGTGGAGGACAAACCTTTTTGACTCTGCATTGTAACTGCGTGTTGTTGAGCGGTAACATCTGCCTTCCTTTACACGACGCCCTAAAGATATAATCGCTGCTGCAACGAGAAAAAGAACTGCTTTGTAATATCCTTTCTAGAAACACACGAGAGGTTTTCTTGAGTTTGGTTCGTGCCCGAGGCCTGCACTTCATTATCACCGAGTCACACTTCAACAAAACACATAAAATGTTATCAGTGGGGTACAAATACTCCGACGATGATAAGATGTGCTTAGTTTTAATCATTATTCTCTGTTAGGAAAGCCCAGGGACACATTTCGCTACAAATTTGACAAATGTTTCCCCCTGTGACCAATACAAGTCCATTAACCTGCAACTGCCAGTAAAAACTTCATAATAAAAGCTTTCTCTCCATGGGTGCCACGGCGGCATATTCAGCTCCTCTGTACTCACATAAAACAAAGAGTATTCAAAGCATCAAGTACTCTGGAGTTTTAGTTTTCAAACAGCAGGGACTCCTGTTCTGTTTACACTGTCTACAAACGGTCCGAGTACAGGACCAAACATTTATTCTCTTCACACTTCCAGTGACATAAAACAGCATGTGTGAAATCAAAGGGGAATTAGAGCTGCCTCTGAGACAGACATCTTGAGTCCTGACCGGGATGCCGTGGTTCACATTGAGTGAGTGAACGTTGCTCTCTCTCCATGCCAGGAGAGACGCCACCAGCCGAGGCGCTGGTGGACGACCGGCGGCTGTGCACCCCGAGTTGCTGTTACTAAGCCCTGTGACAATCATCGTCTCTTATCGTTATTGGACTCTGCGTAAGCTGTCGGCTCATTCTTCCACTTTTGAAAGTGAAGCCCTGTTTATTGCCCCCGGGGTCTGACCAGGGTTCATCCTGTGTTTCCCTTAATGCCCCCAGGCGTTGTAAATTCCAGTTTCTTTTTATGTGGTCAGCCAGTTCAACTTATCGACGCCGTCTACACTGCCTTTTTATGAGCAAACGTGAGACAAAGCCCAGATAATGGCAGTAAATCTGCTGTCTCGTTTGATGCCATTTGTTGGATGTCTGCCTGTTTTTTCCCCCCCCTCTCAGAAAACTGTCCTGCTTTGCAGCAGCTTGGGGGACAGGAGAATAAACACATACAGTATTAATCCAAGTTGCACAGGAAACAGGGTCAGGAGAAACTTCCATGGGATAAACATGAATGCAATATTTAAAAGACAAAAAACAAAAGCTGGAATTGCTTGTACGTGCGAGTGTAGTGTGACAGTCAGAGACCTGGATCTCTCACTCCCTTCCCTCCGGCCTCACCATGAGAAGTCAGTGGACACTTTATCCAAAGCTTTGTATAGATTCATGGTTTGGTTTGACATTCTCAAAAAAAAGATCCCTGAAGGTCTGTGTAGCTTGTTCCAGGTGAATGATTTGACATTTGGAAGAAATGCCAGCAGGAAGGAAAGTGGGCACATCTCGGGTTATTTGAGGTTGTGTGCGCATACGTGTTGCGGACCTCACAGGATTTCTTCTTTACATTCTGCGGCGGAGTTCTGTACATTTCCTCGCCAGTGTTTTGAACCTCTGCGGTCGGCTCGCCGTGTCAGAGCGAGGAGCCTGTCTGAAATGCTGTTATTTGACTTGGCAGGAACAGGGATGCCGACAGAGTCCAGAGACTGCGCCGTGTCAGTGGAACACAAACAGACTGTGGGATGGATTCGCCGTGTGAGGCACCGTCCACCCCTATGTTCACACTCTGTGATGGCACTTTTTGACAGGCCTCTCACAAACAAAGAAAATCTATTGTATTCTATTGTGTTACTTATTAATTTTGGGAAATTACAAGTGCCTCCAGCATCATTCTTGCCACAGTACAGCGACACACCCTGCAGGAAGGGGACACGATAAACCACTAGAGATCAGAAAAGACGCTTGAAATGAGTAAACACACTAATGTTTTAGATCAGAAGGCGACGACGCCTTATCCGCCGCCTTTCTGTGTCTTGGACAATGTCAGAGCTTAAACCGGGAGCATTGCTATGCAGGTATATCCCCTCGGCACAAGACACAAGGTCGTCCCGCTTCTCTCCACTTTTACATAGTTTTCCAGTCCAATCAATACAGCGCGACGCGGCTAAATCAAAGCAGTCTCGTTCCCCCGCTGCCTGATAATTGCAAGCTGTTAGCACGGGTGACGGGGCAGAAGTATCAATTGGCTCAGTGTCATGGAATGGGTGGAAAGGGAGTGAGGGCGATTCGCTTTGTGCTAAAAGCAAAAGCTAAAGGATGTCTGGAGTAAAAATTGCACTTTCTCACTTTCCACTTCTGTTAATTACAGATCTGGAAGTTTTAAGTTGGTAACAATACGACAGAAATACAACAACAAACGTTGTGAGTGCAGTTAGATGTCTGAAACCAGTCACCATCAGAGCGTTGGCTGGTTCATTAAGCTCACGTTTTAAATTGATAATGTATGTGGACAGGCTGCTGCATTAAAGGATTAGGTGTCTTGTCCAGGGACACATGACGTGTCCAGGAACTTACCCCTCCACTAACGCAAGCTCCCATAGGCCATTATATACTATAGAAAGACTGTCTAAGCGGATACGGGCTTTAACCAGAAAAGACTTTTTCCATCATATTTACAGATCAAAAATGTGCAGTTTCCAGTAAACACTGACGGATACGCTCTTCTCTTTCAGGTATCTGCAACGATCCAGAGCATGTGATTTTCTATTTCTTGGTTAGTTCTTAGAACTGTAATGAGACTTATTAAAGGCAGGTGTACTGGAAAGGTCAGCTGGTTAAAAACGCAGACAGTTATAACATTCGCACATTCAAAACTGCATATTTTGAAACTTTGATAGCCATCTTTCCCTTGCTTCTATATTTCCTGTTACTCCACGCTTTTAACTTTCACTTTAAAACCTGTGAGTGAGGGAAAAGAGAACGCGTGTTGTGACCTTGACATTTTGTTCTTTCTTCTTGCGTTACACCGTAACTTCTTTGTGTCGGTTGAAACGAGAGCGTTTCTTGGCCTCAGACAAAACTCTTTAACGGGAAATCTTTGCAGATAAACGAGCACAGACCTTGTAACAGTGTGATCACATCTTTAAATTACACTTCTACGAGGCAGTGAGTGAGAGTGATTACGACATTACTGTATGACCTTTGTGCAGATGTGGCTGAACAAATCTTGACACAGAATCCGGCTGGATCATCTCACCCTTAGGGTCACTTAACGTCCTCTGTACTACTACAGGACATGTTCTGTGAGAAGGACAATACCACCCTCTGAGTGCTGTGAACCTTTCAAATTACTCGCCAGACAAACAAAAAAATGATTCAACCTCTGTGTACAACCCTGTCAATGCCTCACTTGGTAATTGCTCTGGGTCATTAACTATCCAGTTAGTAGCTGCGTTTATTTATATAGCACCTTTCAGAAGCATCACAAAGTGCTTTTGAAGCATGCAATAAAGGGCTTCACAATAAAGGCCTGTATCCAGGTCTCATTTTCTGCTTCTCAGATCGAAGCATCTGCTCCTTAGAGAGGTCGCCTTCATGCACGTTAAATGACGACAATGATTTTTGCAGCCCAACAGAATCATTACGGCAACCACCTTGTCAAGAATCACATTCCTGAAATTAATTCAAAAGGGAACTGAATCCCCATTCTTTCTCTTTGAGTTAATTGCAAATCACAGTGTCACTTTTCATGATGCTGCAGGAGTCCCTCGAGTGCAGCTCGTCCAATTATCTGTTGGCTGGTGATTTATTTAGTCACTTGTTTTCTCCTTCCGTCCCCTTTGCAGCCTCCCTCACGCACACTCCCTCATTCCTTCGGCACACCTCTTCATTCTGCTTATCCCATATCCTCGCTCCTCATCTTTCCATCTCCCCTCCTTTCGCTCTGTGCTCGGTCTCCCTCTCCAGAGTAGTAATAGTCTGGTTCACCATGCCTGGGTTCAATAATGAAACCGCCGCTCTAGAAAAGCCATGTTAATGTTGACTCTCGGATCAGATTCTGCTCCCAGACGCACAGCAGCGACAAATAAACGTGCCAGGTTGGCTCATTTAGATATGGATTCATCTCTTTTAGAAGTGGGCGCCGAGATGCTTTGCAGAGATATTATAGGTCTTAAAAAAAACAGAAATTAATATTTACTCATCAAGAAATATTCAGCTGAACCGCTGACATGTGCTCATAGTAAATACTGTAGCTACCCAGCATGAGCGGGGCTTTGGGGCTGTTCCAAGTAGTACTGCATGATGTGTTCATAAACGAGAGAAGTGAGGCTCCCTGAAGTATCGGCTCATCCATTTGGTTGTCAGCAGCACTGACAAGCTGCCTGTCTGCTCCTGCTCTGCCACTCTGACCTCCCTTAACCCCCTCAGTCTGGTCTGACAGGCAGAGATGTGCTGTGTTAATAAAAGGGTGTGGTCATTCGTCTGTCTGCCATTGGGCTTAGATGCATTTACATCTGAGGGCTGCTGTGCCGGTGACCCTGGCTGACGTACATAGGCAGAGGAGAGGAAGTTCCTTTGTCTGCCATCCCCAGGTTTCTCCTGTCAGACTCTGTCTGGAGCCCGTAGAGCAGCCAAGCATGGCCTCCCTCCATCAAAACAGTGGCGTATGTGTAACACACTTAAGTAGCTAAAGAACTCCGTTGTCTGGTGGAAATGTTCCTCCTGAGGTGTGCTCTAATGTAAAGCCCAGAAATACTCAGACTACCGAAGACAGAATTCAAGCACAGAAACTTATACGCATGTCCTAAATCCTTTTAAGTTCTCTCTCCAAAGATATTCATATGTATAAGTCTAAACCAGCCATCTCCAAGATTAGCAAACTGTACCTCCGGCCATATTGTGGTTCAACAGGACGTTTGAGTTGACAGTTTGCCATTTACAGGTGGACGAAAGTCCAAGTGAGACCACTAGCTTGGAGGCTGGGTGAAGAAGAGGGTGCTCATGGAAGTGGTTGCTGCTTAAAATGTAAATCTTTCTCCTAATAGGAATTGTGCTGCGCGCCGTTTTCAGAGCTCTGATCACATCAGACGATTTTCCACGTAATTACTGAATAAAGAAATGACGTAATGGACTAATGTAATGATATTATTCACAACAAATGTTTCCTTTTGTCACGAAAGTGACAGATCCAGGAGCTGATGCACACACTGCAGAGCAGCATAGCATCAGGTGTCCCCGATGATTGCTGCACGGAAATATGTGGCGTTTGTTTAAGTTAGAAATTTATATCAAGTTCCAAATCACAGCTTGCACATTACGAGTTAAATGAATTGGGCTCTCCAGGTTGGAGCGTGTGTACGCATAACAGGTGCATTTACGCCATGCTTGGATTGCAATGCATTTGCAACGCACTGAAGCGGTATTAATAAATTCCTGCCCATCAAATGTGAACTCTTGCACAGTACTGCATCCAGCAGATGCAGTCGGCGCTCCACAAAATGACACCGGGCATCTGTCTCGGAACGAAGGGAGCCGATATCGTTCTGCTTTTGTTGACACCAGTGTGGGTTTTGTTTGTGGCGGTTGCAGGGCAACGGCACATGAAACTCAGATATGAGGTGCAGCTTGATACCAGGCACTCGCAGCTGGGGAAGCTGCATCCGTCATGCAAAGATCATCCCCACCCTGTCCCTTTGAAGTGATGGTTTGGATCTTGTGAGGCAACATGGCTTCAATCACACTATTTTATCCACAGAGGAGCATCAGTATGAAAAGGTTGTGCTTCTTTGGAGCTGGTTATTGAAAACGGCATCGAACTCCCTGTGCATGAGAGATGGGAAATGTTACGAGACCAGGTGTAACGCAGCCAAGTCAATCAATTTCCAATTAAGCCACACTCCTCAGTCAGCCACAATTCTTTTTAGCATGTAAGTGGCTTTTTAATCTTTTCATACAGGAGCCGTGCTTAACCCATACACCCTGCATGAGAAATGTCAATGAGTGCAGGAGGAATTAATTAAAAGAAGCAACGTGTCTGATGGCTAATGTTAAAAGTTTGCCTGTGAATATAGTTTGATTTTAATTGAATCCATCTGTTCAAATCAAAGTAGGAGTTGCACAGATGTCCATCCTTTTGTAGACCTGTGCTCAGAATGTTTTCTCTTCTTTTTATTGTTTCTGCTCGTTATTGTTTGGGCTGACTACGATGCAGAGATAAAGCCACAGATAGACAGTGAAGAATTACTCGACTCCAGGGGAGATAAGGAGGAGGGCTGGTTTTCCAAGTAAAAGCTGCCAGTTTGCTCAGTGCAGGGAGAGTGATCGAGCAAGTCTGCCGGCTGCTTACATCACTTACGTCTCTGTTGATGTGGCAATTGATTAAGCTGTCTCAATTGGGTTTTCATTGGCCTGCTGCCCATCCTAGGGCCAAAATACACCTGCCCGGTCTGTCAGCTGCAAAAGTTATGACATCTTGAGGCCCCTCATAAGGCACCTCCATTGTTTTTAAATGAAGGCACATCAATTTCATGGGCTCCACAGGCCGGTGGATGATTTGTGAGTGCTATTATCCCCTGAAATCGCTCCGGAAAATGGCTGCAGTGTGAATACAGGAATTGGCGACATGGCTGGACGGGTGGAGAGGGTGGGGAGTTTAGGTAGCCGGTAGGAGCTGGAGCAAGGTCAGAGTATGAAGAAATGTCGTGTTTCCATAAAGAAATTTAGTTTATCATCGTCATTTAAAAGTTTCTTTTGGAAATATGAAAGCGGCAAACATTAAGAGACTGTGAGAGCAAGACGGGGGGAAATGGTGACCAATAACCTAGTTACAGAATCAGCATGCAGCCACACAAGCCCTTAATCTTTTTCTTCTCTTAGCAGCAGTGAGAACAGGTCTGACTGCCATCCAGCTGACAGCAGAAGTTTCCATTTCCAAGCTTGACTAATTCATTCTCATTTGCAGAACTCTTTGTTGTTGTAACCTGAATCGGAGAAATGGAAACTGCTGACTTCTTGAAATAACCGTTTCCAACTTGACCACAGTGGAGGTAAATGCAAAATGCATCTCGTTAGAAATTCCCTTCACCAGCCACTTAGTATGAGCCGTTCAATTTGTCTGAAGCCGTCACCAACTTAGCAACAAAATAAGCAGATTGCTGATAAGCAATACTCATTAATCAAGTCTGCGCGGCAACGGAACCTGTGCGCCATCTATTTTGGTTTTCAGGACTTCGTCTCCTTTTTAAGACTCAGTCGCGCGAAACCAAAATATGAATCTGGAGAAGAGCGTCAGCGTCTGCTTTCACATGACCAGCTGCTAGAACACAATACGTGGTCAAATGGTGAAGTTATCAGTGGAGTGCAGGAGCGATGGAGCCTCTTCACCACTGCGCGTTCTCTCACCTGTTCCGAAGAATTTCAATTCACTAGCAAAGCCCCGCGTGACAATGCACAGCCATTCTGCTGGGCCGAGATAAAACATAACACTAAAAGAAAAAAGGCACGCCGAGGTATTGGCGTGCAGGCTGCAGGACGGAACCTCCCGGAGGACTGTAAGATGATTTCCAAAGGGAACAAACAGATGATTTGTAGCCTATAAAGAGATGTTACACACAAATATTATATCAGGTTTTTAATTCATTCTTAAGTTTCTACAGTGATAATGTGCAGCCTTAAGGCTTTTTTTCATAATTAGAAAACAGAGCTGTCTGCAAACAGGAGGCTTCTATCTGCCACATGTGGGCATTTTCTCAGCCATCAGCATCAAAGGAAGACTCATTCTGAGGGACTGTAATGCGTAGATCACACTAAACAACATTTATGCTTGAGAGAGTTGTCAATGATGGCGCGGATGGTTTTTATATGTAGTACATGCATCATCACTTGGGGCTGAGGATGAGCTCCGTGGAGGTGAGGGAGGCGTGGGGATGTATTGTATTTTTGTATAACGTCTTTGATCCCAGGATAATGGTCATCTGGCTGGTTGGCAGGCTGCACTACACTCAAATAAAATGGTTTGGTTTCTGTCACTGGTTCCACTGACTCTAGCTAAAGCAAGAAGATAAAGTTTTCCAGCCAAGCTGCATGAACAGGCTTCCTACAACAGTTTCTTCCCCAGCTTCTCTGCCTTCGCCTTTGTAGGGCGGAGACATCAAACCGAATGCTCGTCTACAACACTAACGGGGCGAACGTTGTGTCGTCCGAACGGAGCTGAACACAGATTCTCCCTCATCCGTGCTCACTCAGGAAGCCGCACACATGAAAATGTTCTCTGCTTTACACGACGGAGGCAGTTGTAGACAAGACGCTACACTACGCGACACCCGCATTAGATCCCAGCGCCTCACTGTAGATAGATGTTAACATCCACACTGGCTATTACTACAAGAAACCTGAAAGGAAAAGCATCCGTCATACCTTACGCTCACATCTGATAATGGATTTCTCTGCTTGATTCGAAGAGCTGCTGAAGTTCAAACTTCAAAAATGTTACTCGTAATCCTCGAATAGGATTATAGCGATCAAGAGCAGAATGAATGTACCTGTCAGTTACTTTAAAACCAGACAGAATGTCCCACAGATTAATGCCAGTATGAGCAAGATGGTTGTCAAATGTACAAAAGAAATGACAAATTAAATCCCTGCTTCTGCATGAGCAAATAACTCCTGCTAAAGTCGCGTTGCTGTGCCTTTATTTGTATAAATATTCCCTGCTGTTTGACTTCTTGTCAGAGAAATCCATAATTTAAGTAACTCTCGCCCTAAAATAATCTTTCATTGTGAATTTAATTACAGCTCTAACAGAGGAAACCCAGTGAAAAATAGCACAAGTTTCTTTGTTTTAAATAAGCTGTGATGTTATTCTTTCGCTTCCACCACTTGCCTGGGGCCTTCAAAATTCAATCCCAGGCATGTATGATTAAAAACCCCAGTGGCATTGTGTGAAAAGTCCAGCCACTTGCCATCAAGATTACGGTTACTTCAAAGCACAATGGTATTTCATCTAATCTCTTTGCAGGAGATTCTTTCAAGCTTCTGAGCGTTGCGAAGCTAACCTTTGAGTGTTTGTTCACATCTTATCCCGAGTGGAGCTTCGCTTCATTCTCGGATTTCTCGTGCTGAACCTTTACCCCAAATCTTTATCTGTTTGTTAAAATCTGAACCCAGCTAATTGATTTGCGCGGAAGAGAGGAGCAATGGAGAAGCAGATTTTTCAAATGGCTATAGAAATTGAATTTCTATACAACAGATGCAGGTGGTGCTATTGTCAAAAGGAGCAGACATGAAAAAGATCCTCCTGTAATTTGTGCACACGGAAATGTTATAAAGGAACAATAATATTTTATGTTATATGACTTTTTAATAAGAGATCCTGCACAAAATATTTCTCAGCCAAAGATTAGATACCAATCATTATCTCATCTTATTGTTTTATTCAAAGCCAAGAGGGAGAAGGGTTAAAAGAGAAATCCATTACTTGTCCTTTTCCATCAGCCTGACACGGCGAACACTCAGAAACCAGGTACAACAACAGGAGGAGAGGAGGAAAGCCAGCCTCTTATTGTGATGATGTTGTGAGACACATCAAAGCGGTTTCTCTCCTTTTAGGCTGAATATCTGGTTGCAGCCTGGCGAAAAGCAGCTCCAAGTGAGTGCAGTGAAGCCTCAAACTCATTAGCATAACATCATTATTGTCTGATATTATCTGTGCAGAGATCATGCTGTGTCACTCAAATAAATTAATAAACATGGTAATGATAAAGAGTACAATTGCATAAGTCATATGAGAATATGATTACCAGTGATGGAAGTATAAACAGCCTTCACTTTAAAAAGAGAAAGTGGCAACAGCACAATGTAAAAGTACCAGTATGGAAATGTGGTGACACGGTTAGCTGTGTCTGTCCTGAGTGTGAGTGAGCGTGACAACTAGGTAGAGTTCCTGAGGGGATCCAACGGGACACGTTTGTCGGGTCAGGTACCGTTCGATGTCATGATGTCTGCCAATGGGACGGCGCCAACAGTTGAGCGCGTCAACGCTGAGCTGTTCGTGTTGGCTGCAAGTGCAGGGGAGTACAAGGGACGAAACGCGTGGGCGCCACACAAGACACAGCTGTAGACGTGGAGGATGGAGAACAGTGGAGTGATGGAAATAAACAGCTGTGTGCGTATCCCAGATGGAAGAATCCATGTGCCCACGATGAAGAAAGTAACAGCAAAGACCAGAACCACATCCTGTCATGACCCCTTGAAGCCACACCACAGTACAGAGACAGACAGTACCCAAGTGAACAGGTGGCTGGCAGAGATGACCCGTTACTGAATCAACACGTCGGTTCAAGGACCTCTCAGAACAGCCCGGCTCACTCGCCATTAACAGAAAATCCTTTGGTGGTTTCCACAATTAGAGCCTTCAGTTCTTTTTGGCACTGCGTTGGAACGTACCGCAGAGAGGCAGGATTGCGGGAAGGCAGACGGCAGTGCAAATACCTAAGTAAACTCTCCGGTCTAATAACTGGATCCTTCCTCCCTGAGGTTAAACAGACCCACTAATCACTCTCTTTGTTTGCTTTAGATTTGGCATTCGCCCGAGTTGAACACACCGAGCGCTGGATGTCTGTGCATTTGCTGCTTTGTTGTTCTCGTCTCCAAAGTTTCAAAGTTTCATTTGACCAAACATGCAGGTGCAGGGAGGAGGACATTTTTTTATCCATAAAAACATATCAATGCATGTTTAGTCACTTGTTATATAGATTTTCTCATTAATCAGACGGTTAGAACGTTTGCCCGCAGACTATTGATCCATCGCGCATACTGAAGCACACATTTTCTAAAGAGACGTCGTATGAGTAGAAGACTGATGCACCGGCTTTCAGACAGTTACATAATCAGGGCTTTTTAGCCAGACACATGCCCCCATGCTGGGATGTTAGTTGAAAGCAGATAATGAAGAGCTACTGTATATGTCCACTGAGATCTATGACCAGGTTCAGACTTTAAGAACCAACCTCCCCCGCCTCTCAGACATACTGCTGATGTTGCAAAAAGCTGCAGCCCACACTTGAATATGAGGCCCAGCAGCTGCAGACAGGGGACACCGAGTACTAGGAAATTACATTAACAAGGTTCCTGTAGGAGTCTTTTAAAATGTACGGACCGGAAGGTGCGTTTTTATTGCTTATGCTTTCAATGAGGTCTGACTGAAGTGTTTCTGACAGGCCATTGGCAGTGTGAACACGGTAATACAGTGCTCTTGGGGGGGGGGGTCTCACAGAGATGCAGAAGTCATCAGACATACAATTAAACACCCCTTTACTGAGGGGTATTCTGAGGTGACGTTGTGATAAGTGATAGAAGTGTGATACGACTGGTTCCATCTCTGTGGATGTCAAATCTAGCTTGGCAAGCAGCTTCTTTCATTTTCCATAACCTGCATGCCACATGGTCCGCGAGCAGTTTAAATTACATACCGGTGCAGTATTAGAGTCTTATTATATTACAGCGCAGAGTTAGCCCACGCTGAATAATATTTACAGTGAGAAGCTCACATACCTTAGCATTATCTTTTATGATATTTAAGACATGTTATGATACATAAACATGTTTTAACTGTGCTTCATTTTAAATCTGCTGCTATTCTGTAAATATGAGGCTGATTTTTGCAGTTTACCTCCTGCAGCAGCAGCAGCAGCAGCAGCAGCAGCAGCAGCAGCAGCAGCATCGCCGCTTCTTCCGTTCTCTGTCCTGATTCTCCACGGTTTTTCATTTCATGGGTAGCGGTGCGGCATAAAAAGTACCATTTTGAATTCTTTATTCAGGTTGAAGAACAAAGTGCATCTGTAAGAAGTACTTAAAGTACAAGTACTCCACTAAGAAAACATGTATAAACGCTGAATTTGATCCTGTTGACAACATGAACATGAAAATCTAGGCCAGCTTTGTTGAACAAACTTTCAAAGGCAAATGATATGGCAAGAAGAATGTTTGAATTATAATTTTTCATAGGGACAAATACAGTGTCGCGAAAGAAAAACAGCACAATTTAAGTTGGAGTCTGTTTTAACCACTTGTGGAAAGTTGATTATATTTTGTACTGAGACTTTGCATCTAATAAGTTCTCAGTATTCTGAAGATTAACTGAAATTATCACCAATCATAAACAAAGAGAATCTTTTATCTGAAAATATTTAGCATGCGTGGGAACAACAGCCAATATGTCACTAATCTGGCTAAGCACGGGATAGCCTTCATCCCGTATGTGTACACGTGTCTACAAAATGTGTTTCAGCAGTGTAATCGGATGTTAATGTGGTTTAGTTGGCTCCACTTTCACCTCTAAGGCATCCAACTTAATATGCATGTTTAGATACCTGATTACTAGTGTGAAAACAGAAGGAGAAGGAAGTAAATCAGATTGTCTATACAACAACAGGGATGGGTTAGTTCAGTTTGCCGATGTACGGTCTACAAAAGCCGTGCAAAACACAGAAAACGGCACCGAAACAATAGTTTGGGCTCCTTCAGGTAAGAGCTGACACAGCCGCTGGAAATCAACTCAAGTCATCGAGCGAAGAGAATCCTTTATTTCAGGATTTTATGCTCTATGTAGTGTCCACGTTCACTGCCAAACATTTACAGCTCCACAGTGATGGCAGTCACAGGTCTGTCACTTTATTTAATAAGAGGTCCCCTGCCCCAGAGGCTGAGCTAATCCTTGGGAGATTAGGGTGATTTAGTGTGGATAGAGACAGGTGCCTAGGTCAGACTGCACCCAGAGAGAACAAACACGCTTTCTCATATCTGTGAAGGACAATTTTTATACACTGTCACACACACACACACACACACACACCTCTCCGCAGTGAAAGTTATCGCAGGTCGCCACGCCCTGCAGCCAGTGAGCTGTGCGTCTTGTCTGTGAACTCTCTATTAAACATTTTATTCAGCACTCTAAATTCTCAGATTTGTTCTTGGGGGTATTAACAGCCTGATGGCGAGGGAGATTGCGATCCACGTCCAGGACTGCCAATTAGATATTTTAAACCCTTATCATCATCATCAGACAATTTTATGAATAATTTTCATCATCTTATAATGCCGCCGAATCGCTGGGAGCCTTCAAATCCTCTTCCTACATGATTAGAGAACACTGAAGTACACTCGCGTTTGTGCAATGTCTGATCAGACTAACAGTTTTTCCTGTTAGCACAATAGATGAATTAGAGCGCCAGATCGTTAGGCAGGATTTCCACCGCGGGGAAATCATTGTGGCCATGTATGTGGTGTGTCACTCAGCCTCGCCGTGTTGCACCTTCCAAGCTTTCACCAGAACTTTCCCTCACCAAAGCCGCTTTGGCTCGAAGGACCTTCGCAGGCAGCTGTTTGGTTTCAAACGTGGGGGCACCTGCTATTTCTCTGCCGTCTCGTGCTCTGTGTTTAGTCATAACAGTGAATGGCGTGGTGCCGACAGCAACGGCTCATACATCCGCGCAGTCACATGCCATAAACACAGGTTGTTATCGTGACACTATATCTCCTGAAGAGCGTGGACTGGCTCAGTGTGCTAAACACTGGAGCCTCTGGGTTTATCCTTTCATCGTCTGTGCCCGTCTTTCCCTCATCTTCCCTAGCTCCAGTTATTTCTCTGCCTGCGCTTCAAAAAGAAGGTGCGACATTGTTTCGTTCATATGCTAAAGACATAAACAGCAGCTCGTTAGGAGTTGGTTGTAATGAGCGTGCAACTAAAGCTTTCTTCTTTTTTTTTTAAACTGCAGTTTTTCTGCAAGGTGCCCCGGTTGAAATTTGCATTTAGACGTGAGGTGTCCCTTTTAGTGGTTAATCTGGAAATATGCGTGAGAGCACTCTGGGGTAATGGTCACAGAGGACTCTCCTCCGCATGTAGTGCTCATGTGTAGAGAGCCATTATTTCCTTTGATTGCCACACAGGATGTGTACATTATGTAGCCTATATTGGCAGTTACAGACCTGCAGGGATGGAGGTCTGTGTAAATTATGCAGTGACTGCTAAGGTTTAAATCACAGGCTAGCGCCGTGTCCCTTCTACCCTTAAAATGGAAAAGCTGGCGCGTGACCGTTGTGTACGAGCCACGATTTGTGGTGGTCACTGAACTTAACTTAATCCAGTATCAGCGTTCTGTTTGGACTGAAATGAATTCAGTGTCACACCGTTATCCATATCCACTGTTCATTCTCTCACCTGTTTTTCTTGCACAGTGGCCATGGCTGTTAACTATGAAGGTGGGACCGGACGACCACTGCGTCTTTCTGTCGACAAAAGCCTCTGTGGTGCCACGCTGAACACGCGCTCTCTGAACATGCCATCCTAGTGCTGGAAAGCCCAACGGACTGCTTAACACCCGCTGTAAGTACTAAGACGCTCCGACTCTGCTGTGATAGCTTTGGAGTAGTTACTTATGACCTTCACAGAAAGTCAAACCCCAAAAAAGAAACGCACTCATGTGTAACACTGATTTCTGAATGAGTCGTTTTCAAATAATGGCCCCATCCTGTTGAAATATTGTACTGAGGTGTGACATCTACCCATTTACAACACGCACCATGAGTTGACGTACAGTACAGTATAATTTGCCCTGCTGGGGATCAGTGCTTGTAATTCACCTATGAATATAAGCAGATAGCATCTTTTTACACCCCCCAGAATAAGCAGCCCGCACTAATTTATTTAACATACATTTCATTTTTCTAAATGTGTTGTGTGATCCATAAAGAGGGAAATCTTTTTTGTATTTTTTGCACTGAAGGCCAAACATGGCTCAGGTCTCATAATGTATCCTTGAACTATTAAAAAAAAAAAAAAACACTCCTAAATCTAATTTTGGTTTTGCTGTCTGTAACCTCTGGTTCCATCGTCAGCGTGCGCCTCGGCTTCATTTTCACCAGCAGACACGATAGCTTGGGAATGTTTAGAACCACTAGATAAGGTGTCGCCGGCTGATTTCTAAAGACAAAAACGACATCGTGCATATCAACGTGCAGCCACTTGATATCAACAACCTAACTTTTCACACTGGTAACGTGTGCCAGCATTATCAGCAGACATGGCATCTGCACGTATACGCACACACACACACACACACACACACACACACACACACACACACCTCTGCCATGCACTCTCCCTCTTTATCAGAACGACACTGTATCTCAAATAGAGTTGCAGCTCTTTGAAGTGAGATTGTGTCTGCATGTGTGCTCGTATTTGTCTGTATGTGTTCAAGAGATTCCTCATATGTCTACCCCCCCCCTCCACCTAAGTGTGTGTTGGTTTGCACGGCACTCCCAGAGGACTGTCAGGTCAGTTCCGTGTCATGCCAGCCAAATCCTTGGCACAGATTAACAGGGGAGGACAGCTTTAGCCTTTGAGGGAAAGAGTAGTAGGAGCAGTCGCACCAATTAGGAACTGGCAATCTGACCACCCAGCCCCACACTTGCCCTGGCTGGCTCAAGATAACAGAGCTGACACATGCTCAGACACACTGGGATGCACTTGCCACTGCCCACTCATAATGTGGTAGCTAATACATATGCAACACTGCACCAAGCGTCGTCCATTAGCTGCAATACGCTGCAAATATGCACCAGGGAGCTGAGGTTTGTTTCATAATCCTGAGAGGCAATTAAAACAATCGTTTACAGGGCCAGACACCTAGATGCACATATCAAAGCTCTTCCTAAGCCTGCTCGGCTTTTTAGGTTGAGTCATTTACAGATACACCAGCCAGAGTCTTGATTTTTTTGACGGCTCATACATTGATAACTATTCAGTTTCCTTTGCGGCTGTGGGGACAACGTAGCCACTGTGCTGAAAAAGCTGTATTTAAAGATAAAAAGCTTTCTTCCTAATTGTGTTGTACCACACTAATTGAGCAGCGATGTGGTGTTTGATTTGATAAGCATGGTTTAGAGTAAATGGAGGTTTAATTGTTCCATTATGACAAGCTGTAAAATTCAGTAATCATACAATGTTCGTCCTGAAATCACGCTGATGCTCCTGGAGACATTACTTTCTGTGGGTGCTTCATGCTTTTAGGGTATCGCCACCACCCAAACATGGCACTGAACAGCCATCGAAAAATGAATAAAGTCGTTTTATTTCTATTAAACGGTTAAACTCTCTGCATTGCTGCTGCAGAGAGGCTCCTGCAGAGTGCGTCGCCGTCTGCTGCATACAGCAAAGCGTTTAATTCGGCCTCACTTTGTTGTTGTTTCTGCACGTTTTTAGCCTCCAGTCAGATATTGATTGAAATGTTCAACCTAGTGTGAGGAGAAGGGGGTTGGTATTCAGAGGCGTTCGGTTGGAGGGGAAGCACTATTGATTGCACTTAAAGTGACAAGATTGACGAGGCCCACTTTGACGCGTTATCCCTATTGCCGCCAACAGACAGAGGAGCGGTGCCGATTGATTTCTGATCGCGAATCGTCTGAGACCTATGAATCAATCGACCACGCTTTGCTGCTGGAAAATAAGTCAACTATTTTTCATAGCGCATTGGTAGTGTAAGGACTGACATTTGATTTAAAAGGACAAGTAAATACTAGGGTAATAAATATGCCTCATGCACATTCTGACAAGTTCAAAAGTCCTCACAGCTCTGGCAATAACAACCCAGAGTGTGGAGCGCATGGAGTGGTAGTATATCTGAAGAAGCAGGTAGTGCAGGCAGCCGATTTGGGCATCTACGGGATACGGTTGTGCATAATTCACTGGCGGGGCATGAAGCTGATATAGCCTCTCCCTCTCTTATGATCATCCATCAGGTGAAATTGCTTTCCTCTCACATTAGGCTGTCAACAAGAAATAACAAATGAAGCCATGCAGAGCAACACATGATTACAGCATAATAATGCCCCGAGGTCAGAGGAATGTGACCTCATTCAGAGAGACCTGTTGAAGGGAGCAAGTGAAATACTAGTTGCATTAGATGAAGAGTCTCCAAGGAACGGCTCATCGTAATCGGAGGTGGCTGCTGCTGCCGCCGCCCGGTACCCTACGCTGCTGTGGTGTCTGCTCATAATTGTATATTTCAGATAACTGATGGTGATGTTCTTAAAGAAAACCGTTAAATGTTCAGATGCACGCAGGGAGCTGTTCTTTGAGCACCGCTCTGAAACATCTCTCACCGGTAGTGAAAGGCTATTTCAAGATGCACGTGGGCACCGATTGATACTTTATGAAGCCATCACTACCGTATAATCTTCCAGGAAATTGCACAGGCATTTCTAGAGGTCTAATTGAGATATGGGTGCAGTGACTGAGTAGGAGTGAGAGGGAGGAGGAAAACTCAAGAGAGACAAGACAGATGGAAGAAAGACCTGAAGGTCCACGATGGATTCGTTTCAAAGAAAGAAACAAATAAAAATACTAGCACATATAGTGTAACGAGTAAACGAGAGATGTGGGAAAAGATAAGCTCCACATGTTTCAGTAATCCCAGTTTATTCCAACCCAGTGTTTCCCTCCCTCTGCGTTGCCTGCAGGACGCTTGGCTTTACAGACAATTATACGTGGAAACAAGAGAGCCTAAGCCAGTTGCTAGTGATTAACACATACATAAAAAACTGGCATTGACAGAATTCCAAAGAAAATCACGACTGCTCCAAGAAATGATTTATACCGCATTTATCAATGGAGACTGCACATGTGTTACGGCCGTGCGCGGCTCAGCTAGTATCAGAGCATTTAATGAAAAGAGCACATTTCTGCTGAGAGAATACGACTGCAGCCGCAGACCAGAGGATTGTTTTATTGGATGTTTTTTTTTCTCTTCTCCATTATGCTGTTCCCGGCATACAAAGAGTGTCATAACAGCCGGCTCTGCACAAGCAAACACAGCGTGGCATGTCATCACAACGAGTGTTTGCACATGTGGTTGGTGGGGGGGGTAAGTGAATTTCCAGGTCCACACTGAAATTGTTCTACGCAGGAAAGGACTCCAAGGATGTTTTATTAAATGGAGCTTGGGGAAGGCAGGATTGGTTGCAGCAGCAGAGGGAGGACCGAGCTGTGTTTCGGATGTAGACCCTGCACATCAGCTCCATCTCCATTTGGTGAACTACTGTGTGATCATTGCAAACCTGCGAAGATTTAAGGTAGACAGTTTGATGTCTGACCCATAGTCAAATGAGCACAAAGCCACGGCGCATTAAGATATTCACCCTGAAGAGTCAAGTCCATCTTCCGTCCATTATTGCCAGCCAGACTGAAACAGTGGCTGAGAGGCATGTTCCTGCTTGATAAGCTGGCTGTGACAGCCGACTCCGCTCAGCCTCCAGTGGCTTAGGGTGCATGTGGTGGTGAACAAATAGCAATGATGTGCAAATATATTCCCCGGAACTTTGTTCTGTTTGAAATTCCGCCTTTGATACATTTATTAGTTACCTACATTTTTCTTTCAGCTCCTGATCAAAACGCGGCAGGCGATGGGGAATTTATGTGCATATAAATACCTTTAATATTATAACTACAAATTTCTCCCACATGGTAATATATTTTAATCATCCGAGGATTTCAGCAGTTCAAATGAGCAGGTTTTCCACCCGGGTGGGATTAGCAGTGCTCGGGTGAATGTGCACAGAATATCTAAACGGTGTGTAGGGTTCTTGTGTACTTGTGCATTTTTGCGTGTAACCACCTGTGCGCCGCGGGCCCGACCCCGCACGGATCATTCCTCTTTGTTTTAATTAGGTTGTGAATGTCAGTATATGAACCCTTCTCTTCCGCTATAGGTCTGCGTTTGCCGTTTGCCTCGCCGGACGAAAAAGACATCTTTTGACTTATGTTGACTTGTCGGACAATTAGAGAATGTGAATGATTCAAAGGCACGGCCAGGAATAGCTGCCCGAGGCGTCTCTCACTTCCTGACCTCCATTACTTTTACCGTGTATCACAACAGAAGCAAGAGATGCATGTCCTGGCAACTACCAATTAAGGCCACATATACTTCACATGAGGGCTATTACTTAATCAAAGCTCTGAGAATAATGAGCTAAAGTAAACAGTAATTACTGGAATCAGGTCAGTGATTACAGTTCTGCCTCCGACTAACCTTTGGGGAATTTCCAAACAAGGGAACATCTCCAAAATTTCGCTTGATAGCAACTTGTAACTTTATGACTCGCAACAAAATCCACTTCTTTTGCTAATTTTTTTGCTGAGCTATTATTCAAACAACTCACCAGATCCAGCTGCATTCAGGTGTGAAAATTGATGACAGCTCCTCACTAAACATATCAAACTTGGCCGTGTAATTATAGTGTGACTATAAATGGCACCTGCATCAACAGGGTGAATTATGCACGTCACACAGAATGTCCTCCACTGTACAGGAAAACGTGGGACAGAGACGAATCTTTTCACATTCACACTACATACGGTTGTTTCAGTCAATGTGCAGACTGCAGAAGTTTGCTTTAGCTTTGCCATCACTACATAGTGCATGCTGACATGGGTTTTATCTACAAGTCTGTGTTTATTGTACATATTCATGATCAGGGACCCATTTTCTCATAACGCGTCCGGATTTGTTACCTGCAATTATCCTGAGGACTCATGGGATGCTACAACCACACCCCTCGACACAGTCGCTCCCTTAATTCCATCCACATTGCATTTAAGCAACGGTTGCACGATGGCTGATCTGAGGCTTCTAGAGGCTGAGACTAATTAAGGTTCATAAAATGAAATCCTAATGTGACTTTTCTTTGAGATTAGTTGTTTATTTCACCTGCCACCCACCCACATTCTGTTCCTCTCTACCACTGCCTTTACCCGTGAATTCATCTAAGTGCGCTTTTTGCCAGTTTGTGGTTTAGTGCAGGACTCTGATGCTGGTTATACCCATTTCCCCAGAGAGTGTGGACAGCACCTGTGACACAGCTGTGTGCAGCTTCCTGGGCTCACACAGTGGGCCTCTAACGTAGTCTGACTAAAGAGCTACTAATTTCACTGCACACGGGAGACACAGTCCAAGTGTCTAGTCTTTGGAGCGTGGGCTTATGTTAAAGCAACCATTAGCTGCGTGTCAATCTAAACCGTACCTCTCACAGTGTAATGACAAAAGGTATTGAATTATCCATGTACTCTGTTTGTCTGCAGGGGGGGTTAAGGGCCGTTGTAAACTGTGGCTGGTTGTGTGAACACGATAAAGCTGCTCTCTTCGATCATTACCGCTAGCCGACTGTAATCATTAGAAAAGATACTCTCATAAAGGCCACGTATTACCTCTCACTGCACACACATTACATACTGTATATAATCTTCCATTACAAGCCATTTCGCATTCCCACAAAGTCGTCGACGTTCTCGGGCGCCAGCATTTGCATACGTGTCACAGCCAGTCAGTGTGTGGGTAACATGAAAAATGCAATTTTCTGCGTGACTTCCCACTCTTCAAGATGGCAGCTGTGTGAGAGAGGGTGTGCATGTAATTGCACTGCTGCTGACATTTCTCTTGATTTCTACTACTGGCGCAGAAGGTTTAAAGTTTGTGATTGAAAAAGGGTCTATCCTCAGTAAAAGAAATACTTCACTCTAAACTTCTTAAACCCAATTGTCCACCGTACCTTGGAGTGCTGGACAATACATTTTAATGTGTTTTTTTAATGCACACATCCATAATGCGAGTATGGATCCATTAGAGGGCAAATGTTTACTTCCCATACTCATATATAGGTCCACCAGAATTAAAAGTCAGCACAGCACATCATATTCTTGTGTCTCTCTCTGTTAATTTAACTTGTTCAGATGTAAATTCACTCCATGACAGGAGTGAATTGTGCACATTAAAGGCTTCTGGCATGGCTTACGTGCACGTTGCCACTGTAACTGTGTGGTATGGCTCTAAACGTAATCAGAAGCCACGTGTACGTTGATTGATTACTTAAGGAGAAGGTTCAGTAATCTTCTGCTTTTTATGCAGCGCATGGTTACCGAGCCCATTCACACTAGAAACCTCCTGCTCAGCTGCAATTACTTCTCTGCCACTACTGAAAGAGCCCAAATGGCGAAATAATTGCGAGAATGCAAACGTCGCTGCGAAGGAGAGCATGCGTAAACGGCCGTCACGTGCGGCGAGTTAAATCTGACACTGAAGGGAAATCCGAACCACATCAGGATGCTCTCTTCCCACATACAGGTTCCGTCTGGAACAATATGGTCAAGTTTTTTTAAAGGTCATGCGAGTCTACATCCAGCGACGACACAAAAAAAAAGGATGAAATTTAGTTCAACCAATAGCGTGTCCAAAACCCATCGTTTTCTCCGGCAGTGCACAGAAAATGAAGAGACGTGGTTCCGGGGTCACATTTGATGCTATTTTCTATCCAGATATTCATCCATCTGGAAAATTCAAGTCCTCTGAACGGTTTCATGATCAACCACAGCGGTTAAAGTACTCTCGAAAAGGTTGAAACGCTTACAGTGCTCAGACCTTTGGCTGCTCATGTTAGATCAATGTTTTGACATGAATATTGCCCCATGGAGAGTTTCAGCCAGCCACATAGCGTCTAAGATGTTCAATTTATGACAGCCCTCGCTCCTGTGAGGGTTTCGATTTAGCACATCAATAGCACTCAGTATTTTCTAAACAGAATGACTGAGTGGTCAGTGGGGAGTCTACGAGAAGAGACAATGAACTCTGCCACAAGAAGGTCCTTCTCCTCATCCTGCTGCTGCTGCTGCGTTTCAGCACAGGATTATTCCCAGCGTGGAGACACAGTGAGTGTAACTCTCTTCGCCCTTACTCTGTGTGAGGGGGCAGGCTCTAAGAGCACTTTGGGGAACACATTCACGAGAATAAAACTGTAATGTGGCGAATGAGGTACAAGAGTTTTCGAATGATGCTTTTTGGAGCTTCAGTGTAGGGTCTCTGCCTTTTCCACATGGCTCCAGCACGATCCTCCAGCAGTCTGAATTCTGGCACAAGACACGAAAAAGGGTTTAAATCTGTAGCCAGAGAAGCTAAGTAGGACAATGACCAGATTTGGACAGGAAGAGAAGGGTACATGTCTCCGTCCTGAATGTGAGGTGTCAGCATTTGATTAATGCCTCACATCACTGTGCATTGCGACTTTAGCAGGCTGATAAACTGAGAGAAATTGCTGATGGATGGCTACCTTCCTCTGAGATAAGGCTCATTTCTTTCTTTGGGATATGGGCAATGCAGAAACGAGACTTCAATTTTGACATTAAAGACCTTGTGTGTATCACATCGGTGATCGTATTACCTGTTGGTCCACTGCAACACGATAGGCCAGACTATTAACTCTTTAATGACATGACGTGGACACTGGTTGAGGGACAGTTCCTGTAAAGGAGCCAAATTAGGTGGCAGACCAGACACTGAATCACACACGCTAGCAACGACAACAGGTGTTTGCTAGTTCAAGTTCTGGGTTTACGATGCTAACTAAACACGTCATGCAAAATTATGACTCTTCTGAGTGACACAAACCATTGAATGGCCATGGTGTAGAAGGCAAGCTACTATGAAGTGGGGCTTCCAATAAGCCACATAGGTACCTCAATAATTCATAGGTTCATTATCACAGAGAGCAGGTTCCTTTAACATTAAGCTACCAAAATCAATTCTCCCTCCAGCATTTGACTGTGTCAAATGTAATTTTACTGATGCGGAAATACAATTTTACAAACCTTTAACCAGTTTTAGTTGACAGGACTAATTCATGTAAAGGTTTCTAATTAATTCATTTACCCTGAAAAAAAAACAACCACCACTTTTTCAAGACTGGCAGTTCACTTATACATGCTGATGGAATCACAGTCGCCGATTCCAACATATTCATATGACTTGATCAATACTTTAGATGGATGATGATTAGGACTGAGCAAGCTGAGCTGGTGATCAATTGCATGTGCACTGGGTTCAGCGAGCATGCAGAAAGCTCTAGATTTCTTCTCACATTTCAATTCACTGGCTTCGCAACCGCACAGCACCTGGGAGAAATGTTTGCATGTCATTACATGGATTCTCTGTTCCTACCATTAAAATAAACAAATTAACATCATCGCCATGCGCCTGCTCGACACGGCGAGTGAAATTACTCTCACGGGGATGTTACATTTACTGTCTTTTACCCTAAGGGTATGCCTATTAGGAAGATTTACCATATCTACTGTAAGAGGTGCCTGCGATTGATTTGAGGTGATTCCCAGTGGAGTCCAGTAAATGAAATGTCAACATATGTGTCATGTGACGATAATGAATGGTAGCCGATATGGAGAAGATACAGCAAAGTGGTGAAAGTAAGAATTCAATATAGCTGGCTGTCAGGTTTGTTGAGATGGGACTTCAATCAATCACTGAGGCAGAATTCTTACCCTGGTCCTGCCACCTAGTTGCCCACAGCTCAATCGTGGAAGTTAAACAGCGAGTCCAGTCCAAATAAAGTGCTTATTGATGAGAGTGAATATGAACTGAATGAATTGTTTATGACGCTCGCGGCATCGAAATTGACATTTGCAGAACTCGGCCACATTAGCTACCACCAGCGATGCCTGGAGCAAAACCCAACTTGCAGTAAAAGCCCTTCTAATCTATGTTATTGATTATGGATCAATATCTATGTGTACTGCAAAACAGGGTTTCATAGTGACAACAGTCATCGCCGCCTTGCATTTCTCTCCCATTACCATATTGTCGGCAGACGGTGAGTAATTAGCTCATGAATACCGTGCCGCATGAATGTTGACGTAAACGAAGAAGCTGTAACTGAAAACCGTAGTTGGGGCGCAGTATGTAGGACCAGTGTGTTGTGTCAGCCTCCTGAAACCGTCTCCGTTTTGAGTGAGTGAGTGAGTTCAGAGCTGTATGGCTCACTGGAGTTCACCTTTTCTAATCTCTGTCACACACCTTCCTCACCTTCTCGTTGTAATTATGGGCTACACTCACTGTGGTTGATTTGGCAACGCCGGTAATCGTATTAAGTAATCCCGCTATTGAATGATAGCAACAACACATTGTTCGAGAACTTTTTGTAAGACGCTCAGGCTGGCAGGGCGCCAGAAAGTCTCTCCTCTGCCGTTTTAATTTCCCCTTTCTTGCCACTGAGTGTTAGTTCCCCTTCTTCTGGTCTGAGGGTGTTTTCAGCTGGAGTCACAAGTTGTAGCCATTTCAGGACAAATCCAGACTAAAGTACTGATGCTTTTTTCCTAATGCCCTTTGTCTTTTTGAGCCACGCTTTGTTTTGTTGGCCATTGTTTATGCAGCGCGTTGCCAAGTGTCACCTACATTATCAAGTTATTTCCCACTCAGCTGCCATCAAGTTGATAGCGGCACCGGCTACACTGGAGAAGACAGCGACACCTGTCTCTGAGTGTTCCAGGACGTCACAGTAACTCATTGCATTTGAATGCCAAGCGATCAATTGTACCGTAGAACAGTAAGAAAGACTTAGCCGTAGTCCAGACTTATGGGCTGAGAAGAGATCTACTCCTGTCTGCACAGGAAATACGAACCAGTACCAGCCAAGAAATGGTAAGATACTAACTCCCCCACTTGGTTTATTTCGTTGCTTAGCTTTTTATGGATGGGTTCGTCCAGTGCAGACGGGGATAGAGGAGCCGAGGTAGCTGAATGAAATGGATGTGATTGCCAGCATTGGTCATTCTCTTTGACTTCCTTCTGCCTTCTCTTCGACTACAGCATAATGGCAAATCACTCTGTTTCACTAGCCATTACCCCACAGTCCTATTTATTTCAGCCAATCCGAGGGCCAGCAGAGTGGAAAATCTTCAGTCTGGTCAATATTCCAAGGAGGACATGAAGTACTGGTACATATACAACTCAGACGTACATTCAATTCCCCTTGAACAACTATAATTTCTTTCACAATAAGTGCATCTCGCCGTCACTGTATCGATACCAATTATTGTTTCCTTCAATATTAGTTGTCCAGATGTTTGATCATTCAACACTTCTTTGAATTGGAATTTCAGATTTGAGCCAGGACGTGTTCCCTTCTCTTATTTAATCCTCTTTGGATGAACTGTAGCTGTGTGTATGGTGAATATTTTAAATGACAGGGTTATGGGTGGCATTAATTATTCGTTGGTTGTCAAATGGGAATCACAGGCCACAGAGAGAATCATAACATAACGACTGCATGATTTCCAATTATAGCTCTGAATGGGACTGTAAAATTACCTCCTGTCTGAAGCAAAATTAGGCCAAAGTGAGTGGAGTATTATTTGTATTAGTTTAAAATCAAGTCTATACCACAAGTTCAAAAGGTGACAAAGTCTAAACGTATGTTTCTGTCGGAAAATATCTTGCACATCAGTGATTAAACACCTCCGAAATGGTAATACCATATTTTTCTAAACCTTTAGAAGCAACCAACAAAATCCAGTATGCACCGCTGAGCTTCTGGCAATTGCATCAGTGAAATCTGGAGTAAGAAAAACCATCCAGGTCACAGAACCTGGCAGAGGAAAGGGCTTCGAGGAGCTTTCTGCTAAGAGTGTGCAGTGACCCATTACTGAAGTCTGGCCTTTCTGGCTGCTTCACTACCGTCTTCCCAATCACTCACACACAGAGCCGCTGCTTTTATTCCTGCAGGGGTCATAGATAACAGCCTGTGATGACTGTTTCTGAGAGCAGGGAGCTGCCCGGTGCCCACAGACCATGTGGCTGTTCATTTCCATATTAATGCACACTGAAGGGATTTGACGCGCATAATGGAGCTTCTACACAGACACTGGCTATTAGTTTAAATGTGTGCATGTTTCCTCAAGACCTTCCTCCTTCTCTATGAATATCTCTCCATATGCACAAGAGGATGACAACCCCTAGCATCTTTTGCAGCTGCTAATCTGGATCTATAAATCAAACTGGCAAAGCCGCTCCTTCTCAGCCTCAACCATATAAAGGCGGCGTAGCTGAGGGTAGCATACTGATGCCAGACCCTAGAGTCTAGCTGTGGCCATCCAGCTGGACCGACGCCTGGCAGTGCTCCTGAACACTTCCTGCCATCGCATGCGCACAGCGCATAGCAGCACTTTATCAAAACCACTGTGCCATGAAAGCATGACAGCATGAGGCCTGCAGATTAAAACCACTCAGCACTCCGTCAGCGCCAGAACAGACACAGTATCGTATAACAACAATACCGCTGACAAAAGTCAAAGCTCTGGGTCACAGCCGGATGAAATCATCATTTCCATTCTGCTTTTTTTTGCTGGTAAAAAGAAAACAGACCAAAAAGCTCCCCAAACACAGACGCTCCTCCAGAAATGTTGAATTTGGTCCTAGCTGTTTGTTCTTGGCCCCCACGTCTTTCAACATCGGCATGCATCCGCTCATGCAGTAGCACAAATCCAGATCGACCTAAATGTAACAGAACATGAAAGATATTTGTGTAGTGCCATAAGCAAATCCTAAAACTATACAGAGCAGCACATCATTATGTTCCTGAACCAGAAAGACGCAGCGGAAACGACGTTATGCAACACAACAGCTGCACATTTGGAGAACACAACCCTTTTAGCTCCTGTGTGGCAGCTAACTCCTACAAGTCCTGCTGGGCTATATGGGAGTAAACAGATCAATAGGCTCACCTGAGAGATGGATGCCCACCTCCTCCAAGCAGCGGTGATCAAGCACGGTCTACAAAGCCATCCTTTCAGCTGCAGCTTAATGACTCTAATGGGCAGAAATGCTCTCAGAGACTCTTTATTACTCTGATTAGGCCAACAACCTCAAATATAAAGTCCTAATCTGATTAGGAGATGGACACGGCTGGGCAGGAGAGGGACGGATTAGACAGTGAGACTAATAAAGATGGGTTTCCTTGTTTATGAATCTAAAAACAGCAAAATAATGAAAATAACTGGAAGTCCTCTCACGTTAATGTAACCTACAATGTCAACTATAAGTAGAGCATTAAGTCATTTCAAGTGCACTGCTGACATGGACAGGCAACCTTCTGGAGCTGAAGGAAATATGAAGTACAGCCAGATCCCCAGATAAAAACATCCTACTGCATAAGCTGGATAGCTTCGTAATGCAAAATGCCATGGGCCTGTTCAGTCTGGGTCTCTCGCTGCTGCTGCATGATAAGTGCACTATATCACACATTGATGGCTCCACTGGATTAAAATGGCGACTTTTGTCTTCTTTTTATTTACTGATTGCTATTCCAGTTTACAAAGGCAGAGCCCAAGTGATAATCGGCATTTGGTTTCCTACAATAGGCAGAGAGAGCCCAAAGCCAGAGCCTGAGGCATGAGATACTGGCCGACATGGCCAACAAACCACGA
Source organism: Microctenopoma stevenorrisi (assembly GCA_032270685.1). Lineage (NCBI taxonomy): Eukaryota > Metazoa > Chordata > Actinopteri > Anabantiformes > Anabantidae > Microctenopoma > Microctenopoma stevenorrisi. The sequence goes on from JAUMTR010000015.1 coordinate 10,069,381, forward strand.
GATTGTATAAACAGAATAAATAAGCTTGACATATTTTTACATGTTCAGTAGTCATGAGAGGAATGGGAAATAGTGATGTCATCAGTGTTTTCTAGGTTTATAAACAACAAAGCGGGGACGATGAAATTTGGATTTTAAATAACTTTGCTCAAACAAACGTGTGAGGAAGTTGCATTGGGAGAATTTTCTGAAGAGGACTTACCCTAGAACTATTTTTGCATGTCTCGCTCTTTGTGCGTTAAGCTAAAATGCAATCCAATCTAGGTGCTATTTTCAGCTATCAAATGCTAACTCGAGCAGCAGCAGCAGCAGCAGCAGCATGCGATCAGGCATTTGTAATTATACATTCAGTTAAGATGTGCATCGAGAAACCCAACAGATTATTCACACGTGTGACTGAATCATTACAAACCCTCATGTGAAACCCTAGAAATGTGCGGTTTAGAGTCTGGTTTCTTCCCTTTTTTGCAAAACAATCTGATGTCTTCTGAATGTTTCAAATTTAATAGACAACATTATGTACCTCTATTTATCATGTGACCCAGGCCAACCCAAAATCAATCATTTCCTCTGGGATGAAACCTGCAGTGATGGATACCTCCCCCTGGCTTGCTGCGAGACAAGAATGCCACTTTGGGAATTTATGTGTGTATGTGTGCAGACTACACTTCATTTAGTACTGCTCCACAGGGGAGCCAGGGGAAATCACACCGAGACACGTAGAGAGAATAAACAAACAAATCAAAAGCATTAAACCAAGCAAACAGAACATAGGAGGCTTTTTTAAGGACCGTTAAACCTCCATTATCCACCTCAAATTAAATGTCTTCTTTGGTAGACTCCCTTCATTCTGTAGAGAGAAGGAAAAGGGGTAAGCACAGGTTCTAGAATAAACTGCTAAAAACAGACACATTGGATGATGACAATAATCTAATTATATTGTTTTTGCAGCATCTTCACGTGTTTATATTGAATGGAGAAAATGTTTAGTGATCACTTCTCCAAAAATAGTGAATACAAGTTCATCTTTATCTGCTCAGTAAAATGCTTTTGCTTTGTTTTAGCAAAGAGGAATTCAAATTACACGAATGTTTTCACTTCAGACCTTCCTCAGCAAACAAAAGCATCTCCGTGTGTGCATTAGTCTCAACTCTCGCAGTGTATATTTATAAGACCACACCCACCGTCTTGCAGCTGCAGGCACTCAGTCGTTAGATGATCCAATTAGCTGGTGCAAGCTACCTACAGAGCTCTGAGAAGGTACGCATATACCAGATCTACCAGCGTGAAATTTCATTACTACTATGCATCACATACATACCAAGTTAATTTATTTATATTGTGCCAAATCACAACGGAATAATTTCAAGTCACGACTAACATCAGAACCAAACAGTTTTATAGAAAGAAACCCAACAATCCTCTTTGAGCAAGCTCTGTGCAACAGTAGAGAGGAAAAACTCCATTCAGCAGAACTGGGCTAGTGGTGGGCGGTCATCTGCCTCGACCGGTAGCGGGGGGGTGGATATAAAGGACAAGTCAGTATAAGCATGCTGCTACTTACTTTAGCTTTGAAAAACACCTTGTGTGGGTTTTTTTTTACTATTACTGCATCTTTTTTTATTTATTAGCCTAACAGGTTGTTAGCATCAAAATGTGACCTTTTTACGATTGACTTCAATACTGTAGGGCACTTTAATTAGCAAACAACATTAATATGCAGTGACTGGCCTATTAAAAGGCTAAACAGCTGGCTGTTTATTGATAAGAAAACTACTGAGAAGCTGGATTTTGAGTTTAATTTGATGTTGTGCTGTCATTCTAGTTTATACAAGCAATGGACTGTAAAGCTTAACAAAGGTCACAGTTTTTTTTTTCTTATATTTAGATAGAATTAAAAGTACTTTCTCCCTTTAAATCTCTCTCTATTCAGTCCTTAAATGAGCCATTTAATCACTGCAAATGTGATTCAGCTATTCAGATACAGATACAGCTTCATTTGTATCTGGTTGACGGCAGCAGTCAGAAGAAAGAATAGTATTAGCGCTGTCTTTAGGTTTATTATGGACCATATGTTTCTGCTGTTAATACAATAAATCGTAAGTGTGGTTCTCTATCTATTCAATTATACAAGAACACACCTCTCTGCTTGGGTGCGCTGCTTGTGTTGTGTATATGTTGGAATAATCACATGATTGAGTGGATCTCTGCAATTTCTAAATCTGGTTAGCTTGTTTCTTCTAATTTGATCACCTAATGAGTCAGTGCCTGCAGCTCTGAGGTGGTGGGAGGGGTCAGAGTTGGTATATTTTGCACACTGAAAAACCCCTGAGGCTTTTCACAAAGGCATGTGGGGTCAGTGCTGCTGTTTTTGTGACCGTTTAGTCAAATATGCTGAACTGAAACCTTTTGGGGTTCGATGTAGTTTCTTTTGGTCTTGGGATTGTTGCGCTGCTTTACCAGAGAACCGCGTCAAACTGTCATATCCACCTGTTGGACCTGTTCATTGTGAGCCCAAAACCCAAAGCCGTTGGCATTTCAACTGAATTGATGGAAAATGACCATAGAAACTGAAGGTTAGCGTCTAAACATAGGCAAATGAAGCCGCCGTGTACTTCTGGAAGGTGCACAAAAGCAGATTGTATAGTTCAGACGGGTTAATCTAATGAGAAGCTAACGTAACCAGAAGACAGCAGTCAGGACACATTTCGACGTATTAAAAGTGAATTCTCCATTGTAGGAAAGTGAATCTATATAAAGACAAAAAAAAACAGCTGTCAAAGTGATTTGGCCAAATATTGCCAAACTGTTTATTGTCATGCAACTCAACACAGTTCAGTACTTTCCTAGAATTGCATCATTTTCCTTTGCTGAAAACAGCTTCTTCTTTTTTCTTTCAATCCAGCTGAAAAGAATCTTGCTAATAGCCTTTGAAGGTAACATTCTGCAACACTGGTACACTTATTGAGCATTGCATTGTGCACGCTGAAGCCCTTAGTCTCTGACCCCCTAGATTAGGTGAGGCAGCATGAGAGGGATCCCTGCCCCTAAGGGGGAAACTCGGAAAATGACAAAGGATATTTATAAAAATCTGAACACGCAGAGTATAATAAAGAATACAGCAATAACACATGTGATAAAATAACCCCATTTTCAGCCACGTGTGTGTGTGTGTGTTTGTGTGTGTGTGCCTGAGTGACGGACCAAAGCAACACTGATTAGACAGGAGCCTTAGGCTCTGCAAACAGGCCAATCAGCATAAAATTAAACCTTCAACTTTACATAGATCATGCAACTTTTTGGGAACATATAGGTGAACATGCAGTAAGTGAAACCAGATTAGGAGAGTGACTCATGGTTTAATGGGGGATACTTTCATGTTCCACTTGTGAACACGAGTGCATTTGGGCCGACTATTGCGCACTTCTTTTCCCGTTTTCATTATGGACTGTTACACTGCAGCTTGTTCTGCTCTGCTCTTCTTTCACTCCCTTGACTTGACTGACACCATGAATATAGAATAATAATGAGCTGAATCAAGACAGATTTTAATCTATTTTCCAGAGACGAGCATGTTCTCGCCCTTTCAATCTGGTCAATTATCCTTCCTCTTTTTCTCTTTCTGCAAACGGTAGTCATCTGAATCAAATTACAACAAAGGGGATCAACATGTGCCTGTTCCTGTAAATGACAGACCGCGGCAAAGTTTGAGCACAAATGTTGGAAGACTTCTCTGGAAATCAGATTTCAGCCTCGTCACTGTCAGACGCCGTCACACGCTGAGAAGCAGAGCTCAGTATCCCGGTCAGATTTGTTTCATTAGGCTGGAAAAAAGAAGAAGCTTTACCTCAGTGCTGACAGTGATTCTTTTTACCAGTCATTATTAATGCGCCAATCAAATGCATCACGTCATTGTTTTTTATTAAAATGTTTTCAATTGTCGCTGTAAAGAATTGTTGGCTAGTTCAGAGACATCTTGTCCTTATTAAATAATTACACTAAATCATATTAAACACCAAGAGCATGTTCAGCTAATTAAACTTTTGCATCTCCACCAATTTCGGCTGCAGCTGCAGTGCATGCAGGCAATTACATGGCATGTAATTGCATTTCCTGGTATAGATATAGTATGTTTTCAATACCACTCTACAATTTCAAAGAGCGTGGGTTGAACCTAGGTATATTGTTTGTCATGGATCCATCAGTGTCCTTGCTCACCGACTGTAAAGCCTGATTGACTGTGTGTGTGTGTGTGTGTGTGTGTTTGTTTACTTGTGCTGCTTTGCTCTACGTAGCTTAATGATTGTTACCTGTTGGCTGATTACAGGGATGTTTATGTCCCTGTTTGTGGTCTAACAATCAATATATCCTCACTAGCTTCATTAGCTCGCACATTCCCAGGCATGATAAGGAGAGTTGCACTGCATGAACCCAACATTGCTATCATAGGAACACTGCGAACAAAGCCAGTGGTCTGTGAACCTTCCACTGTATTTTTCTAACTTTGTCGTCAGGTGAAATTATTAAAAAAATGAAAGCACGTGTTTTTACATATTTAATGAAAAAAACAGGTCGTGGTATTAATTTTCAATCTTTTCTGACTACTGAATGTGCATGAATGTAGACATTGAGGAGAGAATTCCAGGTGTCGTGACTGTGTTGAATAGATGCGGCTGTATTGGCAAAGGTGGAAAAAGCTAATTCTGACACACAGAGGTGGATGCATTGCAAGACTAGGTAGCAGAAAAGGAACACCAACCATATTGGGTTTGTTTTAGGAGGTGTTGGGTTGTCTGCATGTATTAACACTACATCATTTCTACGATTGTGGTATAATCTTGTTTGGAGCATAACTGACAAACATTACTTCAGTGGTTTAGACATTAACTTGTCCTATTAACATCCTTTGGGTGAATTTTGGCATAATTCTCTAAATGACTGTGGTACCATTTGGTGTGAGTTTGTCACAGTTAACACGTCGTCTTCAGTTGCTTCAGTCGAATCCTAATGTGCATTTCTACAGCATCAAGTTCAGGGATATGCTACAAAATCTGCAATCACTGACCAGAAACCTAAGATTTGGTTTAGTGTACATGGTCCTGTTGTTATAGCTGTCTGCTTGTAATCTCATTTTTCATGACACATTTTTTTAAAAAGTGCGCAGGCTCATAGATAAATATTGTTCGTATTAACAGAGGCTGCTGAAAGGATTCTTTTAGGCAAAATGTAAATTACAAGGACATACTTGCAAAAAGAAAAGCTGAATATATATATATATATATAGTTTTAAAGAACACACTATTTTATCACTTTTGTCTGAATAGTGCATGAGCTTCTTTTTTTTAACGCACACTGAATCTAGTATTTAACACTATTACATAAAGGAAAACCCCACAGTCAATGAAGGATGTTCTTATTGGAAACTGGTCAGTTTGATAAGCTGCAGGCAACAGGACATCAACATGTACCAATTAAAAGAATGAGAAATGACAACAAGATCCCTCCAGCTGATTTTCTCTGCACACTTGTCAACAAAACAGCTGTCACCAGCGTTGGGTTTGCTAATGAATGTTTAGTTGGAGGGGGTTTGATTGGCTCCAGGCACAATGTTTTGATAAGACGGAAGGTTAGGTGCACTACTGTTGCTCCAGCAAACGGGAAACACCAATTAGCCACATTTTTAACAGTAGAGCGAGCATTTTAGAGCACGGAGGTCCAGTAGCACGCTTCCCCTGAAATATAAGGCCTGTCGGTCAGAACACGAGGGAACGAGATACAAAAAGCAAAGGGACGACGGACTGAGAAGGGCTAATTACATAGCTGACACCTCTTGCCATCAGGCATCCTTTGAAACGTGTTTGTTTCACTTTACCACTGTAACTTCACAACAGCAGTTTTGTTGAGCATGCACACCCCCCCCCAACGCGTGTCATTGTTGATGTTGCCTGGCTCGAAGGACAATGAGTCTAAATGGATAGAAATACGTTTGCAATGAGCAAAAGCATAATGTTGGCAGTTTTGTGTTCATTCCCCCCACCGTGCCATCAATCATGTGTGTCAAGACTAACAAGAAAGACAGATGGCTTCAATAAATCAAATATGATGCCTATTGTCTTTCCAAATGCATCACGCATCCTCGCAGCAGCCCAGACGGAATGCGTCTCGCAGCTCATCCCGCGTGGACCCGTCTTTAGACGATTTAACCTAAATTATTATTTATCTTTTCAAACCTCATGAACATCATTAATCCAATAGATATTCCATGGTGTCGATAATGCAAGAGAATTTAATATGCATCATCAACAGCTGTGAAATATGATAAGGTGAGATGCTTGAGAAGCCGATCCTCCGACCGTATTAGAAGTTTTGTGAAAAGTCCCCTGCAGAAAGGGCATTGAGGTTAAAGAAGGGATGAAAAATTGCCAGTCAGGTATCCCATCGCTTCACTACTAATCTCTTTATCAGATAGATGAGAGGCAGTGACAAGGTAATCAAACTGGGAAAGCCACGTAAGTGAGTCCTGTTGAAATTGCCTGTCTCTGGGACAACATGACTTGACAGGCCATCAGGTCTGAATGCTTTAGGCTTTGGTCATGGCGCATCTGTTATCTGGATCAGGTTTGACTAGCGTGGATTAGCATCTGTCCGCTTTATTTTCAGCGACACCACGAGTCTTCGGAGTGCAGATTACTGCCGAGGAAGCTGATGGCTACTTGTGACGGGCTGTGGCACATTGCGTTCCTGACTTATCTGACAAGTCCCCACTTTACAAGTGAGACGGATCCCTCCGTAAGTGAACAGCCACAAGTGAGCCTTCACACATGAGCGGTTCTTGGACCAGCGTCCCACAACGCTCCGCTGAAACAGACAGTTCGTTAGAGTCTCCCGGCTTTTGATTCAGCTGTTGCATTTAAAGAACGTAGGGAGCTGGAGTTTAGAGAGGAACAATTGTCCCGTAGAAGTGTTAGTATTATGTTTCACAGTATCCCTGCTGTGCCTTGCTGTTCTGTTTTATTATAAGAAATGAAACTAGAACTAGCAGGAAAGAAGGTAACTCACAATTATAAACATTCAACATGATGACTGATGACACACATTTGTGTTTCTTGTCCACGCTAAATGCATCAGTGTAGGCTGGACGTCCCCTAAGCTTTTGACCTCAACAAAAGCTAATTGGTGTCAGGAGTTTGCTACCCCGGAGTCCAATCAACGGAAGGAGAAAGGACTAGATGCGTGGGTGTGAGCTGCTTTGATTGCAGTGCGAATCATGCGCAGCAAAAGAAATAGATCTGATATGAGATTTATGCTGGAAGGGATTATAAAATCTCCAATAATATGCCTGCTATTGTTTGCTTGTTTCCTGTGGCTGGTCGTCTCATTTGCCCACTGCACACGCTCAGTTAGACAGTTGGGCGAAGGAAACAAACTGAAATAGCTGTGTGGGCTTTTAAAATTCAGCTGGCTTAATATAAACGCGGTACCAGTCAGAACAAAACCCAACAGAGACGCTGTGGACAGACCCCAGGAGAGACGCTCACGCCAGACATCCAAAGAATATGTCTGAGCTGAAGCACTTGTGTGAGGAGCAACGGTCCCAGATCCTTGCTCACTTGTGAGGTTCTATCACTCCATAACATAAAAGATTAGAGTTGTTTATGTGCTGGGAGCTTGAGCACATTGTATTTGTGTGAAGTTTGACTTTGATGAAGATCAGATCACATTTTATGACAAATAAAATGCAGTAAACAGGTCATTACAAGGATTTTCTTTATTTTTTTGTCCTGCCCCTGTAAACAGAACAACCTGTCCAAGGGCAACACAGCTCTGCTTTTTATCACTAAACTTTGAATCACAGGAGAAAGACAGAACTTGGGGGGGATGGTCGGGCAAATACAGAAACAATGAAGTGGAACAAATCCAACAGGCACACTTTATCTCCTTCCCCGCCTTTTTTCCATTTTTGCTATCTTTCTCTATCTTAATGAGCACCACAGCTTTCTATCGAGGGACGGTGCCAGCATGATACATCACAGGCAGGACACGAGGACAGGACAGTGGCAGGGTGACAGTGATGCTGGCACAGCGATTAGGAGTGCTTAGACAGACACGCTGATTCAGGGTGAGCAAAAGAGCGCCATCATGCTCAGGGAAATGGCGGAAGGAGCCTTTTTTTTTTATGTAAATGTTAGGACGTCAGCGTCTATGATGCAGAATGTGCCGTTTTGGATTCAGCTGCAGAACTGGACTCAGAACGTCTTAAATGGATCCACTTCCTAAACCAACAGGCTGTTCACATGCACATAGTCATAGTGCTTCATGTGCACAGAGTGGACTTATCCACTGTGCAGCGGAGACTGGAATCCATCAGAATGATGATACTAACTAACTACAGCTTCGGTCTGTGTAACATCACATACATTTCCTTGATCAATTCTCGACCACTTTGCAGTCGACATGGGCTCCGCACCTGTTTGATAAGCAGTTAAACTTTTTAGGAGCTTCGCGCTGAGGCTGGTGTCCTTCCCACTGAGCACACACCAGTCAAAAGGTTAGAGTTAAAATGTGTGGTCATGAAGTCAGACTGCACAGAGAGCCGGCGGCACAGTCCGAACCAGTCACAGTACTGTACGTCTGAGAGCTCAGTTACATAATGCAATGTCAAAGGCAATGTTGCATCACATTATTAGAAGGTGACCTTTCCAGTTGTTTGCAACAGACGCTGCCTCATATTTTATTTTTACCCCTCTTAGTCATGCTGTCTCAGCCTCTTAAACAGATCAAAATGGAAGGGCACAGATCCATTTCTTTTCTTTCAATTTCACTCATTTTCACAGAAGAGGGTGGGATCGAACAAAGCCCGCGAGAGGATGCCCCCGAGCAGCACTAGCAGGGCTCTGCTTCGCCAGTGTCAGGCCGTTACAGACGCGTGCCGTAAATTCAGCGTCCACGAATATGAGGATATGTGAAATCCGTAACTGCCAGGAGAGGCTAGTAGGCCAACTCATTGCCATGCATAATCTGAAGAAGCAGCGACAGCAGGGGAGTCCCAGAGGCAATAAAGAGAACGGGGGGGAAAAAAACCTATTGTCATTCTCACAGGGGGTACATTACCTGGGAGATGTTCTTAGCTGATAGCAGCAATATGGGAAGATACCATACTGCCGTGCGATGCGGTACATGATATTTTTCCAAAGCAAAGCTTTAGCAGTGACTTAATTTCTGTGGAATCCTGAAGAAGAGCTGTTTCAATGCGTGCAGTGCATCATACACGATCAATCATGTTCAATTTCTGCCCACGAGATGCAGATTAGACAATGAAAAGTGGGTTTATTTTTATCAGAGAAGAAACTGAAATGTCAATGCATTTATTTAGGCAGAAAGGGCTTCACCAGGCACAGTTTTGGATCACAGTAATATAGATTTCCATAGCATTAGCCTCACATATATGAAAAATAACAGACCCGTTGAATGGGTTCCATGGGGAAAAAGTGAGAAATGTCCTAGGTTTGAACTAACATTGACATTTTTTAGATTAAGGTCGCTGATAATAGCAATGTGCTGATATTGGAAACATCCCTTTTACTTGAACTATAATAAGACACCAAAAGTCTCCATTGAGGTTCAGATGAATGTAATTGTACAAGGTGGGGCAGCAGCTCTGCTCCTGAGAAATAAGCCTGAATAAAAATATGGAAGGATGCTAATTAAAGGCAAATCAGCCGAGGTTTCATCGCGCCACGCTGTGAATTATTTGTATGAATCAAACTGTTTAATGTAAAGAGGCGAGGTGGTGAGAGCTTGAGTAGGCGGCGTGACGACGCTTGTCAAGTTGTTGCTGCCGCAGGGTCTCTTTGTGTGACACGAGAAAGCTGACTCGTCTCCCTTACCTTCCCAGCTTGCTTGAGGACTTTGTTCATTCATTCATTACTGGCTGAGCGCCCGTGTTTCTGCATCCCAGAAGGCTTGTGATATGTTCCAGACACTGTGGCTTCGTAACTGTCAACTGTGCTTACACTATATAGGATCTTTCTATTGGCCTGCATCTGTTGAATGCAGGTTGATTTGCCCGTTTTAATCTATGCTCGGCAGACGGCTCAATAGGCTCCCAATAATTTTGTCTTGAAAATGTGTGTCTAACAGAAATTTGGATTGAATGCGTGAGCTCACGTTTAATAAAGAATCTTTAGCTGAGCTGCCTGGCAGCGTGGCAGAGGACACGTGTGGAGGCTGTCACAGCGGCGTGGCTGCGATATCAATAGGCTGATCTTTGAATATTCTCTGCAGAAGTGATGAGGAGGGAGTGGCTGCATCGGGGCACCTTTAAATGACATTCCTGCTGTATTGAAGTCAATTTAGCATAAATGAGTATAAATAGAATTTCTCATAAAGTGGCAGCTGAAGGTCAGAAATTATGTTTCTCTGCCGTCGAGACACGAGACAATTAGGCAACAAAAATGAAGGTGCTGCAGCGCTCACTGCGTTTTGATTTGTTTTTGAAATGGAATATGGAGACGACTCCATCAGACACCCACTACTCATTCAAAATACGTGCACATGCAGAAGCGTGTAAAACCTCCTGCGCATGTTCTGATCTCCTTCCTCTCACTTGGCGCACGGTGACACGTGGCCACCTACAGATTCTCTGGGGAATCTCTGCGCAGTTGACTGTTTGCCGATTATAACAGCCTGTTTTTTCCACTCGGTTGAATGTCATTTGCTGCTCGTTAACTCTCCATTAATGTCTCTTGCTTCATGTCCACTTAACTCGAGCACTGCCGGAGAGGTCTGGCTTTGAAAGGCTTTGTCACACCTGCAAAAGAGAAATTTTTGCCGTTAATTACGTCCTTTCATGCAGAATTCTATTGTCTAACTTTTAATGAGACCATTAGTTATTCCTTAAGGGTTTGACATTCTATCAGTGAATCACAATCTTATGTCGGGTGGGATGGAGTGCCACTGCGACTCTGAAAGCTGTGTTGTCAGGCAGCAGTGAATCCTGGTACTGTAGGGTCCTACACAAATTGGTCCCACGTGCAGGGTAAGATCAAGAGTGATTCCAAGACTTTAATGGGAAGGAGGAGCCTCCTACAGAACAGTGGGAAATTGGGAAAAGTGTGAACCCAGTAGTGTGAGTGAAGCTAGTGTGGGCGACAAAGTCGGTTGCAGTTTATTCAGCTTCATTTCTATGCACAAAGCATAGTTCGAAAGCAAAACCTGGATCGGAACTACTTGTTTAAAGTTTCCAAGGGTAGAGAGGCTGATGAAGGCTCAGCTGAGATCAGTCTACTGCTGTCATATCCTATAGTACTGTGCAAAAGTCTTAAGCTAATGTTAGATTTGTTGTTTTTGCAGTCTTATTGTGATCATGTATTTAAATTTTTTATAAAATGTATATGGACATCATTAGGTCTTTTGCACAGTGGTGTGTGTGTGTAGGTTTTCTTCTAGAAATGTGAGCTTCCTCCATCCTTCCCTAACGGTTCTAAAACATCAGCCTCACACGATGATGTGTGCAAACCACTTCTCTAACATAGCCCGACGCTTACGGTTGGGGAGCCTGAGGTTTGAGAGACGTGGGACAGTCTGGTGTGTTTGAAAATTGTGGATAAAAGCAGTGTTTGCACACAGGGTGTCTGACTTTCTGGTGTCGGGTCAGCAGCGACAGAGGAGTCACTGCTCTTTAGGTTTGAAAGGAGCCACACAATCTGACCTGGATGCCTCCCAGATAGAGAGAGAGAGAGAGAGAGAGAGAGAGAGACTTGTTTTTTGGCTCTATCCCCCAGAGTGGGGTCAGGTCATGATCCAGGAGGATTCTGTTTATCAGGTTTGGAAGGATTACATCTGATTGCTGTGCAGGGAACACCCCGGGACTACACGGGTCGAGCAGTAGGTTGCAGCAGTGGGAGAACAATGTCTGGCCTACTTTGTCTAGCCTCCTGCTACCATTATCCAGGACCCCAAAAATGGATGCTGCTAAAAATGGGCGGATAAGTGACTTTGATGATTTTATGTATAAATATTTACACGGACTCTCTACAGGCATCTGTCAGGATCTGCTCCTCAGTCTGATACCCCTGAGACAGCGGAGAGAGCCAGAGGAAATGAATGCAAATTTGTAATTATACTTCAGTTCAAGATTCGGATCGTTTGGTAGCCGTGTTTCATCAGAACACAGAGATGCAGGGTTGCTTTGATTGTTATCAGAACCTTTTTCATTTCCTGCCAAACATTGCTTCAAAGATTTGTATACATTTGTGTCTGTGTGAACGCCAGTGCTTTGTCTGAGTGACCTGCTGAAGAGGAGTTTACACACTCCTGGGAATAAATGAGCCCATATTTATGTAAGGAGGACCGTAACCTCAGAGAGGAGTCCAAAAAGATGTGAACACTTGTCTTTGTTTACCTGTCGCCACTGATACAAACTAGCTCAGCTTGTTCTGATCATATTACAATAAGTGTTTTACTATTATTTACAGCAGTTTACTCCACATTTTGGAGTTAAAACAGAAAAGCAGGTGAAATAGTGACTTTATTTGAACCACGTTTAACCATGAACTGTTATGTAATTGAGGGGAATGCTCACTGGCTCTGCAGCCCCCGTGGACCAGCTGTATTGCTCCAAGGCTTTTCAATTCCACTCATGCTTCTCTGCAAATGGCAAGTAAAAGAAAGCTTGACCCTACACATTCCCAGGGAGAGGGCCAGAAAATAAAATGCACGTAATCATCGAAAACAGGGGGCGAGGACCCTGGATTTTACTTTGGGTCACTGCTCCGAGATGAAGAATAGGCATCTGGACGGTGGGAAGGTGGCCACAGCTGCCATTAAAACAATGCCCATTTGAAAAACAATGTTTCTTGTATTTATGAATGAAGCTACATCAGCAAATCACCATCACCTGTATATTGTCCCTGACCAAGCCGGTGACCCGTGTAAGTGGTTATTTAGCTTCCGTTAAAAGCCTAAGCAGTTACTGTCATTTAAGCAAAAAATGCTTAAACTCGTTGTTCAGCTTCACCCAGTGGACATCTGACCAGCGTGGAATCCACTCTAAAGACAAAGCGTGGACATAAGCTGTGGAGAAATGGTGATGTCTGTCCTTCCTCCGTCCCAAAGGGCATAAGCAATTTTCAGCTCTAGTGAGTCCACTCCAGGAATACCCGGGTTTTGAACACAGAACAATGCTCAAGCTCCTTCCTTCACATCCTCCCATGGCAACGGACTTGTCTCACTTTTTTGTAATACATTTAACAAAAGGGACAAATGAGATTGCAGAGTCCACTGACACACATTTACCTAAGTTTAGAGAATGGAAGATATACCGCGACACTGATTCTGCCATGTTTTACCACGTACAGAGAGAATGCTGTTCCATTAAGAAGCGTGATGAGATAAATGAGAGAAATCTGAATATTCATCTCGCTTGCGCTATTAACGAAGGTGTCTCCCGTTCTGACTGGGCTCTGTCAGAAGCACTTGTACTGACTGCAGTCATACCGAGACTTGCAGGTAGGTTCAGTGATTGATAGCTATGCTCAAAGTGCCTCTGCTGATCTCCCCGGGCGACGGCAACAGCACTCATGCTCAGCAGGTTCGAATGCCAGACTTTCAGTCAGCACTGAAGTTGTCCTCTTCCTGTGCAGTGTGCTACCAATGCTCTGTATCTTAGGATGATGTGATCGTTTTTTAATGCCGTTTTAGAGGAAACTCTGAAACAGCAGGCTGACTGATTATTCTGAAGAACAACAGGTCTTTTTTGCTGTAGCTTCATGCAGCCAACATGACTCGCATCATGTGGATGGAAGCTTTAAAACAGCGCCTGGGTTCCCCCGGGAGCACTTCTGAAAACCACAGCTGTCCGTGTTGAGCTCAAAAGGATTTGCACATCTTTGGTTGACTCTTACCAGGCCACGCTTTCCCTGTGTTAAGGTAGAGATTTCAGGTGTGGAAAGAGGCTTATGGCAGCTGGAGGTGGACAAAGAGCAGCTAGGGGAGTTGACTGCTTCCACTGTGCCATGACCATCTGTACTCATCCACTGTACTTTTCTAATCCACTTGTCTCAAGTGAGCCACAAGTGTGTCCCATCGGTATTGTTGTAGTGTTTTTGAATGTAAATCGGGGACCTAAACATTTCATGGGGATTAGGCCAGCTTAGCTCCACGTCTAATGCAACGATTAGGGATTTCTGGAACAGCAGATAAGTGAATGTTCAGTAGTTTCTCAGCAATGGTGCTCAACTGTTAAAGACCTTAAGCTAAAATGGCAAAGCCTTGGACAAGACAGCTCTCAAGCTGCAGTAGTGTGTCACCCGTAACACTTCATTAACTTGGCCAAACTGTGATACATCAGTTTCACATTTCAGTTTGTCTCCTTCAGATGGTCAATGACCAATAGTGTCGTCGTCGTCGTCGTCGTCGTCGTCGTCATCATTATCTAGCTAAAATCAAAGGAAAGGACTTCAGATTATGTAAATGTAAGTTACAAAACTGAAAAATCCAAAGCTAAAAGGACAAAAGAGAGGAATTGTGCTGCAATAGACCCATATCTTAGAGGAAATATCCTCATTGCTGTACATAAATAAGTCCATTTGTTGTCACTGTAGCATTTTAGACAGCTTATTAGGTCATAGAATTGTTCTTCAAAAAGACTTCAGGTACAGGCTGAATAGAACTTGATTAGATCCCTTAAAAAGAAGCTTGAGGAAAAAGATGAAGCACTACTGCAACTTGATGATATTTGTGTCAAACTGAGAAGCGATGAGCCACCAAGTGTGCCATAAAATCTGACCTACAGCATTTGAAATCACTCCAAGACTTGTGGCACACCTTGAGACATAGGGCAGACAAACCACATCGCTCCTAATATCAAAGGCCTATGAAGTGCAGAACTGAATAGTGCATAAATCAAAGCAAGTTCTACAACACAGGCAAATGTTTAAGGTTAAAAGCAAGAGCTAGTGGGTCACTTGGGGATCAAAAGAATTTTATAGTGCTGTACGAAGAGAATATCTAAATGCAAGTTAGAAATAGACCTTTGAAGATAAAATGTCAAAAGATTTTATTGAGCACTTGGTATTGTGGACTGTGCATGTGGTGTATAATTAGACTTTTCCTCTGCTTTTAAGACGTGCATGCTAACATTGTATGTACGGTGGGGGGGGGGATGCATTCTGTAGAAACAGTATTGGTCTTTAAAAATGCTCGTCAACCACAAATATAGGCATTTGGAATCACATTCAAAAGACTGAAGAAATTAAAAGCCATGTGTCACTGTGCTCCAAGCCACAAGCTAGTCATTAGGTTTTATGTGGCTGAAAAAGCAACCGTCAAAGTAGATAGGTAGACAAAAGCTTTGAGAAGAAAGTACAGCTTTGAGCACTCTGCAAGGAAAAACTGTTACCAGCAGAGATGCACATGGTTTTATTCATACTGTTTCATATTTCTTCAAACTGGCTGCCAGTGCATGTCTTGTTACTGTATGTACCTGTTTATTGCAGGTTGAATTCACATTCCGTATTTGGAAATGCTTTTATACAAACTTATAGGTTTGATTTAACAACGCGCTCATGTGTTTTGCGCCATTATTCAGCACTATGTTGAGGTTTTCATGGCGATATTCTCATTTGACTCCACGCATTATGTCTCATAATTCATCCATGTGCATTCTGATTGTGTCGTGTGTGTTTTTAATTTTGGCTGTAACGAAGTAGGTGTCTAGCAGGGAGATGTTGTTTAGACACTGATTATGAAAAATAACTGTGCCATTTATCTGTGCTTTTAATCAACAATCTAATTAGTGTGTTGTTTAAACTGTCGCTGCTATTTGATGAATTGCTTTCATTCTGGCTAAAAGCTTATGTAACACAGTCACACTCAGGCTCATTGTGAGGTTTATTTATATAATCTATGCCTACCACTGGGTCATCAGTAATCCTCCTCATACAAATGTTAAAGGACATCATTGCATGTTGTGTAGAATATCAAATATTACACGTTGAATTTCTTTTAATTCAAACATCTTGTGATAATGATGTGAATTGAATACTTTACTTTTCCAACCATCGTCCTTCAGTTTAATAACAACGTAGAGTATTCTTGAGTGGCTCAAACTTGAGGACGTAACTGCCTTACCCGCCACCCTGTTATGTGTCATTCAGAGCTGACAGTCTTCTTTCGCGGCTCATTACGAATCTCGTCTCCTTTGTTCTCTTTTCTAGGTTCCATCTGAGTAGGAGGTGGCAACAAAAGACCAAATGCCATGGATGTATTCAACTTCACCTACTGGAATGCCTCTGAAGGCAATGGGACAGACATTGTGCAGGAGGGTCAAAGCGCCTACAAGACTGTGGAGGTGGTGTTCATCGTGCTGGTGGCTGGTTCGCTCAGTTTGGTTACAGTTATTGGAAATATCTTGGTCATGCTGTCCATTAAAGTTAATAGGAACTTACAGACTGTCAACAACTATTTTTTATTCAGCCTTGCATGTGCTGACCTAATTATTGGGCTGTGCTCTATGAACTTGTACACAGTCTACATAGTTATAGGCTATTGGCCTCTGGGGCCGGTGGTTTGCGACCTGTGGTTAGCCTTGGACTATGTTGTCAGTAACGCGTCGGTCATGAATCTTCTCATCATAAGCTTTGACAGATACTTCTGCGTCACCAAGCCCCTCAGCTATCCTGTCAAAAGAACCACCAAGATGGCAGGAATGATGATTGCTGCAGCCTGGGTGCTGTCTTTCATACTATGGGCACCCGCCATTCTCTTCTGGCAGTTCATTGTTGGTGGGAGGACAGTGCCAGAGAAGGAGTGCTATATCCAGTTCTTCTCTAATGCTGCTGTCACTTTTGGCACAGCCATTGCCGCCTTTTACCTGCCCGTCATCATCATGATTCAGCTCTACTGGCAGATCTCCAGAGCAAGCAAGAGCCGCGTGAAGAAGGAGAACCGCAAACCATCAGGGGCCAACCCAGAACTCCTGTCGCCCGACCAGAGGAGGAACAACACGCCAAAGCCCAACAACAACAACGTACCAGGGGAGGATGCAGGACATTCCCAGAGCCAGAATGCTGGTGATGGGGCCAACCAGTACGATGGAAAACTGCAGAATGGTAAGGGACCTTCCTCAACAACTGTCGAGGGAGAAAACGAAGGTGACGATGGGGCAAAGGAGAACTGTGCTCCTGGCGAGGAGAAAGAGAGCTCCAATGACTCTACATCCGGCAGTGTGGCTGCATCCAACCAGAAAGATGAGGAGGCAGCACCCTCTGCTGCTAACAATGCTGAGACAAGCCAGCCAATGCCACGTCAGCGAGCGAAGGCAGGTGGCTCCAAGATGACATGCATCAAGATCAAGACGAAATCACCCAAGGGCGACTGCTACGCGCCATCCAATGCCACAGTTGAGATCGTACCAGCTTCCGAGAGACAGAACCACGTGGCGCGGAAGATTGTGAAGATGACAAAGCAGCCGCCCAACAAGAAGAAGAAAGCAGCGCCGTCAAGGGAGAAAAAAGTCACCCGCACCATAATGGCCATCCTGGTAGCTTTTGTAGCCACCTGGACTCCTTACAATGTGATGGTGCTTATTAACACCTTCTGCTCCAGCTGCATTCCTAACACGGTGTGGACTATTGGTTACTGGCTGTGCTACATCAACAGCACCATCAACCCAGCCTGCTACGCTCTGTGCAATGTCACGTTTAAAAAGACATTCAAACATCTTCTCCTGTGCCAATATAAAAATATTAGGTCAGCCAGATAAATATGACCCACTTAAGGATATAAGTTAAATATGAGATACCTGTGTGTGTGTGTGTGTGTGTGTGTGTCTGTGTGTGCGTGCGTGTGTGAGTTGGACTATGAAAAAGGTTTGTGAGCAAGAGTATGTTTGAAATTACTTAGCATAGTTTGATCATAAGTTTTCCAATTTCTCTCTCAATAACCGGTTGTAGCACTTTACAAATCCAACTGATGCCAGTTGCATTGAGATGTGTTGTGCAGAAGCAGAATAGATAAGGCTGTTTAAAACGTAAGAGTTGTAAACTCACAAATGAGGGTGTGCAGAAGCAGGGAGAACTTGGGAGTGACACTGAGTTGAAAAAAAGAAAACAAACGGTAAAGAGCGGAGGAAGATCTGCGCTGTACTAGAACACAACTTCAAAATGGGAAAATAGGGCTGACTGAATTCACAAACTTCAGAAGTTTGAAGTTCAGTGAAGATACTTGTAGATAGCTGTATATATCAGTGTAATGTGTGTGTGTGTGTGTGTGTGTGTGTGTGTACACCCCTGCCTGCCTTCTGTCATCATCTTCCAACCAACAACATGTAGGGTTGCGGAGCAGCTTGTGTAGAATGATCTGATATGGTCACATCACGGCAGACGCTGTCCCATCTACTAAGAGGCCCCTTGTGGGAATGTGTTTCCAAGAATACATACTGGATAAAGATATAAAACTTGTCGGCTTTGTTCATTGATGGGACCAACCACTAGCCACAAATAATTTTAAAGGGACAGTTCATCAAAATTTTTCTTTTGCTGTATATATGGTGGTTTTTAGTAAATTACCTGTACCAAGATTTTTGCCCAAAACAATGCAGTGTGCGCTCACACCAGTAAAAATTACATTTGAAATCTTCAACCGCAACTTATCCTGGTTACCCAAAGCTCATTCAATTCCAATAAAAGGATTTGTTTTCATGAAAACAGCAGCGTTGTAAAACTGAATTTAAAATGCATGCAGGAATACGATGCAGGAGGACGCAGCTATAAGTATTCTATTCTACAAATTGACTCTGCACTTTGATTCAAGAGTGTTTTGAGAAATTTGCTTTGCCCAAGAACAAGTTGCTTACACCAAGTTGTAGTTTTACAGTGCACTAATGTTTTCATTCCTTATCAGACACATAAACTCACATCAGCTTGTTGTACAAATGTGACATTTGTAAAATATTGCTCACTTAACGCAACCTGTCATATATCACACAGAATACATGACAGAATTAGATTCTGCTGCTTCAACTCTGATGGTTATTTTATGACGGCCATGACGATATTAATGTTTGCTGTCAAGTTATTCACCAATGCAAGGAACCATCCTGCTCAGCAACTGCAACGGGAGCTCAGAACTGTGAATGTCTGTGGGAAGTTTTTTTTTTTCTTTTACTTTAAGAGCAGGATGGAAGACATTTGATTCTGCTGATTAGTGAACTGGTATTAGTTAATCAGTGTGGCGTGCGTGTGTGTGTGTGTGTGTGTGTGTGTGTGTGTCAGTGTTTGTACACGCTGACATGAGCTTGCATGCTCAAAAAGTGGAGTTTACTTCTGATCACAGGTTGTGATTTAAATAAGGGCTATTTTCACACCTTTTCCGTGTTTTGTAAACCATCTCCTTTTATTTAAAGAAATATAACTTGAGTTAATATATTCAGTCAAAATTGTGCTATTCTTAGATTAAAAGTAATAACAGTTGTAATTGTGATTATTTTAATTAAGATAATAAACTAGCGATTTACTGTAAGACATGTTCTGTGTTTTCATGCAGGTCATCCATCATTTCAACCTATTAAGCAATTCTCAGATACATTAATCTGTGCTCACAACTGATGAATATGTAGGCGCATTTGCCATCAGGAGGTTGCCAAAGCTGCTGGTAGGGGGGCTTTGCAAAGAATTACGCCTGCACTGAGCAGCTCCTCAAGGCTGGCCCCTTAAAGAGGTCTGAGACAGATTCTAAAAAAAAAAAACATCACCTGGAGGCTGATCAGATTACGGGACCTCATGGAACACCTACATTTGAGATTGAAGATCAGCTGTAAAACGCTCAGCTTGTGCTTTCATGCTACGTGCCCGCACCCCTTAGTGCTTAGTCTCTGCCTCATGTGAGGTCATGAATGTAATAATAACATCATATGCACATTGCATTTATTATCGTTTTCTTTTTGTCCTCCACACAAATGCTAGCCTTCCTTTAGCGTTTGCATACAGAACTAGTGCAGAAAAAATGTCCTTGCAAATGTTGTCAAAAATAAATCCCACCTTTGCATTAAGCTAGCGCATGGACTAGGCCGTTCTGGTTCTCATGAAGTTCAGAAATGTTCTCACTGGCCCAGTCTGCTGATGTTCTAGCCTAAATATATATTCAGCATATCCTAGCTGCAGCGACATGGCAGATGCAGCCTGTAACCACAATGGGGGATTTTACACCACAACCGTAGCCTGCACCCAGTTTGTTCCATTTGCTGTCAAACAAAACATGACGATTAAGAGGCTTTAAAGAGACTGACAGCACAAGTGTGCGATTATAAAAGGCTTATTTAAGCAACAATGTAGATTGTACATTATAATATAGTTAAAGACGTACACTTAAATACGCAAACGTAACCTCTCTGCACCAGTAATTCAATGCTGTGACACAACAAGCATAATGTAGGCAGCATTTCAATGTGCAGAGATAGTGGTGCATCATTTTCTAAAATGATTATTCCACCACTGCTACACATACATATGTATATATCCGAGCGGGCCTCCATCCCAGTTCAACATCTAGCCATCCGTCACATTGATAAGTGGAGCCATGTCTGTCTGACATCTGTCACACATCTCAGTAGTCAGTAAAGAGCCTTCCAGAATATTTGATTAATCTTTGCTAAGCTGTCGTTTGAGTGATACCAGCAGGAGCGTAAGTGGCTCGCAGCTCGTGCAGCCGTCCAGGGGTCCCAGTCTGTGCAGCTGCTTGGGTGTTTGATGCAAGGTGATGTCAGTTTATCACCACCTCGGGAGGGAAAAGGGTGTGTAGCATTCGGAAAAACAAAAGTGCTTTCTGCGGTTATCTCGGGAGAAAGGTTCTCGTAAGCCTTTTCACTCCCCCTCCTCTTGTTGCCAAGTTGTTGAGGGGACGAGAGCGACGGGCTGTTCTTGTGTCTTGTGTTGGAAACAGGGGAAGCGGGTGTTGCGAGTGACTTTGTATATATGAAACAGATAAGTCATGGTTACTGGGGGGCTTAAGAGAGCTGGTGAAAAGTGGGGAGGATGGAGGAGGGGGAATGGGTCTGTCAGTGACAAAATCCAAAGCTGGGGGATCATGCTGCATGTGGACCATGTTTGGAGAAGCCACAGCACTTCTGGGCAGGTCAGCCAAGGGTTTTGCTGCAGGAATTTCAGTGTCCTAGACAAAACCTGCCGCCTGGTGTAAACACAGTGTGATATGGTGCTGTTTACAATCCCTCCTGTGCTTTTTATTGCATCTCATCCTCATGTTGTGCAAACAGCATCCACCAACCGAACCTCTTGCTTTGTGATTTTGATCATGAACTCCACGTTTTATAAGTCTGATGACATTCGTCTGTCTAATATGACTAAAATAAACACGGTCTCTTTTGTAATCAACTCATCATGTTGTGCCGTCAGAGCTAACTGGGCTCCTCTTCATACGGCTTATGTCAAAGGGCTACATTCCTTTTACGGAGTGACAGGTAGTGGTTATCAGAAGGAACCTCAAATTTAAGGTTTCTCTGGCTCCTCGTTGAGAATAATCTCAGCAATCTTGTGCAGCCACGCAGAAGTAAAAGGTTTCTGCAGCTGCTGTGAGACGGAGAGTATATATATCGCCGGATTGTACAGAGCAATTTGAAGTGCCTTACGCAGAATGACATAAACAAATTGCTCTTTTACCCTAAAATTCCTGTTGTCTTTAGCGTGCCTGGGCAGAACGTCGTAGACGGTGCTGCAGCGTGATGCACATTGAAGAGCGTGTTATTCAGCCTTTCAATAATATATTGTTTTTCTTTTTTGTTAAAGATATTGTGTTTCCCAGCTCTGAGCTCCCGTCACAGTAATTTACTGTAACAGCCACTGCCTGATTGCAGATGAACTTTGGACGGAACAATCTAAAATCTTCATCTCATCAATATCTTTAGAAATAATTTATCAAACTAAACCCGAGACAAATTTCTGTGTGATCCTGCAGGCACGGGGAGTTGTTTTGGTTGTGTGTGTCATATAGGAAATTGTGCTTTCCTGTCTGTCATTATATCAAGATCAATGCTGTCATTTGTGCGCGCGCGTGTGTGTGTGTGTGTGTGTGTGTGTGTGTGTGTGTGCGCGCGCATGCAGCTTGCTGTGTGGCGTTTTATTTTTTTCTAAATGGCATCCTCAGCATGAAGACATCAGTTTGGACAAAATATCATGGCACACATCAGGGAAGATGCACACAGTGTGATTGTCATCGCTCCTTTCTCTTTAAACAGTCTTTCAATAGCAACAGGCTTCCAAAGACTCACTTAGACACATTTGTGTAGTACTGGATACATAAAAATGCATAATATTGTACATTTTCTATCACATTTGATAAAATCTGTTTCTGTAGAAATGTAGAATTAAAAATTAGATGATGGATGTACAGCTAGAGTGTTTTTTTTCTATTTGGTTTGAAATTTAAAAATGTTATTAAAAATATATAAATATTGTGGGTTTTGAAAGAGAACTATTATAATGTAGAAGGTACACATATATGTGCATTTCTGGAGGTATGATTTTGCGAAATGACTAACAGGATCCAAACTTTTAAACTTCAGAGCAGCGTTCCAGGGGATTTTAAGAGTGACATTTACAGCCAGAGGGAAAGAAGTAGAGCGAATGTGGGAACCCGAGAGGAGGACAGGACAAAAGTAAAACTAGTTTCAGTGTGACCTGAAGGCCCAGAAGCAAGGGCTTCATTTTGATTTCACCTGTACATTTATGAGGCTTCACAGCCCTCCTGAGAAGAAGCTGGTCATCTGCTATCTTACTGGACACACTTTATAACTTTTGCAATTTAAAAATTCCAGGGAAAGGATTTTTTTTTTCTGTGGTGCAACCAAAGGGTTGAGGGTCGGGTTCTTTGACCTAATCTTAACTTTAAATGGTCAAAATAAGTGTGGATTTAAAACAATCAGCAAACGAAAAAAAGAAAAAGTGAAAAAAAAACAGTAGCCTGCCGCAATTGTTAAATGTACAATCAAGTGTTCATTTTTCATTTGCTTATGTATGTAGGTGTTCATTGTGTATTCACTTACTGTGGCTCGTGGCTTCTCTTGCAATAGGAAAAATAAATTTAACAGTCTATTGTTTGCATTGTATATAAATCTATGATAATACATTATATGTAATTCAGATGTTCAGATGTACATTTGAAATGTACATATGTTTAATCACTAATATCTGAATGTCCCCCCCCCCCGATAACCTGCATTTATTCTCCTCCATCCTTCCTCACTATGATACTTCCTGTACAGTAACAATGGTATTGATTTCCGTTCTGATGCATTCTTGATTGATTATTTGTTCTGGACAATGAGTGTTACTATCACCGTCCACCTATGACACCGTAAGACGAACTGCGTTACGTGGTTACATTGTGCCATAATCTCTCAGAATGAAATTCAAATAAAAATATATGAAATGTGTTTAAGAATTTGGGGGCATTTCTTTGGACTGTGCGCAGAGTGAAAAGACTCTCAGAATCGTTTCGTCATTTTATTTTTCACACTTTATTTGTCCTTTTTTTTGGAAATGTAACAGGAAACAAAGGGATTGTTAACACCAACTGAGGACTACAATAGTGACGACTCTGTACAGCCAGGAGCAGGAGAGTAAAGATGTGTGGGTAACTGAGGTACAACAGAAGAGCAGGAGGAAAACTAAAACTGTTACAGTTAGCAGGTCCACGTTCTCGTCCTCATGCAGTTTTTTAGACAGAGGTGGCTCATGTTTAATGTTATTGGAAATAAAAATTAAAAACGTGTACTTGTGTACTTCTTTGCTAATGAAGTGAAGATGTTGAGAGCTTCACTTTCAGCAAACTGCATCATTAGGTCAGGGACATGGACCGAAGAGTTTTCCAAATTAGAGTTAGACTAAGCAAGTGTAAAACAAATCCTATCCAATTTGTTTTTCAGAGAATAATCCTAGAATAAACATTATTAGGTGAGAACACTAATAAACAAATCTCATCTCATCACAAATTCATTATGCATCCCTACTGCTGAGTATTATAACTCCTATCGCAACAGAAGAGTTGTTTCTTATCAGGTTCTAGAAACAAGGAAAAGTAAAACTTGTTGTCACTAAGTCATATTTCCACTGGTTTCTCTATAGGCTCCTACTACAGGACATATAAAGAGGAACCATGTTGACATCGGGCAGTGGACATTTTTCCACCCACTTCCTCAGTCCTCCCCCGAACAACCTCATCAGTCCATTTGGGTGCGCTCTCGCTTCTTGCCTTCCTTCTTTTGCTTCTTTGCATCTGCGAGAACAGAAGAAACAAAGAATTACAACTCACAGTGTTTACGTCTGACAATTTCTCTGCCAGAGGCGACCTCTCTGAAAATAATCAAATCCCATTGTCTCCATGAAGGGCGCCCAAAATTAAATTGTTCTAATCAACCATATAAGTCTCAATTAGTTACATTTTTAGGTTCAGGTTTAGTGTTTTGACACTGAAAGGAGTTCGTGAGGATTCATTTCTTGTCCTTGTGTGTGTGCGCCGTGGAAAAAAAAACGCTTTGCCAACTTTCTTCAGCGGTGGGACGGTGCCTGGCAGCCATTACAGCCACAGTCTATGGTTTTCCTTTCTGTCGGCGACCTCTACGTTCTGCTGACAGAGACTACATGCTGCAGTGGCTTGGCTACCTAGCTCCTGGTTTCCCGTTTGCTGGTCTGTCTGCTGTGATGTTTGTGTCTTTCTACGTGTTAACATGCGTCGTTTGTGAGCAGCGAAAGTGACTTTTTTGTAAACATTCTGTTGTGGTGAGTACAAATACACACGTCACAGTAGG
>JAUMTR010000015.1:10100343-10172967 GCA_032270685.1 Microctenopoma stevenorrisi
AATTTGAAGTGAACCCCAGAGATGTAAGATTGGTCTAGAAAATGGCAGCAGTGGCTGGTGTACGTTGAGTGTGAGTGTGTGTGTGAGTGTGTGTGTGTGTGTGTGTGTGCGCGCGCATGCCTTTCATATCGCCCTCTATTATTTTGTCGCTGCTCTACCTCGGCTCCCTTAAGGCTGTGGCACTCATTCATCAGCTTCCTCACACAGAAAAGTGTCTGACCCCTTGTCACTGCCTCTATAATCCCAGGGTGCTCATCAGGGGAGGGGAGAGGTGGGAGAAGGCATGACGACGGAAGAGGACGGAGGGAGAGTGGGGAACAGAGAGAGGGAGCGACAGGCCCATTGTAGCGAGAATCCTACAGGGACTCGCTGAGCATCCACTTTAAAACTCTACGCCTCCATACCTATAATTCGAGAGCTTCTTTGCTGGCTCCTGGAAATCTGGCAGACAGCTCGTGTCCTCTTTAAGGTGTCACATACAAGTAGGATAAAAAAAAAAGTGTAAACACACCCACTCATAAGCAACCATACATTTATCCAGAGCCCGGTTCGTCTGAATGCAAAACTATTAATGAAAGAATTCAGATTGTTAAGATTTCTGCTCCACTGTCAAATTCTTTATTTTTCTGTATTTTAATATGTTCTTTTAAAATGGTTAAAGTCACATTAACTTACAATTAGACTTTTTTTATATATATAAATATAAATATCTAATCTAAATTCATTCTAAAGTGTTTTTAGTGACACCAGTCTTTTAATTCAATATTTAATTCTGTCGTTATGTCCCATTATTGTCCATTTGCATGTTGTTGTGAAAAAGTCAGCATTAGCTGGGTTTTAATTATGTATTTTTGCAGAAAGCCAATTGGAAACCCACACTCCCGAATGAAAACAAGCCTAACAGAGGTTCACCAGGTTTGATGTGTTTATTTTGTTTTGACATGTCTGTAGCTTCTTTTTCCCTTCCTGCCTGGCTCTCAGGTAAGTGATGACACCTGTGGAGGGAGTATTTAAGCCGCCAGTCTACCAGGTTATTGTGTTCACTAACTCACAGCCACTGTTCAGTCTGTCTTTGTTAAACCTCCTGTCATAGACTCCATTTAGAGACACAAAGGTTTGTCTTAGTTGTATCAGTCTAATGATCAATATGATGCAAATACAAAAACTATTTTGGAGGATATGCAGCAAGTTTAAAACCGTTCCCATTTCTGCTAAGCAACTCCATATCTGAATCCAGGCTGGGCTGCCAGGGTTCAGATTGGTCTGTTCACACCAGTTCGGACACAGTGTGCACCGAATGTTACAGTACTTTCTTTTCACTGCTCTGCAAAACGTAATCAGTGTGTAAACATCCTCATCCTCAAGTAACTTTCTACACATTAGAGTTGAGGAACCTTTGCTTCTAACATTATGTATAAAGCCGGTTTGTGGCACCATTGTTACCTGCAGTGTGTTCATCACCTGTGACAAGAGCAGCAGGTGCCTGGCTGACAGGACGCACAAACGTCCCTGGGACATTTCAGCTGTGAAGGCTGCAACGTCTTAAGCCCAAAGAAGCAAATGACAAAGCAGGATGATTATTCCTGTTTGTTTCACATGCTCAGCAGACAGTTCTGTTGTACCTCTAATTAGTTTTTTTTATTCTAGTTGTGAAAAAGGAATTGTTTGTGTGTCACTAACAAAAGGGGGGGGGTGAGAGAGACACAATGCCGCTCTCTGAACACAGCTCGCTCACCACCAAACCTCTTCTTCCAGTTGCAGGGGATCTTGCAGCGCTGGGTCTTGATGGTCTGCTTGCAGTCGGTGCCAGTGCGTGTTCCCTCCCTGGTGCCGAGTCCACAGTCCCCTTCGTTGGCGACGCACACACTCCACTGCCACTCGCCACAGTCGGACTTGCGCTCCTTCTTTCCTGCAGTACCAAACGCACACTTTTAAGCCCAGATGCATAAATGTTTTTATGGGGGAAAGTTTTTGCTTTCATGTGCAAATCAGTTCTTAAAGGAGTCAAGTTTACAGTGGGTCCATTTTTACGTCTGAAGTCCAACTCCTGTATGCTTTGATACGGAAAAGAATAAAAAGAAGACAAGGAAGCTGCTTTTTGCAGAGTAGTATTTACCCTCTCTCGAACTTTTTACTGTTGTTTCTTGGCTGTTGTTATGGGTTTAGGAGCCAATTTCCAATGCAAATAAACTTCCCTTGAATTTAAATTAGGATAAATGTTGTTTTCTTTGCCCAACTGGGATTTATCTGACTTATTTTCCCCTATTTTGCTAGATATTGCTATTTGTTTCTGTCAAATTCTCCAAGGAGACAAATTAACAAGTCATGTTTTTCATTTTCATACAGTGTGTGTTTAAAAGTTATGTCAAATTAAGCGAGAGCCATTGTGAAGCCTTTGGGGAGCGCTTCTCCTTCTCAAACAGATGTACTTTGCGTTTCCAGGGTTCACCTTGTTTGTCTGCTTTCCCTCCTTCCACTGCCATCATCGTTAGCACCAGGAGCGCCATCACAGCCACCCGTGTCCACTGCTTCTGTCCATTCATCCTGAAAGAGAGACGGCACTCTTAGAGGAGACTCCTTCATTCTTTACACGTTTCAAGTGTTATTGGACTGTTATATTGGATGGGATGTGTCTGAGAAAAGCAATAGTTGTCCCGCGTCTCGTGAGACCAGAGGTAAAAAGCCTGGGGAATTTCCATCTTTCATCCTGTTATTTCCATCGTGCTGGATTCAAATATCAACATTTTGATTGTCTCGCGCTGCCGCTACACTGTCAGTCATGAGTGTATTTACTGTCAATCTCTGGGAAATCTTGTCGTGCTCAGATAAAGTCGGCATGTGAGTTTGATTCGATTTGTCAGAACCCTTGTTTGTCTGACACAAGAAAGAAAGTTTAACGGGGTTTTCATTCTTCTGTTACAGACCCCAAAAAGGCTGCATTGTCTAAGACGGCTACTGTCAACGAAGAAATGTGTCCTTCTTCTGCCTCCTCCCTCGTGGATGTTACACTGTGGAACAATGCGGTAAAATGATTAGACGTTTTTTATGATTTCTCTTCAGCGTGTTAAGAGTTGATTGGGGTCTTGAGAGCCGTACTGGCCGTATTAAAAACACTTCTTGGCGTGTTCGACCACGAGCAGCGCTGTGGAGCATGTGCACAGGGGTGACTCATTGTCAGTGTTTCCACAATATTCCACAGACCAAAAGGTGTCAATAATGACTGGAGAAACGCTTTCACAGTTTTGTTGCAGCAAAAGGCTCAACGAACACTGTTAGAGAGTAAATAATTCTGCATGCACCTCAAGGATACACACAAATCATTCCGTGGTTTTAAAAAGGAACTAAGAGAAGTGCACAGAAGGAAATTATGGAAATGAAGGGAGCACTCGTATCCGATCAGTCATCAGCACTGCGAGAGAAAAAGTTTGCTCAGGAGAAAGGACTGGACCTGCTGAACTACGACTGAACAGAGCACGGTAACACTGCCATTAAATCATTTTCTACTTTGTGTGTAGAAACTTTGTACTTTGAGGAATCCTCCAGCAAACTGTGCTTTCCGAGCGGAGCGACAGCATGAGACAGTTACCACGTGTCTGACGTCACCTACATTCCTCTGTGCTCAGATTTCTGTGGCCTGGCAGGGAAATAATTTCCATTTGTCATTTTAAATGAATTGTGCGCCTCCTGTCCTGCTGTGTAGCGAACTTTCATTCCCAACTTTTCATATTCATAAGGAAAGTCATCTGAAACCTTCACGCAATTCATTTTATACTTCTACTATGGTGGCAACCCTTTATTTTGATTAAATACTGCACACTTCATCTCCCAGTTTTTTGTTGACTCTTTTTACGCCATACCAAACCATTCATCTCAAGAAAAGGAAGAATAAAACTCACTGAATCCAAACTGTAAGAATCGCATACGAGGAGTTTCACAGAGAAAACCCAATGAAAGCTTCTTGATACGGATCAGTTCTAAGAAACAGGCATTGTGGCCTTTCAAAAGATAAGAAAGCCTCTTCGTCAGTAGGTCACACAGAGAGCGATGGCTTCTTGGTACAGTGCAGGCAGGAAGGGAGACGGGGTTGACGACTTTGAATGAGCACTCCATACAGTAGGTTGAAGAAAGATATACGCCTTGGAATTAAACTGAATTAACGACCTCTTCTGTAGCCAGAGAACCTCGCAATAAGACGAGTCTCTGCTCCTCTAGAGGTCAATAAATTAAATAGGAGTCTCTTCCAACCACGTAGCTTCTATTTCCAGAGCATGACAGCACCTACGGTATAATGGATGACTGAGTGGATTGACTATCTTTCAGCAGGAATGTGTGCTGCCTGCGTAGCGCCTTGGTTAGAAGCGCTGGCGACTGCCAACTTAAAGGGCGTCCACCAGTGCTTTTCGGTAAGTTATTGCCCTTTCTTCAACAAATACAGCCGGAGATGTACCTACACCCGCAGCTCTACATTTGGAGAGAGGGGGGAAAGCAGCTTAAAATCCCAAACATTTTTCTCTTTTCAACTCTGGGATCCTGGCAACCTGGCCGTCTTGTTATTGTCATGGCTCAGGCCCCCATAATTTGTAGGTCCGAAGCAACTGCGTTCTTTTATTAGCTCAGCTGATTACCATCCATTAGCATCAAGAGGCTGCGTCCTGTTCTGTTTCGTTTGAGGCGGACACTGATGAATTTTGTCATGTTCTTGGACATATTTTTAAAGCTCTGCTAAAGCTGGACGCACGAAGAAAGAAGGCACCAAACATTGCTCAACTTTTGTTCAGTTCTTAAGTGAGATTTTGCTTTAACTGGCGCAAAGTGAAGCGAGGCACTTCCAATAAAAGTCATTTAGTGCCCAGGAGGACTTTTTTTTAGGTTCAGTGATCTTCAGGTCTTGAGAATAACTCGTACTTTCAGCTCTGTGGCCATTGTTAGAAAGTCTGCCTTGTGACAGATAAGAAATAATAACCTCATACAAGAAGTATCATGAACAGTGTGAGGAAAATATGCTGAACGGACCAGAACCGGTTTGAATGTGAACCATTATCATTATGATGATAAATATCACAAAATCAAGCCACGAGTGAACCAGCAGGTCATGACTATCGGTGCAGTCGTGTACTATGCTTTGATTTGCAGTGCGGTTCTGGTTCTGGTTCCGGGTATCTACATGTAAGCAAACAAGCATGCACGTTATGCTTTAAGAGAAGAAATGCAGCGCTTACTGTCCTCAGACCTGGAGTTCTGTCCCAAGGTGGAGAAAGGGGAATGTGAATGTTTGCAAACTTCCAAAAATCAGAAACATCCAGTGGTGTGTGCGGCTGGTGAGCCAGCGAGAGGCGGTCCTATGAAACCCCCCACTCCGGAGCGGAGACAGACACCAGATACAAAACGCTCTCCATTTCTCTCACGAGGACTTACGTACAGTAATCCCTGCCAAGTACATGAAGCGGGATCTGTTTATACTATCAGCTCCTGTGCTTGCATCTCGTAGGAGGGCAGGAGGTGACGGAGTCGAAAGTGCAGGAATAGAGGAGACAGTTTAATTAATCAGTGACGAGGCATAAGAAAAAAGGAATCGCCTGGGTTATTATTTCTCTGAGCTGGGCAACATACATTATCATTCTTTGTTAGTCCATTAATCTCTAAAATCTAGTTCTTAATCACAGAACTTATCTGAATACACATGGGACCGTGTAATTTGTGTATTAATATTGTCATATGACACGTGTATGCTTTTAATATTGCTGCAGCTGCACATGAATTATGCATGTTTTTTTTAATAACTCTTTGCTCCTGGAGGCAAAAAAATCAAAGAGTGGCTAATAACGGTGAAACTATACAGAGAATTATCACCTGACTTTGGAGGGTAACAAACAAACACACGCAGAACTATGGCACTACGGGTGGTGACTGACTGGGGCAGTAACTCTGTTACTGGCTGCTGGCTCCATTTTTTAGGTCTGGTTTAAGAACTGGTTTACGGACTCAAGGATTATCCATATTCACTTGAATTGAAATTGTTCGCTGGAGCATGAGCCAAAATATTTTCTAACATCCAGCTTTCCAGTCTGAGGTTTGTCCAATAGCTGTACAGAGCTGTACATTCAGGGCTGATTGCATTGCTCTTTGCAGTACCAGGATTGGCCACAGGGGGACATTTGTCGCTAAAGCTGAGAGGCAACGCTCTCTGAACAAATCCACGACTTCAAACTGTTTATTACCAGCTCTCTTACTACCACTAAAGGAGAAAGTTGTGGGTGGCAAACACCAAACATGCTTATCGCAGCATGTTTTGTCTTGTGCAATAAGCTTTTTTTATTATTATTATTCTCCCCGTAGCCTTTCCGTCTTTTCATACCCACTTTCAGTTTTGGAGCCCCTAAAGTCTGGAAGATTTCCTGTGTCCTGTGTGAGCTGGTTATCAACCTACATTCTCCACTTTAAACGGCATGAATCCATAATTAATATGAACCGAGGATCAAATCACTATGTACAGTATAATATGAACGAGGTCACTCACAGTAATGAGCCCACTGATGATTATCACCAGATGCTAAAGTTTCTTTCTCCTGTATAGAGATGAGTTCTAAGAAACCCACGTCATGCTGCATGCACTGTGTGTTGGACAAACAAAGCTCGCAACTACCTGGTAAACATATTTACCCCAGACGAGTGAATTATTGATCATCTCAAACGTGACTCCAAATGAATGCTTAGGATGTTTTGTGTTGCTCCCAAGAGGCCAACAACTCAATACCTTTTAAGGCTGGACGTTGAAAAAGCACCTCAACGGGAGCCAAATATCTTGTACCTGTAGTTTTATGGTTTGTTTTTTACTGGCATCAAATGATTTTCTTTGCTGGGATGACGTGAAAGTATGCTCTGGGGTGTGGTTTGTTCAAGTCTTCAAACAAGTCATAGACCTGTTCTCAGTTTGGTGTTCCAGTTTTAAAGTTCTGTTGGAATGTGTTGGTGTTTTTGGGGTTTTTTTGCCGTGCACACGCATCCACTAGTAAAATTCACCTTCAATAAACTTGTGTGTACATTAATTTTAATGCATTTCTTAAAATTACTACTGTCTTTTCACACAGAAATCCTCAGTTTGATTGTCTTTGGCTTCGTCTGTGCAAAGTCGACGACCCTCTCCTGATAAATAAGATGAAGATAAAATAAAGTCACTCACACAGAATATGACAGACAGAAAACACAGCACTTCCCCCCCAGGGGAAAGTCGTGCAGAAAATGTTACACTCTGAGTGGCCCGTCTCAGTAGTTGTAATTCAGAAGAGCAGCAAACGCTTCACCTAGACACAGGGCATATTGAAAGGATTTATTTAGGAGTTTCTCGGTCTGTGTGTTCCTTGAGCTGAGCTTTTGAGAGATCCAGCCCAGATGAAATGAGAAGTGTATTGATTGGAGGACAGAGGGAGGCCTTTGAAAGTGACAGACAAGCAGACAAGCATGTAAATCGGGGACAGAGCTCCGGAATGCAGCCAGAAATAAACAGCGGATAACAGAGCATGAAGTATAAACAGTTGTGTGAAGGGGAACAGCAGGAATGCAGATAACTGTATGGTAAATCGTACGAGAGACAGCGAAAAAATGCAGCTGAGTGCAATTATACCTGCAGGTTTGGTAACGCCTGCCCCCGAATGAAAGTGAATCATTCCTCGCGGGGCTGAAAGATGCCTTAATTGAGGCACGACACCACTGCTCGTGCGTTTAGGTGCCGATGATTAGAGGAAAATGCCACACATTTTCTGACTTGTGTTTTTTAAAGGTCAGACGGTGGGGGAGAGAGAGTGTGTGGAGAGTCCCCACTATCTTTCAGAACAGCCCCAGAGGAGCCCGCAGGGAGCCGCGCTCCGGAACAAAAACAGCATGTGTGGCACTCAGTGTGTGTGTCTGCCCGTCTTTGTGTGTCTCAGCTCAGACAGCTCAGAGAACGGCGGCCTTGTTTAATGATAAAAACACTAATAATAAGGACGGCGAACGACAGCTCCGTGAGAGAATCGGAGCTGAAACTGCTGAAATTGAAGACTTCATTTCGTGCACAAATGGCCTCCATTACACTGATCATGTTACATCTACGCCTCCCAACACCCACTCAGTCACTTATCCTCCCACTCATCTCTGCGCCCTCTTTCTTCATTAGAAACACTCATATGACGATATTATGAGCTCGGTGCTACGGCTGTTACAACTTGCTCCAACAGTAATCAAACACCTGCCTTTTTTAAATTGTGAAACCACAATATCACAAATGAAGAATGAATAAGAGCACGTTTTACAAATGCCACCCCGCTACCCCTCTCTATATCTGGCAGTCTGTTGAGCTTTGTGATATCTTAGCAATGTTTTCACCTGGGAAAAAAAGGGCTGCAGAATAAGAGCCAGGGGGGGGGCACACAAGTGGATTAAACTTTCAACAAGAACTCCTTTTTTAAGGGGAGACAGGTTGGTAAAATATAAGAAAAAACATGTTTTTAGTATTTGCTCAGGGGGTAAACATTTCAAACAAATCTTAAAGAGTATTCCAATTTACAAATGTTTAAAGTTTCAGTGTTTGCACAATTAGTTTGGAGGTTTTCTGGGGTTTAACAAATGGACCTGCCTCCAGATGAGGCAAATAAACAGAACTGTGACGTCTCCCAAAAGTTATTTTTAACAGTTGCACTGTATGTTTTGAGGCGGTGGTATGTTTTTTTCATTATTCATTCACTGACATTAAACCTCACTGTGCTGACTGGCTGAACTTGCGTTTGTAACATTTTCCTTATATATATCTTTTTTTGCAATAACTTGCAATAAGTTGGAGTTAAGATGTCAAATAAGCTGGTTAAGATCTGAACATACACCCTCAATAAGTGTGCTGGGTGGAGTTCCACGTGGGCTAATGTGTAACATAGTCTACAAGGGATATGAGCTCTACCTGGTCGTGTGTTGACCAAGCTTTCTGGCTGTAGCTATTGCGCAGCAGGGAAGTCCTGGTCCCCAGCTGTGGAGGCCCAGCCACCGGCGCCACCTTCTGAAGACAGTCAGAAAGGCTGCGTATTGAACCAGAGTGTGGAGCAGCGCAGCTGAAATGCCATCCTCCAGACACGAGCTCCCCCGCAGCGCTGTTTTACTTTCACAATGTCCAGGTGGCCTTAACTAGAATCTTAGCCTCCAAGCTGCTGGGAGCCACTGTACAAATCCCCCACTCACACCACTGCAGCAGGAAAGTTCACCTTTGACCTATTGTAAGGGTCCTAGCCTGGTTGTGGTCACCTGAGGTCAGCTCTCTGAGTTGAGACAGCATGAGAGCTTCCTCTGAGGAGACACGGGGGTTGTAAAGAAGACGGTGGACTGCAGCCAGACGGGCAGGCATCCACACCCACAGGACAACCTTCTCCAGAAGGTCTCATTCCTGGCAAAGAACAACGAATCAAAGGCTTCGAGTACAGCGCTGTGTAATGAAGCGCAAGGTGCTGTTTGGCCGCGCAGACACTGTATGTATGTATGTATTCATAAGGCCGTATAAGAGTCTTCAAACTCCTCTGCTGCCTCAGTTATGAACGCGTGTACAGTGGCGTTCACCACTCATCGCCACGACCCGCTGCTCTGACAGTTGTAACAACCACTTCAGAAGATGAATGCCACCCAGGCCATGGAACTGATTATAGATCACCGTTTTTTCTCCATAAATGTCAGACCTGAAAGAGGACACAGGCCACACACAGAACACGAATAGAAGGCTAACTCCAAACACGAAGGTGCAGAAAGAGAGTTCAGTCAGCAGGTTTTGATCATTTCAGATCACGCTGATACGGTTGTGTTGTCTATTTTCCTCCTGATCGCTAATCTCCCCTCCTTTCAGAGAAGAAAGCTAAACCTGGATCACCTGCGTGCAGGCGGGCTGTCGGGCACGTCTTATCACTGTTCCTCGTGCTTTTCTCTCCACTGGGTGCCTTTTGATTGCTAGAAATAGCTGAGCCTGTTCCCTTTAGAATCTACCTGTCTGGCTGGTGGACCTGTGCCGCGTGATCCCCGCGCAGCTGCTGACAGCCCAGAAACGGAGCCCCGTCCCTCAAGCCCCATGCTGTTAGCATCAGCAGTCACCAGCCACCTCTCTCAGACCCTGTCTCTGGCCTGCTCTCCAAAGGTGCCAATTTAGACCTGTCTTTCTAATTGAAAAGGCAACATTTATCTTTGTGTGTGTGTGTGTTGCTCTCAGACACCCATATAAAGCACCTCGAGTCACTTGTTCATTAAAGTATGCTGGATAAGAAAGCCTTTGCACACGGCTTCGGCGGTTTTGTCTGCCTTTTGATGAAGCCGTCTTTCTCCTGTTTGTTCTGTTCCTCACATCTTTTCGAATGCATTTACCTGAGAGATACACAGAGAAATTGTATTACTGTCCACTTGAGCACTGTGTGCATATCTGTGTATTTAATTTGGCTTGTAAACAGACTGTGGAATTTCCTATTTGGAGAGGAAAGACGCTGACGGCTTATTAAAGAGCCCCCAAATCCCTGTCTTCTAGAAAGCGAGAATGCACTTAATGTGCTGTGGATTGAGGTAAATAATGCCGTGGCAGATAAACCTGCCAGTCATAAAATGGATAAATGGGAGAAACATTTCATTTGCAAACAGCGTGTTTGTTTGAAGTATATTTATTTCAAATGTCAGTCATTCAGACATGATTAGGAGCAATCAACGAGAAGGCATGCGTTCATTACTAAATCATTTGCTTCCTAGATGCTGTAGTGATAGTCCAACAAAAATAACTCTTTGGTTCAGTTCAACGAATGAAGAAGAATCTGTGACTAAGAAGGACAGTTTGTGAGGATAGTAACTCCACAATCACTGTGTCCAATTGTTGCTTCACCGTTTCTTTTGGTTCAACTCTGCCTTTAGTTACTTCTTTAGGATTCATTAATTCATAAACTCACTCAAAAACACATTCATTGTGCCAAAGCCACAGTTAAGTTTCATGGTTAAGTTTAAAAATGTTCTTTTTTTTCTTTTACAAATATGTACATGCTCTTAAAAGCAGGTGTTGATAAAGCTTCCTGTGACAGATCTGTTTTATAATGGAATTTCATTTATTTCTATTGATTATGTTTTTGGACCTTTTTTTTGTTTCTTATCGTGTATTTTACACCGACAGCTTCCTGGAGTGTTGGGCAGAGTATGGAGGACTGGACTGGCTTTGAATCATGGGTTAGCTAAAGCTGCGTGAACAAACAGCAAACCTGAACAAGCCACTCTTGCAGAATAATCCACTTCTCTGCTGCCACTCTAAATGCTCATTATCTTTTAAATGCGCTGCTTCCTTCTTCGTCTAACTCACAAATCTCAACTTAGCACATATAATGCTGAATAAGTTGAAGCTCCCACTACTGCAGTTGGGTCATTTAACCCTGTAGTTATAGTTCAGTCCACCACTGTTTGAGTTTCTTGACTACTGCTATAGGATTTCAGATTGAGAACAGGACCCTTTTTGTGTAGCACACATCAGAGGGAGAAGGTATTACTCATCTTCTGGATTTAACCACATTTCTTGTGACAGATAACCTACATCTAACGCCCACACAGACGCCAACGTTTCCCTACAGAGGTTTCCCACCCACGTCCCCCAAACTAGACGTCACGGTGCGAGGCTGAGAGGGAGCACGACTACAGCTGCTGGTGGAGAGAGAAAGCCTCCAGTTACCTGGTAATCCCCCACCATCATGGTCGCAGCAACACGTCTGACGTGGATCAACCCTTCACTGTGAATATGCATGTCTGTGGCAACGCGGCACGTCAGTCCTTTGTGTGGTTTGAGCTCCTGCAGGTGGCCGTCTTCCTGACAGATCATCCTCTGTTTATTTCAAATAAACAAGAAACTTTAAAAATCCAAAATCCAATACCTACTGTGAACAAATGTCTGCCGTTGAGAACAGCAATTGTATATTTTCATGAGCTGTGGATGCGATAAGAAGCACAATCAAAATGTCAGCGATTATTACTTGGTGCACACGTTGTAACGTTGTTCAGTGAGTATTTCTCCCTCTGAGTTTATGACTCTTACATCAGGGCACACGTTTGCATATACAAACATGCACAGAGTTATACAAACGTATTATATTGCGTTGAAGAACGACAGCAGCGACTAGTTTGCCACCAAGTTAACGAGGCGAAAAGAAAAATTCATGTGACTGCCCACAAAACTACACAACTGTTTAACAGAGACTTTGAGCAGGAGTTAAACACATCACTAAAAAGCCACAAGTGACTTACATACTTACATTTTAACTGTCAAGTAAACCAAATAACACAGACGATCAGGGACCTCATTAAACATTTGCACTTTACAGGCCAATGAAAAGAGAGTTCTGCAGTTGGAGAACACTTGGTCGGAGGAGTTATATCAATTAAAGCTAGCTTACGCTCTCCATTTGATAATGCTTCAAGGTCAGTGGTGGGAAATTTATAAGTGCCACGGAGTGCGTGTGCTGCTCTCTGCAGTCAGAACATAATATATCCAACGTATATTCATCCAGAACATATTACAGCACAGTGCTGCCTAGCCTGGCAGGGAAACCGACTTAACAGGTTTATGCAGCACGTTTGAAAAAGAAAATAACATTGTGCACAATGTGAAAGATTCAGAGAAGATGTGAGTCAAAACCGTTCCTCTCCCTCCTCCTCCTCCTCCCCCTTCTCCTCCTCCTCCTCCTCCTCACACACTCTGGCTGCAGAATCTCAGCTTGCATCTTAAAGAAAGATGTGGCGACAGTGGTGCAGTATTAGCTTGCAACGCATGCTAAACTGCAGCCGTCACAGAGACACATATGAGATGAGACGTTCTGACTGTCTGACATCGAAGGGGAAAGACAATAACGGAGACAGCGTGGGCAGATTGTGTTCATTCACTTTAGCAAAGCAAATTGTGTTGGACAGATTGACAGCTCCTCCTAGCCGCTCTAAAGAGATGCAATATTGTGTTTATAGTATTAGATAGAGAATATATACAGTATATTTATATTTTATATTTACCTCATGCTCTCCAGAGCCCACATACTGTGAATCAGAGGGGCTTTAATGTGTGTTTCTCTATACCCTCTTGAAACAGGTATTAGGGGTGAAGGTCTATATGGTCTCAGATGTTGAATAACAAAGATCCAGTATGGTTTCTTTGTTTTGCTGAAGCACCACATCCCTTTAGGTTCCCCGTGTAGCCCGTGTGGCAGTGGAACAAAGCCTGAGTGCAGATTACGAAAGCTTCACAAAGGCAAACAGTAGTAAATTTCCCTCCAGGCTGAGGCTCACCTCAAATCACACAGCAGCAGAGAAGAGAAATGGCAACAGTTCAGCATCTACGAGACGCACGTCGCACACCTTCAACCAGTCAGACCCCTCCCTACCACCACCACCACCAGCGATGCCTAAAAAAAAGGCTATTGATTTAAAAATAACAATATTCGTTCGACCCTACAGTCTCTTAAGTTGCAGCATTACCTTGCTATCCACACAATTTCAGTGATGACTGGAACAGAGCGGGTCTGGGCCTTTATTAACTAACCGGTGCGATTTGATAGGAGGCAGCCCTCACTGGTCATTTTCAGCCATCATCTCCCAAGGACACCAGTCAGACAGACGTGTCGAGGCAGCTGTGGATTCCCCGTTAATTAGTGCGCGCTCGTTCAAACCCCCTGTTCGATTCCCATCTCCAGTTTGAAATGCCTGGTTGATTAATATTCGCTCACACGCTGCTCCCATTTGGAAGACCTGCAGTGAGATGAGTTTTAGGTGCAGCGTTTCTCTGCTGCTTTGGTTGGGGATTTGTTCTTCCCCGCAGTTTTCTATCCTCCTCAAATACCCCCGACAGCCTCTGTGAAACTGAAAGATTTGAGGTGAACTCGGAGTGCCGCCCTTCCCGACATTATTTGAAAAATCTGCGTGTGAGTAAAAAAAACAGAAATGGAATCAAATTGTGCAGAATAAATGAAGTGCCAAGTTACAGTTTCCTTAAATGATCATTAAAATGAGAATAAAGGACAGTGATTAATAATATAAACATATACTGTACTTATTATTGTCTCTTATTATAATCTGACGGAGAATAGGAAACTACTGATATAACTTTTATAACTCTTGCTTAGCTTTGCCCCTGATACAGATGTTTGCATGAGAGATGTTTTATGAATGGAAGTGGCATCACTGCAGCAGCCATCCGAACCGAATCATTGTGCTAAAAAAAACTATAAATTCATGCAGTGTGTGTACCACACACCAAGATAGTCAAGACATCAGTTACGGGGAATAAAAAATGGTTCAGACCGCAGAGAGCTAATTAATGTTGAGATGGACATCTTTGATTTGGGAAAAGGGCAGCAGCTATAGAGCTCCCAAAGCCACCCTCTATGCACGTGTCTGGATTTAAAGAAGTTTGGGAAACAGGTGAATGTGCGTAAGTTGATGCGAGTATTACGATTTGCAGCGCAGAGACCTTTGATTTAAAAGCAGTCACCGGTCACTCTTACAGACTAACAACAGTTTCAGCACGTTAATGCTTTTATCCTTCTCCTCCACGCCTCGGGTTTTCACTTCCTTTCTGCTGGTGCAGTAGGAGGGTGTTTAAAATACGATTCAGGTGATTAGAATTTCACAGTCCACATTTCGACTCTTCACATGAAGGGGCTGAAAAAACAGTTTGTTGACTCAACCACGAAAAATAATCCCACTTATTTTCTTCTTAATGTGCAGCAGAAACTGAAAGCAGGAGACCTTCCTTTGACGGTGATATTGGTTTCTTTTGATTTAACTGTCAGTAGAGGGCTCTCATGATCTATCCACAATAGCCCTGACCTCTCATCTGCACTCTGCTGTAGTAACTGTATTTAATGACACCCACCACCTACTTCCTTTCGCGACGATATTAAACAGGGCTTTCTTTCCCGCCTGTACCTCAAACAATTGTGGAGATTGCCTCAGCGTTTACATCACCTCACTGTCCAACACGGCTGTGTCTTTGTTGTGCCATTGATTTTCCTCACGCTGACTCTCCTGCTTACGCTGTAATACATGACACCCGTGGACCCCCTTCTTCACTGTCACCTCCACGTTCAGGTGTTGGAAAAACCTTCTTTGCGATGTTGTTATCACAGTGAATGGATGACCTCAACAATTGCACACTGGCCCCTACTGGGTGAATCCAGTCATTGCCCCGAGGAAAGAGACGCAGTGAGAGTGTTTCGGGGGAAAACAGGTTCATCTCAAATGTTTGTTGTAGATGGAAGGTGTCAGTCACATTATGTTTTCATTTAAAATATCTTCCCTGTTGATTGGTAGTTTTGGGGTATGCATGAACACAGAAATAGAAAAGGCAGGGTTTTTCCGCTACTCTTGTGAAGCTGGGTGCCTTCCCATCATGCCAAAACGCTCTTCTGGCAGGCTTTGAATTACCTGCACTCATCCCTGCCTAAATTGCTCAAATATGTTAGAAGTTGATCAAACAGAAAGGCTTCGGAGCGCGCGGCCGACAGAGCTTCCCCCTGTGGGCTGTTGGGGATCAGACATGAAAACAGGAAAAGAACAAAGGCTTGTCAGGACTGTTAAAGACGCCTGGACCACAGCAGCCCATCAAAATTCATTCAGAGAAACAGGCATGAAATACCCGCTGACTGCACGAACCTCTCAAACGTGTCCGAACTCTACCTTTGTATCTCAGATATCTGACGCCTGAATGTGTAGAGACTTTTATTTGAGACATTGAGACCTTTACTTTAGCTCTTTAGCTGCCTCAAACATAAATCAATAAATCAAATCTGTATAGCTTTGTATAATGACTACATCAGATACAAGTTAAAGCTGCACTGTCCAATAATTGTACCCATAACAATGCCAGATTTTGCATTAGCCCTCCAGTGAAACTGAGAGTGCTTTTGATGTTTCAGTTTAAATTTACTTTAATCAGCATCGTCTCCATGAGGGCTGCTTCAGATCAGCTACATGTGTAAATAAGCATCTGTGTAAAGGTTTGTTCCAACGTCACCCAGGTTATTTAAAGCTGCTTTAAATTCCACTCCAAATATAATTATACAGATAAACTCATTTTTCATGTTCATGACCTATCGTAATAGCGTCCTTTTGCCATTCAATATGATGCGTTATTTTTTGCCTTCTCGACGCTATACGTGAGGAAAACCATGTGGAAACCTCTGCGCGGCGGAGAGCGACTGCTACGTTTAGCTTGTTTACTCCAGTTTGCAATGATAGTGTCAATCAGTGTGTACTCTGCCAGGCTCCTCTCAGCCCCCAATGAATCAAACATGGCTCGGAACGCACTTTATTGCAGGAGCCAGTGACAGTCTTATTTCCAGCCATCAAGGAAACAGGGGGAAAGTTATTTGCTGAGAATGGCGGACAAAGGAAGATTGGACATCACCAATCTGTCAAGGACATGACTTTTGGCCAAAGCAAATTCTTCACTTTTATTGCATTGTCTTTGGGCCCAGTTGGTGCAAGGAGATGGAATTGGAAGGCTAACGTGCCACATTGCCTTCATCTAGCACTGTCCTCCGCTGCTAGGCTTCCTGGACAGAGATAAAGTCAAATCTATGACCTGTAGAGTCTGGAAACATTCAAACAATTCTTCATAGAGTCTGGCCTCATACGCTCCACAAACGAACTGGAAATAATAATCATTAGATCAGTCAGTGCCAGATAATGCACTGTGTGGGTGTCAACAAACCATTTAAGCAATCACACCTCTGATGCCAGTCGGCTGAAAGCTAATCGAACACCCTTTTTTCTGGTTCGAAATAAAATCTCGCCTTCCTTAACACCAAACTTAATACAACATGTAAACAGCCTTTTATACAGATGTCCTTGAGGTAAAAATAAGGACGGTAATTGGCGTATAATTGGCATCCAGGTCCCTGGGAGTTCGTATGTGCTGGTGTGTATGTTTGAGTTGAAGCTTTAAGCGGAGACTAGTCGCAGAGGAGGACACATGTAGCACCACAGAGAATCACCGCCTGAGGTCCAGTGACGTCAGCTGCAGATACTGATGGGAATTCAATACACAGCCGCATCCACAGCCCCTAATTTATTCCACAATAAAACGGCTGCAGCTCGTTTGTCTGCAGTTCCGATGGTTCGAGTGGACGACTGAGGTCCAGAACACGTTTTCAAAGCAGCGACGACTTTGAGATGCGGTAAGGCCAGTTCATTTACAGCACTGTGCGGTCAGCTATATAACTAGCCTCATAAAACAGGACAGCCAACAGTCCAACGTAAGCAAGCGCAAACATGAAATATCTAGTTTCCTCAGAAAAGCAGCCACTGCCACATAATAAGGAGTGAAAATGTTCACTCCTTTCAAAATGTAACCCATTTTCCAAACTAACTCATTTAGACTTGTTGCTCGCACACAATGCTGTTTGCAGTCGATCTCACAACATCCATTCTGTTCACCATCACCCTGCCGCTGCAGAAGGCTATTTCCATCCATCAGGAATGCAAGCAACCAGATTTTCTGTGCCCCCGCTGCTGCCCCTGTTTACACTCGTCTGCACAAAACACTATTTGCGCCTGCTTTATTTACCAAACCATAAATGTGGCGATACTATATGTGATACGATTTACAAATAAACTAGGGGGGCGATTCTGCTGCGTGGACACATCCAGTCATTTTCCTTCAAAATGAAAACACAACTCAGAGCTGCAGCACGAATGCCAGTAGACACTGGCTGTGCTCAGATGTGCGGTGGAGGCAAGGCTGAGGGGTGGATTATGATAAGGGGGGAGCTGACTCTCGCCTGCAGTCACAGCCCAGGGCATTAAACCACTCAAGTTGCCAGTGAGCATTAGTACATTCAGAGTCCTCGTGTATGAACACTGCAGAGTGTGGCGAGTCTACTGTTTCCACCGACGCCCTCTTTTACTTTAATGTGTGTCACACAGGCCACTCTGGTCGAAGTAGTTTCAACCTGTGTGAAAAGAGCGTGCAAGTGTGACAGAGAGTTTATCTGTCGAGTGAAGAGACGAGCAAAAAGGGCTACAGAGAAGGGTTTGGTTTTTTTTTATCACTGGCATATAATTACAAACACATTAAGAGGAAAAACCTGCAAAGATTAAACACTAGTTGTTGTTTTTTCTATTTATTTTGACCTGAGATAAGTTTGACAGATAAGTTCATCCTACAGATTGTCACTATTTCAATTAACTACGGATATCTTACACTTACTTAAAAAAGCAGCTACACTAAAACCAAACACAGAATCAATATCTAAATATTAGACTTAGTAAATAGTGGACAA
This sequence comes from Microctenopoma stevenorrisi, assembly GCA_032270685.1. NCBI lineage: Eukaryota > Metazoa > Chordata > Actinopteri > Anabantiformes > Anabantidae > Microctenopoma > Microctenopoma stevenorrisi. The sequence continues at coordinate 10,118,634 of JAUMTR010000015.1, forward strand.
CCCACTTTAATTCTGAAAAGCTGCCACCATTTAAATTACCAGCTTCTCATATCCTTTGTACCTTTCATCTCCTGACAGTTTGTAGCGATTCACCCTGAGGTAAAGGTAAATGGATTATTAAATGTCATGTTATTAAAGCTGGTAAAAGCAGTGCACTGACGGTGCAGGGGAAACAAACTCGGGTACATTTCCTAACTCCCGTTGGTGGTGTGTTGAGCTGGTGAGGGATCGTGTCCTACACATGGCACTGACTTGTTCACCTGGTTACTCTTCTCTCCAAGCTAAGAGGGAAAGAAAACCCTACAGGGCTGCAGCACAGGGGGAATTGTCCATTCAAATGAAAGCAGCGCTGTGACATTCTCCATATTCCCAAATTATTACATTTCAAGGTCACTCGGGTGCATGAGCACAGTGGTAGTTAGGCAATGTCCAAAGACATCTAAAGATTCATTTCCTACTTTTTACGTCCCTTTTCTGCACAAGGATGAAATATTGAGGAGGAAAGTGTTTATGTTTTGCTTTAATACTGGAAACTCGCTGGCGTCAAGGTGTCACTGGGTACTATACATGTCTCCACTCCACTAGAGAACATAAAAATAAGGAATAAAAGGAGAAGAGATGTCGCTACACCTTAAAGGCTGGTAAACACCAGAGGTTACACGTGAATCAGAGAAACAAATGCACTCATTAAAAGCTTAAATGTCATCTCAGGTGGGAGGCAGCAGTGTAATGCCTTAATGTATCAGAGTTAATTCATTATACATATATATATGTATATAAACTTGTCCAATCCATATGAATATTTTCACATAAAGGTAGTTGATGAAAACATGGACTAATTTACATTCTCACTTGCATAAAGAGAGATTTGCTTAAACCTTCAGCTATATTTTAACGGAAACGCGGCTTTGAAAAATGTCTTTAAAAGGTGTAAAAGGTTCAGTCACAGTCTCTTTAAGTTTAATAGTTTAGGTTTATGGGCCGGCTGAGTGCATCTATCTCCTTCTGGGATCTTTGGAGGAGGTGGAGGGGGGTGTGAAGACCAGTCTTTGACCAGAGAGCGTCGTGGAGGGCGTAAATCTGAAAGGCTCAGAAGACCATATGGATTCGCATTGTGTTTGCGTGCTACTCCCAGGACACCTCCTTGTACTGTACTGTCCTCATTATGTACCGAACAGCATGTGAAATGTTGCTCTACCAGCCCTGCTAACATCTCTAAACTCCAGCGGAGACAGAGGGCAAGGCCACGGCCTCGGCCTGGTGTTTATGGTCAGATGGAATGTGAACTCCGGGTGAGAAAAAAGAGGGGAAGTTATAATGAGGCATCCCCCCTCTGCTGGTTGTTTGTTTGGACAGACCGGCTGTCTCACAGCTCAAGCTGTGGATGGAATACTAATGGATATGACTAATGATTCGCTCTCGCCTTTTCTTCTGATTCCCTCCACTCAACTCTCTTCTCTCACTTCTCGTTGCTGCATGTGGACAAAACTTAAAAATGCTCAGTTCTCAGGAATTCTGAATGCATAATTCATTTACAACTCAGGGGACAGCTGTGACATGCACGCACATTTCAGGGTCCTTTGGGGCTTGGATGAACACACCCCCACTTGGTTTTATAATCACTTAATGGTGGGTGGACATAAAGCCATTCCTGGTGTTTGCAGCTATAGAGTAGGCCTATTTAATCCTCTCCTTATAGATCATAGGTGTTTAAGTTTCCAAACATACTTCCTCCAGAATCTGGTGCCCTGAGGGAGGAACAGAAACACATCCCACTGCTGCAGAAATGCTAAACTGGGCTAGATTAAAACCTGCTGAGATTTAACCAAGGATTAGACACCCCCTTTGGCACGAGGAGGCTGTATAAACTGTTTAAAATGATTTTAGTATTAGGAATTGAAGCAGCCTGGTATCCACTGTTTGGCCTTATAAAAGAGCTACAAGAGGGAAAAATGCCAAGATTATAAAATCTAAATAAGGCGAGTGTCTTTTTGCATGTGGTCCCTCTGAACGATTGGATTTAACAATAAACCACACAAACCCTTCTTATCAGAAAGGTTTGATCAATCACTACTATTAGAAATCCAATCAGCAGTGGGACTGGAATAGAGACACTAAGTGGAAGATGTTGTTCCACAGTGACGTTCACGATCAATTAAACTTTCCATTCGACATCAGTGAACGCGTGAAAACAAATTCCTACATTCCTGGGAGTAACAGCGACCTGCTGCCGCACATATCTGAATGCCTCTTTCTTTTATTAACTCCAGTCCTTACAGGATTCAAGCTCTTTGTAAAAGACGATTCATATATTCCTAATAAAGATAGTTGAGAGTGGCCTTAAAGCATAGGAGTCTGCCCTGAGCGAGCCAGTAGATGACAGCGTTTAGGTGGGGCTTTGGCATATGTTCCTTTAAAGACCTTTCAGGATTTACCTCCAAGCCATTTAGTAAGGTTTTGCAGTGAGCAGAAAGTCAGCGATGTATTTTTATTTCTGCCGCATCTGTTTTCATTATTAGAAGGATTCACGACAGACCTTATGATCGTTATTACAAAAAGACAATCTCTCACCACCGCATTCACACCGTGCTGGCGTCCAGAGGTTTCCAGGATTTTCCTGTTTATGTTCCAGTAAACACACATCTGGCAGCATTGTTTGTCCAGTTCTGCTCTGTGTCCGACTGTCTGTTGTCTTTTCCTCTGCTGATACGGTGGGTGAGAGACAACATCGTCCCTCAATTCATTAGAGGAACATAAACACTACCCACACCCCTGTGCTCTGCCCTCTGAAGCCTGCACACACACACACAGAGGAGAGCTGGTTGAGCACCCCGAGGACCCGTATTACATGTATGACATTTGCTAAAGACACACAAAAGCTGAATCTTCTACTCTGAACACTACAGGGTGTGTTTAAGCTGTGTGTAGCTTGTTGAATACGATACGTGAACGGTTCTAATCGATGAAGTTTAAAAAGCGAAAAAGTTTGGTAGTGATATGCTCACTGTAAATCTTCGAAGATAAGTTCGAAGAACCCTCATACTGCCTTGAAAGAAAGAGAGAAATTTGATTTTTGATTAGTTTGTTGACTTGAAATGACTGATATAAAAAACTCTTTTTCAGCGGCATGGTAGAGAGAGAGAAACCCATTGTAAGCTACCAGCCCCACAACACACAGCAGAAAGACAGAGCTGGCAACATACTGTATATCCCCCTCAGCAGAAAGACAGAAAGAGCATAAGTGTGAGAAACAGGTGAACATCACACCCCAGAAAACCTTTTCTGCGAAGTCTTTGTGTTACTGATGAGATGGCGCGTGTATGGGTGGGGCTGGTTAGAGCCTTCGCTGATTGATATGGACCATTTGGCGCTGAAAGATAATTGGCTCATGATCTGTCCGATCTCCGCCACACATGCATCGAGTGATAGATGACGGGATGAGGGGGAGCTGGCGGCTGACCAGAGTGTAGGAATGCGCATCGAGTGAACGAAGCCGTCGCCTCTCACGTTCCCATCGCACGTGAACAACACTCAGGGACTGATTTACATTGATTACTGTCTGGTTATTGAGATCAGTCAACAGGTCCTTTCAACGCTTGTGTGGTTTTCTAATACATTAAAAGTTAAATCGTCGTTGGACAGTGTCACATTATGCTTTTCGTTGATGGAAATTCTGCAGCGTTCAATAAAGAAACGAAGTACACGTGTCTAAACATGGCAGTGGAACTTTAACACATTGCACAAACATTGCTGCAAGTTTACTTTCTTAGTGAGATCCAGAAGTTAAGTTTCAGCTGTGTGACCTTTGCCCCCACTTCTTTCAGTCACCTACCAGCAGGCATTAGCAGGGGACACTTTGTTTGTTTGTTTGTTTGTTTGTTTGTGCATGTTTCTCCGTGTGTGTGTGGGTGGATGTGTGTGACTGACTTGGAAACTAATGAGCCAACTGATTACTGTGCAAAGCCTCGGGTTATCATTAGCTCGCCGAGGATCAAACACCAGATCAAGCCAGCAGCATGGTGGAGAGATGCAGGCGACAAGTACATATTTGTTTTTCCACTGGAAAAGCAGAAAACCCAGGCAAATGTAAGGAGGGAAAGAAATGAGCACCTTTCTATACGGTGCATCAATGCAGGGTGGAAGCTTAATTCTGATCAAAAAGCACTTATGCATGAGCACAAAACCCGAATCCTGTTATCGAATTCCTTCACAGAAGTCAGTGGTCGCCCATCAGTGTTTTCTCAGACAACAGGGACCGACACCCCACAAGAGGAACATTCTCTCATCAACAGCTCAGGGATATCACGCAGGCAGCTTTGATTGTTTCGGCCTTGCCTGTAATGAGATACCTGCGTGCCTGACTCCAGGAGAACATGTGCATTTCCATGACCATTAACCCAACAGCCTCAAGAGCAGGATTCTTTGCAGACACTGCTCATCACCACGGCTGCCTAAAACACCGAGGTCACAGTTTCAAGGCAAGGTCGGGCAACGCTACCCTTTCAACTGAACTCAAGTTAAAGGATGACTGCAGTTTACCGCACGCACTCCTGTGTACACACAATTACCAAATGACTGAGAACTGAGGGAATATGACAGCTTTGCTAAAACATAGTGCAAGTGGCCCTGCCGCCTCTAGCTCTGCAAATATTAGCTCTTCTACCATGTTCCAGTTTAACCCAGTTTTAATGAGAACACACAAGACGCTGTGCATCGAAATGATCCTTTAATGGACACATTTTTCCAGGCAACCTCCAAACGCTAGAATGTCTGCGATGAAGGATGGCTCCTCGACAGGCCTCTCCCCGGGCATCCCTCCCCTCCTCTTTTCTTCTATGACTCTCTTTATCCTGTCTTTCCTTTCTGCGGAGGCCCTCCAGACCCCATCAAAGCTCATTCTGTTCATCCCACATGCGAGGGGTCAATGTGTACCCCACAAGAATAAACCAGCCACTCAATGTGAGGATCTTTTTGTATGTCCTCATCCCCCTACCCTCTGACTGCGCTCTCTCTCTCTCTCTCTCTCTCTCTTCTCTCTCTCTCTCACTTACTTGTGCCCTATAGACGAGAATTGGCTCCATTCACAGCGCCTCCCTCCCCCTGGAGCAGACTTCTCAGGGTCCTAACAGTGCAATTCTATGCCGTATTGCTCCGGCTCCTCCATGGAGAACAGTCTCGTCACAAGCATTTGTGAAGACACAGAAGGAAATGAACCGGCTTTGTGTTTAGTCTTGACATATAGGCGAGATCACGTGGTGAAGTCTGCGGGGCGAGCGTTTAACAAGAGAAAAGGGCAGAATGTGTAAAATGTCTCCTAAAGGCCTCCAAGTGGCCATCTTGGAAAGAAAATGCCAGGAGCCATTTAGAAATGAAGCAGTTTTATGAGTTTGGCCCTGCAGGCGTTCAGCCAGCTTAATCCACATTGTGTCCCGACTTCCTGTGGACCAAAGCTGGTTTCTCAAGCTCATCTCCACCTCGTGTTTAATCTCCCCGAGCTCTTTCATTAAGACCACACCATGTGTTGATTCTAAGGAAATGAAGCGGACACCTCATTTTGGTCAAGAATGAGCCCCAGAAAGCTTTTGTCCACCAAAGGAATGCCCATAAGACAGAGAGGAACACTGTTTGGTCTGACTCGGGTTGCTATACCAGGACTGAGGAAAGCCATGGCAACGCAGGCAGAAGGTCTGCCGGACCACGTAGCGCTGATACAATGCAGCTTTTTTGGGGTTTGTCATTCCAGTCAGGCCTGACCCAAATCACTACATCCTGGGAAAAAAGTGGTCCACTTCAACCGGACACAGACAAACGTGATTGGGCCTGCATTTATTTGGCTTATAGCATTAATAAACAATACATATGGATGTTTGATGTCTAATCACTGAGGAAATGGCCCCGGTAATGATTTGCACCACAGTGCTCCGCCCGTGGCTGTTGGATTATTGGGACGTTCCAATTATTTACCCAACATGTTTATAAGCCACTTTTCCTTCTGCAGTTATAATTCTCAGCATTTAAAGCTTAATATTCTTTTATGTTTTCATATGTTTATTATCTATTATCAACAGCCTCTGGGAAAATTCTGCTTAAAATGGGAAGAGAAACAAAGAAGCGATTAGGACCATGTCTATGGATGTGTTTTAGTTTTAATGGTTCCTACTTTATCAAAAGGAAAAATATCAGGAAAATGCACAAATACATATTTAAATATATACAAGTGAAACTTTCTTTACCCGGACTTTTCCTATTATTGGTTGTGAAAGTAGCATGAACACAGCATGAGGTTGGAAATTCTGGAGATTCCATAAATGCCACCTGAAACCTGCACACACACACACACACACACACACACACACACACACACACACACGCGCGCGCGCGCGCACACACACACACACACACACACACACACACACACTAACGGCCTCCGCACTGTGTTATCTATTCTACCAAATCTTTCAGAGCAGAACTCAGTTCAACTCCAAACTTCTTCGCTTTCCTGGCTGCTCACATCACACCTATCCCATGAAAGCTACACATCACCAAGTGTGCCTAGAAAAGAATCCACTTACTTTATTTTGGAGGTCTGGTAGTTGTATATCAGAGCTTTTAGAAGTTGTTTCTCTAGGCTCTTTTCATCTGCACCTCTACCCTGCTGCCCTGCCTCTCCAATACTATTTCTCTTTGTGGGCTGAGCATGCGATAACTGTGTAGTTTGTGTGTGTGTGTGTGTGTGTGTGTGTGTGTGTGTGTTGCATGGGGTGAAGGGAGGGTGGCGGAGTGGGTGTTGAATACCGGGTTTCCTGACTCGTGATCAGGAGCTCATTACCCCCAAGGTCACTCCAGGGACGCCCCGCCTGGCTCACCGAGACACCACAGAGAAGATGTGAGATGAGGGGGGAGGGGGGAGGTGACGGAAAGAGAAAGCGCGAAAGCAGTTAAGAGCCAAAGTGCCTGGGAGATCTGTGGGGACGAGGAGAAAGAGCTTGGACAGAAAAGAGATGGACAGATACATATAAACAGAAAGGCGTGGGACGGGGAGAGACACAGCAACACTGTGAGCGCTGTTTGAGTCCACAAAACAAACAACTGGCCCGGTCAATGCACACAGCGCCATATAAAAGATTGCGGTGATCCATGAGTCCAACCACAACAATCAATAAAATATTGACCAACACCATCTGGGCTCAGGATTTCTTTTTCAGCTTTTTAGAAGAACCAGCACTGTTGGTTTTATAACGCTTCTGCCACAACCAGCTTTCTCAGAATAGTATAAAGACACCAGGAAAGAGTGGGGAACAGCTAGCCTGGTGCAGCTGCTCATGTTTTACTATTTGGTGCTCGACAAGTCACACCTACTGTGGAGAACGTGTTTATTGGTGAATGGAAACAAAATAAGAAGCTGCAAAACCAAAGAATGTCAAATCCCACTTGCTGATTAGATTAGGCTTTAGTAAAGTCATGTAATCAGTTTGTCAGGAGCTAATTAGTTATTGATTCCTTATTTTCTCTTTAACTAATTGATTAATTGGGTAATTATTTCAGCCCTAAACAAAATACCACCGTCGCACTTGATTATAGCTTCAAGTTGAGGTTCATTTATCACTGGAATAAAGTCAACAAGCACGATTTCATAAAGTTTCGCAGAATTAAACGAAGCTGTTTACAATGGTTAACCTTCAGTGTAGATAATTAAATGTGAGACTTGCTCACACCAGATGTCTCCGTGTTTCTTCCACCTCTCTGTTGCTGTTGCTGAGTGTTTTCAGAAGGGTGAGGTAATAACTCGTGGAAGCTCTCGGGGTGTTTGGGTCGTCTCCAGCAGATGTCTGGGGACAACCCCGCGGAGCAGCCCGGGCGCTCTGCTGCAGTCCGACGAGTTAGGACTGACAGATTACAGCACACACAATCGATAGAGCGTACCATTAGTTCTGTCCATAAAGTTGTGTGTACAATGCTGATGTCAGACACTCCAGGTCCACACACAAAGAACTGGCCTTCTGCTTCACCTCATAATGCTGTCTTTTTCTGGCTTGTGTCATTGATGGAGTGCCTGGCATGGATTCATTCTGTACCGAAAAAGTACTTCACAGTGCCAGAGAAGCGGCTCTTTAGCTTATAATTATTAGATAAGCCCTTTTCTGGTGCCAGGGCCTGTTGTGAAGGTGCTATTCAGAGTCATTCAGTCTAAATTATAATGCACCATTAGGACTTTAATGGTCATTTGTAGGTAGAATACATTAAACAGTGATGGAGGTTCAACAATATTGTTTCAAAAGACATGGACAGAAATTAGATTCAAGCAAGTTTCAACTGTTTTCTTTCAAAGCTGGATTAAAACTAAGAATCATTTTCTCATCACAAGGTCCAGTTTAGGAGCATAATGAGCAGAAGCTTTGGTTCACATCAGACAAACATACTTTACCTGCAAGGACTGCCCACTTGTTTTTGGAATGTACTTTCACATATCACACAAAAAAGTCTTCCTCTGCTGTGTACAGGTCTAAAGTATTCACTAGATTTATTCATGCTACTTTCACTGTGCGTCTTTGATACAGATATTTGATATATAACATGTGATACACCTCCTGGCACAGTGTGGCCGGCCACAACTGCCACAAGTGTAATGAAATTCTGTGGGAAACATTGCACACAGTCTTCATCAAAAGATGTAGTTTTCCCAGACGTCATTAAAATTGTACATTTCCTTGTGTAGAATTCCTTTGTTCACTTCAAGGGCTTCACCTCCATATTAAGCAGGTTCAAATTTCAGTCTTGACCTTCTTGACAGGAAACACTCTCACATCACATGATCACATTCATCTGAACCTGTGGTTTACCCTCATTTAATATCGCAGATTGGACCTGCAGATACATGAGGAGCATGTGATGCATATTTTTGGTTTGTTTGTCTGAAATGGTTATCTCGTGTTTCTTTAAGGATCTCTCTCAACTCTGAGGCCGCTTTGTCCTGATTGGCCAGCTTGTAGACGTCTGCCACTGAGCCAAAAAAACTTTCCGGCTAAGCTGAGGTGGTGGGTTCAACACAAAGTTATCAACTGCACCCAAAATTATGAACTGACAGTTGTAAGACTATCTGGAAAGTTTTTTTAGTATGACTCCTAAATGTTCGAGTATTCTTACTCTGTAGGACCTAATGTAGCTGTTAAAAATCGGTTTTGAGGAGTAGCAGTCATAGTAAATAGTCTGTGTCGGTTAGTAATTCTTTGACCCAAGTCAAAAAATATCATTTTCACTACAACACTGCAATTTATTTGAGATGGATCAAAATGTTGAGTGTATCAAGAAGCTGCCACTCGAGCGCGGTCGTTCAAATCTGAAGTTCAAAAAGGACAATGAGTCGTGTGCCCTGAACACCTCTTGCCTAGCAACTGCTTGTTTTGAAGTCATCAAAGAGGTGCTTGGTTGAAAAAATGTTGAAACTGGTGAGCAATAGACCAGCAGCAAAAGTAATGGATTAGTTAGTGTGGAGCCTTCGGGCTGTTTTGTGCATCTTCAGAAAGACATGTTCTCATCTAAGGTCTAAATTAAAGCCAACTAGAAGCAAATGCACTGATCTTCAGACAAAAACAAGTTGATGAACACAGTTGAGAGATCCACCAAAGGGCACACAAATAGCATAAGAAATTAAATCAATATCTCTTTCAGAATTTAGTCTCAGTCTTCCCGGTCTCCACCACTCTACCATAACCACTTTGGTCTGGATGCATTAGCACTTTACCACTGCTGCTCCACGTTTAGCATTGTGTTGCACTGTTGGGGATATCAGCACCTGCCCCAGTGATGGCCCGTAATTAGTATGACTCATACCCCCCCGCTGATAACGATACACCACACCACTGTAGCCGTCTCATATTCTACTCATTAATAATACACTTCATCCATTTGCACCCCCCCTCCACCGCGGCCCATCCCTAACTGTGTGATATGCTTTAGAGCATCCTCAAGGAGCTTCCCCAATCATATCATTTCCCTCATTTGGCTTCAAATATGATAAACTATTTAAAAAGTATTATTAAAAAGATATTTGGTGGTTTAAGTAGTTCGTAGACAAATCTACAAACCAGTTTGCACACTTGTAGTGGGAATGTGAGTGAAACATTATCTTCATATCCAACAGCTCCCTCATTATTTGGGCTCAGTTTAAACGGTCACATTGAGCCTGAGCGTAGCTGGGGATAAAGTTGCTGCTAAGCCCCAGCACCCCTCCTCACTCCATATACCTTATGTCCACCGGCAGGCCAATAAGAGGACCGCAGTGAATGTGCCTGTCTGCGAGTCTGATGAAACCGAATGAAATCAGCCTGTCGAAGTCGCCGCATTTCTTACCACGTTTCTATCGTCTCTGCGCCTCCGTCCCATCGTTCTCTGACTCAAATACCAGTAAGATGAGAGCACCAGGAAATGGCATGAAAAGTCATTTTTTTCTACTCTCTCCCCCAAAAGCAAGTATTCAATTTGTGCAACGTGTCTGCAAGGAAATGGAGACTGATTTTATGGCAGTAAGAAAAGAGGAGAAACAGCTGCGCCTCATCGCATTCTCCCAAATCACTCAAAACTGTTTAGATATTACATGATAATACACAACACATAGGAACCACCCTATAATACTATATTTCAGAGTAAGTTGCAGACTTTCCATAGTGTTTGATGACAAAAGGCAAGAACAAAAAGTCTGTGTGATGACAGTGTGATTTCACCCCCCTCGGCCACAGAACATACACACACACACACACACACACACATACACACACACTATAAACAGTGGTGAGAACGTGACCACCATTTACATTAGCATCCAGCTATATACTGTACCCAGCTGTCTGCTGTACACCTAATGAAACAAGTCAAGATTAATAATATCAATCTAAATCACAAGTTTGTCTCAGACTGCTTTGCATTCTGCGTGGTTCACAACCCCCTCTGGCCTCTGGAGACAAAAGGAGGAGGCGTCTAACTACTTCCTCTCTTTAAAATCATCAGTGACCTCATGGGGTAGGCAGAGCAGAAGCATAAAAAGTGAGTAAAAGATTAAAGGCGTGGTCAGTAGAGCAGTCGTCTATGAACCGCAGGGTTAGTGGTTCAATCACTAACACTTTCAGGTTACACGTGGTCAGTTGATCCATTGCTAACGTAAAAAGGTCCATTCGTGCACTTCGTCAACTCTGATTCTGATCATTTCACGATCGACACGTATCCTTATATTAAAATGTTGCTGCGCATAAGCACAACATAACTTAAGGTGATTCCAGCCTTTACCTCATGATGAAGTTTATGGCCTTCATCTATTCAGCATTAGGTAATGAACAGTCTCCCATTATGCCCATTTATTTTCACGAGAAGCTCAGTCTCATTAATAAGAAGAATCCATTTTATTGTCATTGATACATTTTTCACATGTTACAACGAAATTTGTTCTCTGCATTTGACCCATCCCCCCTTGGGGGGAGCAGTGAGCAGCCACAGGAGGCACTCGGGGAGCTGGCGCTGAGGGACACACCTGGGGGCCTCAACCGGGAATCGAACCCGGGGCTCCTGCTTCCCAGCCCTCTGCCTTAACCACTCTGCTACCAGGCCTCCGAGCAGAGGATTATGATTGGCATGTTTTGTTTTTGGAAGCAACTTTTTTACATTTTCATTGTGGGTAATTGTTGGAAGCTGTGGTTTTCCTCTAATGCTTCCAAGACTGTTGCTGCATTTGTTATTCAAGCCTTAATGCAGTATTTAATCTCCATTTAAAATCCATTTAATGCTAATTAGTCATCATATACTTTTAGCATCTGCAGCGTCTAACGCTGGAAATCTATTGATTAGAAAGATAATCAAGCCGAAAATGAACGAATGCTGATTTATTAGCCTGATACTTTGGTGTGATAATGTGCCTCCCTCGTATCGGAGACCAGTGATCCCCAGGGATTTCCGAGCGTGTCAAGTTTTGAGCGACTCTTGGGTGTCACACAGCGGAGGCTCCTTCCAGTCAAACAAATGGAAATACGATACAGTACAGGGTTCATTTTGATGTGTGCAATGTCTCTGAAGTTTTCCAGCTGAATTTTAATGCGACTCCAGCAGATAAATCAAACATGTCTGTTCCTATACTAGTGCATAACCGTGTCAGTGAAAGACCCTGTCCTGGCCATCCTGTGTCAACACTGCAGAACTTAATTTATGACTGACAATTAGTCTGAAGGAGCCAAAACACTCCAATGTGGCCAGCGAAGCGTGACAGTGTTGGCAAAAACAGCTCTTGCCCGATTCGTCTCCCAGCCGACAGTCTGGCCCTGTCGCCCAGCGTTTATCTGCCTCCATACGCTTCCCCCTCAAAAACTCATTAATCTCTAATGGCTTAATTCTGTGTTCCCAGTATGGACTGCGTATGTTCTCATTAATGACTTTTCAATCTTATGCTATAGAGCAGAAGCAAGATTATAAAACGCCTTTTTCTTTTTTATATTTAAAAAAGGCTTAGATTGGAAATAGAAAATGTACGTGATCCTTCTTGTAGTTATTTGATGTTGAGTGCTGCAGATAATCGAGTATGAGATCTGGTAGGAGGGATGATGACAGAAAATGAAAATGGATAAAAGCTTCGAGCAAGTCATAGTTCAGACAAAAAAATTAAGAACTTGTGAAAGACAGTGAAAGGCACTTGGCAAACTAAGTTTATAGAGGGTGAGGGATTCCTCACTGCTGCTCAGTGGTTCACCGGTAATGACGCCTGCTATGTGGTTCATAGCAGATATCACGTTCAGAATCAGAATCAGCTTCATTCGCCAATTATGTTGCATATACAAGGATTTAAATTTCCTTCTGGTCGTTTTTAGCTTGATAGTTTTAGGACAGGACGTTTTTAGGACAGACAGAACACAAGTACACGAAAACAATAAATTAAAGACAAATTACAGACAAATTATAACACAGTGCATTAGACATCAGTGCAGTGTGCTGAGTTGTGTGCAGTTTGTGTCCATATAGCAGCAGCAGCAATCAGTTGTTCACATTCCTCCTGATTTCAGCAGATTAAAAGTAAGACAAAAGGATTGAATGCGTCTTTCACTCTTGACACACAATAGTTTTGAGACCAATTAGTTAAGGAATTGCTGTGAAAAACTATAGAGACAGAAAAGGGGCGAGAGTGAGAGAGGTGAGAAAAAAATCCAATCACATTTCATCTGCTTGGTTCGGTGAAAGTAACTTTGTGTCACCACCCAAGAAATCACACAGCCTTGTGCATGAGCTCAGAGCATCTCCATGTTCCTAGTCGTCACCTTTAACAACAGGAGTAGTGCCAAGCTGTGTAGCAAAAAAAAGGCAGAGGAAGGGAGGATAGAAAAATGTCTGGGATCACTGCTATCACTGATGGAGCTTGAATCCCCCAGGGAGCACTTGTCTTTCTGTTTGATTTGTTCTCTGTCATCTAGTCTGCAGCCGGTGGGCTGGGGGCTGTTTGCTTGGCATTTCACAGGCTTTTTCATCTGCCGATTGAGAGAAAGAAGGAAGGAAAAGAGCTTTATGACCTAACACTGAACCTTTTGCCTCCACCCCCTCCAGGGGAACGCCAAAGGAAAAGGACCGACCTGAGGACGTCAGGCTGTTGATGAGACTTCTTTCTGTCAACACTTCACAAATGCAAGCATTTGATTCTGTGTGCTACAACTTGCTGTGATTGTCACCTTGCTCCAAAACATTTTAAAAAGATGACCTACCTGTGGAACGCAAGTGAATTTATACAGAAGTCTCACTCCAGCTGATCGCCAGTTGTCAGTGGATGAGAAAATAAAATTCCCGCTGGGGAAAGTTAAGAGGAGCAATGTTGAGCTGCAGCTGCAACACCGGCATGGTCTGGCTGTTTCCTCTTTCAAAAAAAAGACTTAATAATACTTCCAGTAATGAGACAGCACCTGGGCGATAGGAATCATACGCAAAAGTGATGGATTTGTCACGATTTTTGAATCTCTCTTCTACAGGGGATTTAGCAGGACAGCTAAAGTGTATGTGATTGGCACCAAGCCTCTCGGCCTCATTTCTCTCCCTGGCCCCTCTTCTCTGAGAGTCGGCCAAGCGTGTAAACACACATCAGCTTAGCGGGCGCTGGCCCTGCACTTTGCAGGTGCTCACTGTCAATCCGGGAGGTGGTAAAGTAAATAAAAGTCCATCTGACAACACAGCTCGGACCATCTGCAATAGGCGCCACGTAGACTGCGGGGTCTGTGTTTGGGGCTTGTTACTCACACTGCAGTTTCACATTCGTCACATCCAATACGTTACTCAAAACAAAACCAGCAAGCTATCAGTCTATTAATTAGAGTGTAGGATTTGATCCAGCCAGTTTAGGACGTGATTATGATTTTGAGATGGAAAACAGATCGGGATGAATATAAAAGTCCAGCTCAAATGATTGGCCAGACAAAATCTGCTTGAATATGGACTTAAATTTGATCACAATACTGTAAGCTCACTTTAATTAACATCCATTTTTAATGAAGCTGCGGCAGCAGCCGCAATAAAAATGTGCTTCAGCAGTGAACGATTTGTCATGGATGGACATTCTCCCAGAGATAAAGTGTGAGGCTTAGCCACTGCATTGCTGTGCCCTATGCTTAATGCTTGCTGATGAGCTTTCATCTATCATCAAGGTACCACCGCTAGCAAACAGTAGAATATGGTGCATTATAATGCAGCTTCCCAAATGGCCTCCATTATTGTAATTGGATGTAAAAAGCTGCATCTTTCACACACTAGATATTTTTTTAAGATCAGCCTTTAACTTAATTCTGACTTGAGCACAGCATTAAAAAATAACAGCTTTGAACTATTTGCATTCACGAGTCACATTTCATTGCCGGCACCATGTGTAAAGTCATCCTAGCAAAGCAGCTGCAGTGAAATGTGTTTCATTTGGGTTTCTTCGGGTTAATTTTAGCCAAGCAGACAGAGCGGAGCACCAGACACATTGATGTCTGTATTACTGTCTCCTGGCATACAGATGAGAATAGGTCTCGGCCACGAGGAGGTCTGTGATTTCCTCTTAATGAGGTTGCAAATAGCTCCAGTCCAAGCAGGTAAGACCAGACTGTGTTGACCTTTAACACCCCATAACCGCCAGTAACAAGAGTCTGACATGTTGCAACAACTGATCGAAGCGCTGTGGTGAAGAGGATTGAATCTGGAGTGAAAAAAAAACTAGAGCGACTAGAATGAATGAGTTGTAATTTGTCTAAAAAAACATGACATAATATTAACCATTATAACGAAGCCATTCAGCAACACACAATACCTGAAAGAAAAGATCACAGAAAACGTGCTATTTCTTATACTTTGTGATGAAAGAGAACCTCACGCTCACTCATGCATCCTTCAGACAGCTTGCTGCTGTATTCGCGCATGGTTCACACAAACATCACACAGACTTTGTTCAAGGAGGCTCACGGGTCTGGTGAAGTCTGTTTAATGTCTGGGCCGACTGACTCGGACATTTGCATTAATCTAAAAATACTTCAGGGTTTCAGTTCGAGCATGAAAGCAGCTTTTGTCACCTTAAATTATCACCTATCTTACACCCTTTCGAACCCTTCCAGTCCAGTAGAAAAGTATCATGGCTGAAAGTACACGCCGCCATTTTTTTCACCACAAACAACTTTGATTGATAACACTACTCCTCATAACTGCATGTTTATGGGCACAAGTGCTGGCAAACACTCAATAAAGCTCGACCTTCACCGAGGGCACAGTGTGGTCAGGGAGGGGAGCAGCAACAAAACAATTATCTCAGCTCGTTTCCCCCACTGCTAACCGCCATACATCATGGTTTTATCAAAATCGAAAAGGCCTGAATGAACACACCTACCAAGAATCCCTCTGTTAGCGGATCGATGGCTGATTATAGCTCCTGCTGTGGTTTAAGCACCTCTCAACACGAGCCAGGTCCAGCACTTCAGCGGCACGAGTCAATACATATGGCTGCCATATTATGCTTTAAATTATAGCTGTCATATTTATGTGGTGGAGGCCTAAACTTGAGTCATCGTCTCTCCTTGATATAAGGAGCCTGTTAAAAGGACGCAGGGAGAAAAATGCTGTGGTTCAGAGAGACTTTTTCTGACAGCTGATATTTTGAGGAAGCGAACGCATCGTAGAACAAAGGCGTCGCCTTCAACGAGACGTGACATTCATAAGATTTAGGCCATCGCAGAGTTATTAATATTTGAAGAGGAAAAAAGATGGACCACAACAAAGACTTCAGACATAACATTGTTCTGTCTCGCCCACGCTAAACCTGTGATTTTTCAAGTCGGGAACTCAGCCATGCTTCAGGATAGTCTCATTATGCAATTGCTATCATCAAATGCACTCAGTAGGGGCTTCACTTGAAGAGTTTGCTGTTTCTCCTCTTCTTGAAAGGAACCGCGGTGATAAAAAAAAAAAAAGGTCTTATCAGTTGCTCGTTCCACAATCTGCAATTTTCCAAACCAGTTTTTTTCTCCTGCTTTCATAAGCAAATTAAAACATGTCAAGACATTAAAATCATTAGCCCTCTGACATTTAAATGCTGTCAATTCTGTGAGTCATGGGACAACATTCTTCCCTTGCAGAAATGTCAGACTAATAAGGTGGGAACAGCCGCCATAATCTAATTCAGTGTACATCTTTAAGCATCATTAAGCTCTCCGGTTTTCGACAAACATGTCCGTGTCTCTTCTTTCAAAACATCTTTCCGCTAACCTACACGTGGCAGATGAGAGGGGCAAGCTGGTTACCGGTGGGAATGTGCGTTCACTTCTGTCCAGCGCACAACAGGCTGGTTTTTGAAGAATGACGACATTTTAGCAGGTCGTGACTCCAAAATTTCAGTGAGCACCTCCAAACAGCAACCAAGGCCTGACTGAAACACCTTTTTAGGCGCCAGTTGAGTAAGATTTATTCTTTTTTTTCAGTCAAGTTTCTTTTGTGAATAAGAAGGAATGGGGACTGTTACAAAAAACACGATGGACAGACATATGAAGCATGTTTTGGTGGTGGCAAAGCGGAGGATTTATGCAGGGTAAAAACAAAAGGTGGCTGTCACTGAGTTTTGCCACGCCGTACGCGTGTGGACGGACATAAACGAAGGACCTGTGGAGCCAGTTCAATTAAAACAAGGCAATGACCTAAACCACAGTACAACTGAAATAAGAACTATTACCTTTATCAACTAATACTCTTGCTACTTGCTTGTATGCTTTATGCAAAATGAGAAAATGTCAGTTTAATGATGTGCGTAAAACCTGTACCTAGTTCAGTGCCCACAGTAGATACACAGACGTTCTATTATCTACAGTAACAGCTGTGTTAAAACCCACCTTATAAAACTTTTTTTGACTTGTAATCTCTTCCACTGCTGCAGGCCACTGCGTCACACGGTGCACATCACCCAGCGTACAGAATGTAGGGCGGCAGCTTCTACAAAACCCAAATGAGTGCATTTTCCTTTTGTGCCGAAACCCATCACATCACAAATCAACGCGTAAAGAAACTGAAGATGAAAACATAAATATTGGATGGAAAAGAAATGCGAACAGTGTGGTTAGTCTCCTAGAAAAATATTTTGTCACCGAGCTTTCCCAGTAACTGGGTGATTTGGATGTGGAGCAGAGCGAGGTGGGATACGATGACAGGTGAGATGTGGGTGGTGCTGCTGCTGGTGGCAGCTACGGCATCGATAGCAGTGTTTGTTTCTCAATCAGTTTGTGTGTGTGTGTCTGTTCCTTGTACGTGCTGCGACAAGAACCTTTGCACAGCTGCTGAATGGTCAGATTACAGGATTACTTCGTCGTGGACGGTTCGACACCTTTAGAGCGGGCAAAGGCTCCAATCCATTTTCTGGCATTGGGGATTTATATCATTCGAATCCTCCCTGCAGCTAAGATAAAAATTATTAATATAATCTCCCAGAATTGTCACCGGCTGAAATCATTCTGATGTGTGCAGCACCCCCAGGAATGTTAATTAACGTTGAGGTTACAGAAAAACAAGGCGAAAGCTTTGCACCACTGGATGTGTGTTTGACTGGGCTTTGCATTCTGCCACTGTTCTGTCCCGGTCATAGCATTCAGCTCACATATGTGAATTGTGTGCGTTGCAGTGTTTGCTCTTGGATGGATTGTCCTGCAGTTGCCCACCAACATTAGGAAAACATACCCACACGTACACACAGGGGATGTGTAGAGGTCAGCGGTGGATCTTGCAGCCCCCAACCAGCAAACCATATCTTCGATTTGCCCCAACGTTGAGGATATTCATCTCCCAGATCCACTCTTAATGTGCGCACACATGACACGTGACATAGGCCCTTTGGGTGCAATACTGTGAGAGCGAGCACATTCATCTGAGCCCTAAAGAGACCCGGGCCTCCCTTCGGTGGCTTAGATGAGGGAAAGCCCGCGGACTTTTCTCGCCTGGAGAACACAACCTTCGTTCTCACTCTTTATTCAGTGCATTTGGATGCAGGTGATCACGTGCAGTGGAAGACCAGGCTGGATAATCTCGTTCTGCCTGTTCACCAGCGAGATCTCTGGCTTCAGCCCCACGGCCCATCATGTCATGCCACAGCTGATTTGACACATCAGTGGTGACGGGCAGCTCTGGCCTGGACTGAGCAAAATGACCCACATAGAGATGGTCAATGCATGGTCCTCCTGGCGCTGCAGCAGCCGCATGGAGCCATCCCAAATATCCAGCTTACACGTGTCAAATTTCATCTGATGAGTTAGATGAGATAAATTTTTTTTTATTTTGCAAATGGCAAAGGATATTAACGCTATTAAAATATTTTACCTCAGTTTTAGCAGAAAATGCTTGTGACCCATTTTTTGACATAGACTCCATGGCGTAGCGGTGGGAGAGAATAAAAAAATAATCATAATAATAAAGATTTGGGTCATCTCAGATAGCAGATTCATCCAGCTAAAACAAAATTGTCATCACTCTGCTTTGCTGAGCTAGAGTTTGAAGGAAAGGGAGGAAGCCAGAAGGGGAAATGGGTTAAGAAAAAGAGACAGAGAGAGCAGCTGTGTTGGTGTATTGCACTGTCCCTGTAAGGCCAGGCTTATGGAATTGATGTCATTCCTTTAAATTCCAGTGGGTTGGATTGCTGTGTGCGTGTGTGTGTGTGTGTTTGTGTGTGTGTGTGTGTGTGTGTGTGTGCGTGTGTGTGTGTGTGTGTGTCTTTGAGAGAGAGGGAGAAAGGAAGGGAAATACTGATAAGTGTGGTTTTCCTTTGAGTCCAGAGTCCACACACTCAAGGAGCCCCAGGCTTTCCAGAATCCTCTCAGTGAGATTGAGTTTACCTCCAATTCAGTGCGCATTTATGTTTATGGAAATGTTGTGGTGTTTAGGTGTAGGTTCACACACACACACACACACACACACACCTCCAAACTCACACTAAAAACAGCTAAGAGAGAGAAGACACTTTTTTTACTACATCACAAAAGCTTTGCTCCGTGTACTGTACGTGATATTGTTGTAAAAAGTTTCTGAGACACTGCCAAAGGGGCTAAATTAATATGTGACCAAAAAAAGAGTGCGTAGTCTATGGTGAGAGTTCCCTGCAAACCTTGGTGAAATTGTGCATTTAATACGGAGCACTCAATTCATGTGTGAAAGAAGAGACGAAATGAAAGCATCCTGATGAAATAGATGCGCCACACTATTTCCCTTTGACGATGATGGAGTTCGCTACTTATGAGTCACGATGTGAAGAGCATGAAAATGATTCGGAGTTTTTTTCAATCCAGACCAACTATTGATATGGCAGAAAGTATAATTCAGTTCTGCTGCCCTTGTCCCTCTCTCTTTCTTTCTCCTGTCTCTCAGGTAGCAATTACAATTATGACTAAACTAGGAGATTAATCTTATGTCTTCTTCACACTCACATTGGCTCAGACTGTAATCTTTTTACTGCTGTCATTTCAATATTCAGAGGAGGTTTTATTATCTAAGAAATATTGCTGAGTACAAGTAGGTGTGTCGCCAAAAAAACACAGTTGCGTGGTAGATAAGGATGTTTCAGGTTTGAACGCTGAAGTGCAACTCGATATGTGGTCACACTGAATTTATTCATCAGGCGGACAGAAACATGTCTGTATGTGCTAGATGTGAACCCTTGATTTCTATTAGGCTTCAGATGCTAGGCGTTTACTATTCATGAGCCTCTTTGTAGACGTGAAATAATAAGGAGGACGCTGGACGCAGCTTCTTGCAAACCCCATCATTGCATACAACGCAATGTCTCTCTGTCTCCTTCTTCACTCTCCTATTCCTTCCTCTTATGGCTAATCATAATTCACTGGCTTAAATTCACTTTTAACTGTGTAGCACAGCAGAGTAATAGACTATTGACTTTCTGTCACATATTTGCAAATAGGCTTGTACAAGGGTGAAATAAATATGAAACGATTATGTTTCACCGATGATGCTTTTAATGTGTTTCTCCCAGTTGCCGTATTCAGTAATTCCCTCCAACACCATGTGTGGAAGGTGCACCATCCACAGATGGTGTTCGTCAGAGCAGTCATGGCGCACGCTGCAAAGCATCAGGCGGTGAGACGGGTCCGACTGGGGTTATATCTGCTGTGTGTTACCCTGCCTGTCCTCATTAGATGCTGAGAGATTGACTCAGCCTCCCGCCCCCCATCCTCTTCCCCTTCGGCCCTGATGAAGCTCTGTGAACAGTAACAGGGAGTGAGAAATAATGAATTACTATTAGCCAGGGTCACACTGGCTGACAACCAATTTACAAGGTGGGCAAGGCTGTGACATCCAGGTAAATGTGAACGTTTAGCGTGAAGTCTCAATAAAGGCTGGATGCACCTATTTTAGATTATCTCCTACCTCTTGTCTATTTACCTCAAATCATTTTGATGCGAAGCGATGCGGATACATCTGTGTCAACGCTGGACACACAAGTTCACGGTCGCTGCAGCTATGTGGTGCGTTTGCTGACTTTGCCATGAGTGGGTACATCCTGACATCTAGTGGTGTCGCCTGGCAAACATGTTGACTGGTTGCATCACCTTAAAGGTCACATATTCTGATGTCAAGTGATATGCAAACTTGCAACTGCATGCATTAGAAAAGATAAATAAATAAATACTCACAAGCACAGTGTACACTGTATGCTCCTGGGACTAAGACAACAGATGGCTTGGCTTATCCTGTTAGAGAGAAAGACTCCTGAACAAATGTTTACTTGACATTTGGTTCATAAACAGTTATGAAACAGTATGAGCATAACAGAAAGCACATAGTGAGTTAATTTTATAATGCACAGTGTCACCAAATTCTATTAAGCACTGAAACGATGGTTGAAAAGTAAAGTAGCTGTGATTTGTGTGATAATGCGGTTAGGTTTATAAAAGCCTTTCTAATGTGAATGTCTTACACTAAACATGAATAAAGTAAATGTTTTATTAGCCAACTGAGTAACCAAACATCTGCTGAAACCTCAAACACGCCAGCTGTGTTGTCAGCCTCGTGTCAGGGAAGCATAGAAGCCACACGTGCTGTCAACTGGAGAAAATATAAAAGTCTTTTAAAAGTAACTTTTGGAAAATTGGACGTTCTTTCAAGTTTTCCTTGAAGGTGACAGGATGGGCGAGTCCAGACTACTCCATCAGTCAGAGGTACGGGACTCCAGGTTTTCACACCAATTAATCAACAAAATCACTCTCCGCTGCTCTGGGCTGAAGAGATGAAGACCGAAAACTCACAGCTTCATTTTTTTAATGCCAGTGTCCTGTCAGATCATTTTACCAGGTTCCTGATCCCTATTTATTGACCAGCTGCCGTGTGTGGTAACGTCAGCGTTACAGAACTAAAGCAGTGTCTGAGCTATCAGACACTGCTTGAATAACAGAGACAGTAAATTAAATACGATTAAGATAAATGTAGTGGATGTTCAATGGCATTCAAATGTCCTATGTTCTGTGTTACAGGAGCTAAATCATGTGTGTCTCTCGCACTGTCCACGCAATAAATGCAGGGAGTTGTGACACAGATGTTTATTAGCCTCCATTTCTATGCAAAGCGGGAAGTAGGTTTCCTACATGTGACATACCTGAGCGAGGGTTTTGTTTCTTTTGAAATCATTACCATCATTCAAGTGATTACAGTGCTGACCTGGTGAGTCCGGGGCGCCTACTCTCTGATGATTAACCCTCTTGAGGAGATTCCAATCAGAGCTTTCTACTATTCTCATTTAAGGTCAGAAGCCAGTGGTGGATGGAGGTATAGAATGAAACATAAAGCATCTGCACAATGATGCAATGACACTGTGCAATATCCATTCATGTTTGATCTTAAAATACATTTAAAGAGAAGCTTTCCTATTAACATTTAATAAAACCAACCAACATGATCTGGAAAGTAGCATAGCACAAACCTTTAGCTACACATTGCCACTAGGTAGAGTGAGCGGCATCACAGAGGCAAATGAGAACAGGCTGGAGCTATGCAACCTCCTCCACCCTAAATACTGATAAACATATTGGCATGATTTTTAATTGTACTCGTTTATGTATTTATATATTTATTGTGCTTTAAAAGTTCCAACTTCACTAGACTATTGTGATAAATTTGATTAATCTTTCAGGCATTTATACTCCTCAGAATCTAGATTTGTCCGTTCAAGTGAAGACTTACGAGCATTTAGACTAAATATTTGCATTTCTTGTCAAATTATTTTTTTCTGATAGAACCCTTAAGTGTTTGTGTGTGTAAAGTTCTTTAAGGGTTAAAAATGTCTGCTCTGCCTCTGAGGCTCCACCTCGTTTGGGTGACTCGACAAAACAGGAAGAAGGAAGTAAGCACTAAGTAAGTGGGCACGGACGTGTTATTTCTTTCACAGGATTCTGTTGACAGGTATATTTCTCTCTGGTTTGTCTTATGTGTGAGAGTCAGCTGTTCTTGTTGCTGTAAAAGTCTTTAAGCAGTTTATTCAGACGTTAATATGGGAAGTAAATAAACTGTTTGTCCACATAGATACGAGCTCTCTCTGTGTTTGATCAGTACCTGCCCCTTTGTCCTACTTTCGTTTTCAGGGAAAAGTAGGAATGGCTGGCAGGCTCTCGCTCCCAGAGGTGGACCTCTCCTGTCCCATATGCTGTGAAATCTTCAAGGACCCTGTGGTCCTCAAGTGCAGCCACAGCTTCTGTGCACCCTGTCTGAAGAAGTACTGGACTCAAAGGGGAAGCAACCGCGACTGCCCTCTGTGCAGAACCCAGAGTCTGGACGATCCAGTGCCCAGTCTCACCCTGAAGAACCTGTGTGAGTCTCTGATCCAGGACAGCGAGGGTCTGCAGGAAACAGCAGAGGAGCTGTACTGTGAGCCAGGAGAGACGTGCCCTCTTCATGGGGAGAAGCTTAAGCTTTTTTGCCTGCAGGACAAGGAGCCCATCTGTGTGGTTTGCCACACTTCAAGGAAGCACAAACAGCATGATTGCTGCCCAGTCAGCGAGGCCATTGTAGATGTGAAGGTAAACGCTTTGCCTTCAAAAGGAAATGCAGGACAATTTGGATATACTAACTTAGTAACTGACTTTTTTCCATTTAACACTGTTCAAAATCATTATCTGTGCAGGAGAAAAGGAAGTCAGCCCTCAGCTCTTTGCAGAAAAAGAGGGACACTTTTGACAAAATGAAGAAAAACTATGAAGACGCTGTAGCACACATTCAGGTGGTCATAAAAGACAGTGATTTACAGGCAGTACCAATAAGAGCCATGCTTATGGAAGTTTTATTTCAGGTCCAGGCTCGATATGTGGAAAGGCAGACCCATGAGGAATTCCAAAAGCTTCGCAGCTTCCTGCAGGTGGAAGAGGAAGCCAGGATGGAGGCGCTGCGAAGGGACGAAGAGCAGAAGAGCAGAGACATGAGGAAAAAGATTGAAGAGATGGAAAGAAATATAACCTCTGTGTCTGTGTCCATCAGAGACTTGGAGGAGGAGATGGCTTTAGACGGCATCTCCATCCTTCATGTAAGTATGTTTAAAGGATGAATAAATACATGGATACTTGGTCAGAAATGCAGGTTTTATACAAATGTATAACTGAATATTGGTAAATTTGCCTTTTCAGAAATGTAAAAGGACACAGGCAAGGTAAAAAAAACTTTTAGGACGTTTAGAAATTAATTATCAATTTTCTTTTGACACAAATGTTTGTTTTCTTGGTTTTTTGCAGCGTTCATGATTCAGATGAAGTTGAAGATGAAGCGATGGCTCCAGGAGCGCTCATAGATGTGGGCAAATATGTGGGCTCCCTCTCGTTCCATGTCTGGGAGAAGATGCATAAACTTGTCAAGTACAGTGAGTATTTGCTTTTTGATTCAGCTGCTGTTTCACGCACTCCTGAGTGGGAGGAAAGGTTCACATTCTGCCACGTTGTCTCCAGCCCCGGTGACTCTGGACCCCAACACCGCCGCCCCGTGGCTCATCCTGTCCGACGACCTCAGCAGCGTCTGTGACAGCGACGAGAAGCAGAAGCTGCCCGACAACCCGGAGAGGTTCGACCCTGACACCGCCGTTCTCGGCTGCGAGGCCTTCACCTCAGGCAGGCATGCCTGGGACGTCAACGTGGGAGACAACACGGCGTGGGTTGTCGGCGTGGCTAAGGAATCGGTGCGGAAAAAAGAGAAAGTGTCTTCAGTGCTGCAGAATGGCTACCTGTGTGTGTACTTCTACCACAAAATGTACTTCGCTGGTACATCTCCTTTAACGCGACTTAACTTGAGGAACAACCCGCAGAGAATCCGAGTGCTGCTGGACTGTGACAAAGGCAAAGTGTCTTTCTACAACCCGCAGGACAACACACACATCTATACCTTCAAACATGCCATCACCGAGAAAGTCTTTCCGTACTTCTGGGTGGGCTGTCAGCAGTGCCCTTTGACCGTAAATCCACTGGAGGTTTCTGTGAAAGCTGCGGAGTATTTTTGAGAGCACATTTCAACTTCACACCTTTTTTTTGAAAAGTAGCAGAATCACAAATCAAAATAATTAATTAATTTCTGCTTCCTCGTTTGGTGAAACGTTTTCAACCTTTATAAATTATAATTCCAAAAAGTTCTCTTTATGTTTTCCTCAAAAAGCTAATTGCTGTAAAGGCTCTCTGTATGTTGATGCATGATGCTCTGTGTTCAGTTCAGAGAGATGATTCTGCATCTGCATTTCAATCACCGTGTAAAACCGTAAATATGCTTCATGTGCATATACTAATGATGTTAATGACATGTCAGGACACTAATGTATTGGTCATACCAGTGTGTAGCACAAATGTGGAAAGAATTCACCACAAATAAATTTTCTCCTTTTAGAGACAAAACGGTGGAGTTTGATTTAAGCGCAGCACATTCATGTTTGAACTGTGACTGATGCACAAATGTAAAAATTAGAATTACTTGTACTTCACTAGAATACTTGACATCCACAGTTTAAATGGGAACCAGGTGAAGATGAAGACGGTCCTTGTCGCTCCTGTCTGGCCCCGCCCACTCACCTTTACGGCCTGCGGCGCTTTTCTTGCACCTGTTTCCAAATCTTTACCTTTCTGTTCCTGTTCAGGTTCAACTTTACAGCTGAAGTGCATGAAACATACATTTTTCAGGGACTCACCGACGTTACACACCTGAGCACGACTGACGGTAATATTGACTAATTATTAGCTTATTGATTAGCTTGCTATTTGCTTTTTTCGCTAACGCTAGTTATAGCTTCAATGCTAATGCTGCGTGTAGCTAATGGTACTTAAATAACCAATGATGTCAGAAAAGCGGCGTTAAAGAGTGAACAAATACACACAACAACCACTTCTCTTTTTGTGTTAACTTTTTTATATATATATTACAATATTCCACACAAGTGCTGCATAACCTGCTATAATTAAAAAGGATTTAACCTTTGCCTGCTGTGAACTGTTCAAGATGGCTGAAGTTTCATCCACCAGAGGAGCAAAGAGAAAGATGGCAGATAACTCAGCAGACCATCCGTCTCTCCTACTCCTCAAAATCCCTGCTGACACCGACACCAGCGTCCCAGTGTGGGAGGCCCTAAGGTCCCAGCAAGTGGACGTCACCTGGACTTTCAAACCCTACATCATCAGCATTCACTTCACCCCCGCAACCGCGAAGCAGGGAAAGTGTACCACATCCTGGAAAAGTCCTGCAGACGCACTTTCTTCCACCATCCTGCAGCCTCAGATAGTCACGCAGTCCGTCACCCAGCAGTGCGGCAGCTCCCAGAACACCCCGTGTGTCCTGCTCACTGTCACCGGAAGCGGCACCCAGATAATTCAGTGGTCTCCAGTTCAGCCACAGGCAGCAGCCGCAAAGTCAGTCACCCCACTCATCGTCTCCCTGCCTCTCATCTGCACTCAATCCCAGCCTGCCCACCTGCCCAGTACACCTACCAAGAACGCCATCCAGGAATGGATGCTGCAAGCTCTGACCCAAACACCCGTCCCCTCTTCTTTCCACACGAAAAACTCCCCCGATGTCAAGATCTGCGACAACTTCCTCTTAAATATGTGTTACGAAGGGGAAAAGTGCCAGATGCACCACACGCCCTATCCATTTCACTGGCAGCTGTGGTCTTTGACCAGACACCAGTGGGTCAGCATCTCCCCCCGCTCTCAGGTCTTACTAGAGAGGATGTACTGTAATATCAACATTGAGGTTGTTTGCATCAAGGATGGGTAAGTGACAGCAAAGGCCTGACGTTAGATCTGTTGCCATCATTTAATGTTTGTTACAGCAGTTTGAGTTTACACTGAAACTAAAGCTTGTAGATTTTCATTTCTGTCCTTTGTTGCCTATTTCTTTTATCAACTATGTAGAAACGTCCGCTTGAGTCTAAACTTTGACTCAATGGAGTTGGACGACTTATCGACATATGAAGCAGTCAGACGACTGACAAACTCTGACAGTCCGGTCAAGAACCCTCACTTTCCCAGCGTTTGGAAGATCTACTGGTGGAACAACTATTCCTGGGAAGAGTACAGCAAGGTAACATTTCTTCTCGTTGCTCCTGGATACGTCTCTAACCACTCCCTGAAATTACAGTTAATTGCTCTCAGTGTCATTTTTAGCAGCTGCTTGTTCATTGATCTCTTTTTTTAGGACGTGTCCACCTTGCTGTTGAAAAAAATGGGCGACAAGGAGGCTGAGTGTTCCTTCCACATCGATGCACGAGAATACAAGCTGGACTTCACCAGGATGACCCAGATCAATGTCACCACATGCTTTGAAAGAAGAGTTCGCTGCAGACCCGTCTACCGCTCCCCTGTTTCCATGCAGCCTCATCTACAGTGGGTGTCCTAGATTTTGAACATGTGTTGGTAAAAGTAAATGTGGAAATTACATGATATTGGCAGAAATCCGTCCACAGACAACGACACCGTGAAGTCACTGCTTTAATTCAGATGCATATTTGAAATAGTCCTGCATTCTCTCTTCATCGCAATCTTATCTTCCATGTCTGTGCCCCAAAACACAGGATAGGAGTCAACAGTGATTCCATCAAAGCTACCTGTGATCCTCCTGGAGCAAACTTTAGTGTAGATCCTCTGGAGGACTTCAGGTCCTGGTATCCTCCGGTGTGGTGTCTGCCCTCGGAGGCTGATGACCACAAACTGATAGACGTTCCGGTGGGGACACAGGCCTACCGCAGGGTCCAAAACCTCTTCAACGAGACCATTCCGGAGACCCAAGTGGACATCATCAGCATCCAGCAGGTCCAGAACCTCCTCCACTGGGACAAGTACCAAAGGTACCAAAGCTCGTTTGAGAATCTGGAACCAGCAAATGTTGGTGTTTTGCTTTGTGAGTTGGGTATTTGTTTCAAGGTGCTTATTAAAAGAAAACACTGGATAAAAATGTCTAAAGATAAGCTAGATACTCCAAAGTTTATAAGAAAGGCACAAAACCTGTGCTGAAGACTCAGCGCTGCACCAGAAAACGCGTGTTGTCGTTACAGGCAGAAAGCCTACATGCAGAAGCAGAACAGCAAGTGCAAAAAGCCCCTGGAGAGACATCTCTTCCACGGGACAACCAAAGCCGCTTCAGAAGACATCAGCCACAACAACTTTGACCCTCGTGTGGCTGGAGCCAACGGAACGTCCAACGGCTTTGGCTCATACTTCTCCACCACCGCCTCCTACTCCCACACCTACTCGACGAAGGTGGGGCCGGATGAGGTACGCCACATGTTCCTGGCCAAGGTTCTGGTGGGGAAGGTGTGTGTGGGAAAGCACAACTACCGGCGACCACCGCCAATCAGCTCCAGGAAGAAGCACTACTGTCTTTACGATACCTGCGTTGACAACATTCAGGAGCCCACCATGTTCGTAGTGTTTGATAGCTGTCGGTGTTACCCGTACTACCTGATCAAATACAAAGACCTACCCAGAGAGATTGATGTTTGATGAATATAGGACGAGGTAGCAGGACTGTTAGCGGTAAAGTCATCCAGTTTTTAAAATGACTTCAAATGTTCTCAGTTTTACCCACATGTTCCGTTTGCTTATATTAAATGTCCAATGTTTAGATTATGTGCGACAGACAATGAAAGTATTGAAACACATGTAAAACATTTTCAAAATGTCTTTATTTTGGTTATTTAAACATTTTACATAGATTGAAATAAGTACATTTGTTTTTTCCTCAAATGTGTTCTGATTTAAATTCACATTTATGAAAATACACTGCTGAATACATTCATCTTAGTGTATTAGCGTGATGAAAAGCCATTGTCATATATATATATATATCTGTTGAAATGTTTTCAATGTTAGACTGGAATGTGTTTAACCAAATCAGTTATAATAAAAGCATATATTTTAGAAATCTTTCTTTCCTTTTTTTAGTCACATTTGAGTAAAAAATAATTTCCATAAACTGCTGGCACAGTCATTTCCTTTATACAAGATTTTTGGAATTGCATGTGACGGAATGTAACAATAATATAAGCATCCAACAGGACACAAATAAAATCACCTGTAACTGTGAATCCAAATGACCGTTAAATAGA
This sequence comes from Microctenopoma stevenorrisi, assembly GCA_032270685.1. Classification (NCBI taxonomy): domain Eukaryota; kingdom Metazoa; phylum Chordata; class Actinopteri; order Anabantiformes; family Anabantidae; genus Microctenopoma; species Microctenopoma stevenorrisi. The sequence goes on from JAUMTR010000015.1 coordinate 10,147,714, forward strand.
TGTTTCCAGCTCCAGAGATATAAAGTACATCAGAGGACGAAACATTTGAGCCTTTTGATTGTGCATAAATGAAAAAAAATGATACTATCGTTTGTTGATTTCCCTTAACTTTCCATTATAATACAAAATGAAGGAATTAGATTTTGATTAAAAAAAAAACGATGTGGACTGTACTAACAGTTTCTTCTCAACTCAATCAAATGTCTGAAATCATACATGCCTACAGTAGATACAATAGATTTCTTGTAGCAATGAACACAAGTGATTTAAAATTACTTTATGTTAGAGAATGCAGGAATAAATCTAATAAGAAGGCATAACGTTGTCTTTTACAGACAGTATATATGTATATATTTTCATTTACATGTGCAATTCTGCAATTGTTTTCTCTTTAGTGAACCAAACTTGCTAAAACAGATCACAAGACAAAAAAAATGCACCTAGTCACAAAAACACAAAACGTAAAACAAATAATGCACTTCCCACACAAGAATAAAAAAGAGGGTTCACAAAATGGTAAAGAATTCAATGTCAAATTAGTAATGAGAGATGAGTCAATCATACAACCTCTAAAAATGTAAACAAGCTTAAAATTCTGGAGCCACATTCTGGACTGTGAGGCTTATCACACCCCAGAGAAGAAAATGCTGAATGGATCAAATTAAACATTTTGAAGCTTCACTTAGTTCCTTGTTACTAGAGACATCTCACACCTGTCAGCAGGTGGCGCCAGAGGCGAGGCCATGTGGTACAATTCAACACAGTTTGAGCATTGTGAGTTGACATTAACATTATTAAGAGTTACACCATTAGCAAGGCTAAGAACACTGAGAGAAATGAAATCTAGAGGCAACAGAAATGACAGGATTAATACGCATGTTTCAAACAAGTTTAACATCAGTTCTGTTGTAACAGGTGTCTAATAACAGCACCTGCCTCCAGCACCAACACGAGCCATGTTTAGTTTTTTCCCTTTTAACGTGTACTTATGTATACACATAAAACACCACGGGTAAACTGATATTGAAAGAAACCCTGTAAAATGGCATGGAAAACTACCTTCCTACACAAGATAGTTGTTGGATCTGCCAACAGAGCACCAACCCCTCCGACCAATGTCTCTATTTCAGTCTCATATTTGTTTCCTTGCGTCTGTGTGAACCGATTCCCGATGACATAAGCAGTGTGGCAGTAGACGTCATGGAGCTTCGAGGGCAAACGGGAAATGTGGTGGTGTGGTAACTAATAGCGAAGGTTCATTCGCAGGCCAACTTGCTGTCAAAGCTCGACAGGCCAATGGCGAAGGCTTGAAGAGCACACATGGGATAGTTGTAGTCCAGAGTGAAGACGTCTTCTGCAACTCTGCCAAACTGCATTACAATGTAGTCAGCTAAAGCGAGGGGAGGGAGACAGTCATACTGGGTCATTTACACCTTCCTTCCTCTTGTTCCTTCTTAGAGGTAAACCGACAATACAACAAAAACCTCAAAAGAGACGTAGTGAGAGAAGAAAAATACTTACGGTCGTTGTCATGAACTATCTGAAAGTTCTTGACTGAAGCTTGGGTGACGCGGCCGTGGAAGTTCAGCACATAAGACTGAGTGTCGTCGTTCCACACTGGGGCTTTGTTGTGTAGCTCTATCAGGTTGTCCAGTGAGTGACTCTGCCACCTGCTGATTAGGCTCTCCTGCTCCTGTCGAGCAAACATTGATTTTGAAAACCATCCATCCAGCAGCTCGTGAAACAGCACAGTGGTTCAAACTAACGAGCACAGTACAGTTGACCAGACTCACATTCTGAGGTCTCACTGGGACTCTCTCAAAGTTCATATTCATGCCCGGAATGATTACAGTCATTTTACGGGGTCCTTTGAATCCCAGCACGTTGGTCTCCTGCCAAATGTGAAAGAGAGAATGAAACCATTTCACCCCGCAAACTGAATCGGCCCACTAGACACATCGTTTGTCTTCTACTCACATAGCAGATGGCAGCCAGCTCCTGTCGCGTGTTGCTCTCCTCCAGCAGAGCCCCGGCGCTTTTGCAGGGGTTGGTGCCGTTGTCGTACACTGTGAATCTGGTCCCCATGAGGTTGGACCTGTAAGAACACCCACTGGTCATGAAATGTTCACAGTGAAATTTCACTCATTTAAACTTAGCAACGTGCAGCCTAGTCAAGATACAGAAAATCCATACAACTCAGCAAGACCCTCGCGCATGATGTCACTTAAGTTACTATCAGTCAGCTTATACCTCAGTTTACCAATGAAGCTCTCTCCCTCACGCGACAGATCAGTGGCATCTACTGAAATAAGGTAGTTCGACGTCTTACTCTTCTTCCTCTTTCGTCCTGCCAGCAGGAAAACCTGGAAACAACACATTTCCAGTTAATCAAGGCAACAAATAGGGCAGTTGATAAAAAAAGGCCCATTCTTACCCTCTTGCCATCTTCTCTCTCCATGTGCATGAAGTAGGTGGGGTAGAGGCCGCGATCCATTCCCTTCTTATCCCGAGTGATTCGACATTTCACGGTGACACCGCGTGGAGCAGGACGCAGGGCGAATTCCTCGAGGTTGTTCGCATCTATCAGTGAGCCCTCTGCTGCAGGTGATGTTGGGGTTACAGCCTCCTGGAAAACACATGCTCATAGCTACGCCTTCTCCATATGTATAATCATGTAGGAGGCCTACTCACTGGAACGTCTTTTCCACTGGCAGCAGAGGAAGGTCTGGTGGTGTCTGCGTGGGGGGATAGAGAACGCGATCCTTCTTCCTCCACACTGTCCTCGTGTTCACTGGATTCATCGAAGTTCATGCTGCCAGACAGGCCTGATGATGAAAAACACATGGGACACGACTTAAATGAAACATAACTGTCTCCTGCTGGGAAGCTAACGAGATAGAAGGCTGTGGGCCGTGTGTATCCGCAGCTCCCCCAGTGTGGTTCAGCTATTATAATGCAATACTTAAGCAATAGTTGAAAAGTGATAATTGTACAGTGAAAAATAATATTTCTCTGAAAATACTTCTTTTAGATGGAGGACACAGAGACCTATGAATCAAGCTGAGCCATCTGCAAACTGATTTCGATGAAACAGAACAATGTCATAGTTCTGTTGCAAGCTCTGCTGAAGACTCATCGTAGCAAAAGGTCACGTTTTGGCAACTGAAGTCGTACCTGTCATAGCCAATGCGTCTTTTTTTAGTCAGTTTCAACCAGTGTGAGAGTAATGTCAGGAGATGAGGCTGATGTTCATCAGTTGCATCTGTCCACTTGTGCAGAGGCAGCTGCATGCGGCCGTGCGGGCTAGCTGACTGTAGCTCTCTAGACTGCTTGAGAAATCTGTCTCTTTGATGATAATTGGATTTATCAAACAGGATGCAACTGTTGGTTGCAGCTTCAGTCCATTTGAATGTGCCGTCAGATGGCAAGCACTGTTCATTGGTATGGAAGCATCTCAGTAAGCAGGGGAATTAGTGTTATTCACAGCTTTTTATTTAACATCATGTAACCAGAAATAAAAATAATTTGAATAATTTGTTTGGTGTAAAGTTGTGTTGCAAAATTGTGATAACTGCAATCCAATCTTTATTTATGAAAATTAAAAAGTCCATTTGGGTGGGGGAAATCTACTTCTTCTTCTTCTTCTTCTTCTTCTTCTTCTTCTTCACAAATACAGAGCAATTTCTACTTGACAGACAAAAAACTCTCTGACCTCAAATGTCTCTACCACCAGATTAGAATGGGGTAGGGGTGGTAGTGTTGGGTGTGTGTGCCAAGATGAATAATGCAGCAGACAGCGCAACCAAACAGAATGTATATACTGAGCCCCTTACAAGACATTAACCCCAGATCTGCAGCTATCCCTGAGAGAAAATACAAAAACACTGAGCTCCTCTGTAACAGTGACTCTAGGGCTCGATCATCTGGAAATGTCAAACAGGACGTATGATAGACTAAACAACAACCTACTAAATAAAACCAGAAAGATCTCACAGCTATATAATAATTATCACACGGCAGCTCAAGAATTTTATTGAATACTGAAGTCAGCCAAAAATACGGCCCTTGATTGAATGATCAAATATGAATGTTCCTCAGATATTCTATTTCTTCTCCCCCTGGTTGGACTAATATGCAGGGACATGAAGCCAAAAATACCTGCTGGAACTCCTGAGGACATATTTCTCGGGTAGATGAGCTGACATTAACAATGAGCCCCTGCATTATTGAAAGGGACAATGGAACATGCTACTCCAGCATCACATCACACTAAAGCCAGTGAAAAAAGATATGATCAGAATAATTAAAGAGGGTCATGGGTCTCTGGTATCGATACCGAGAAACTTGTAGGACTGGTAACTAGTTTCTTATGAAGGTTTAGCTCTGCAGTGGCAGCTGGATTAACCCTCATCGGGCTGGATTTTGATATCAGTTCCATGCATTTTAAATATCCCTGTCATCTGGCTGGTGAGTGAGGACGGGTGGTAGTTGCTATAATGATACCATAGATGAGAACTGCAGTGTGAACAATGTCCTGGCCTATTATTAAATGGCCCATTTTTTACTGCGTCACCATCAGTCACGCTACTGACTTTATCCCTATTTTATACTGCAGAAAACCTGACTTTATTTAACAGTAGCAGCTAATCTGGGTTTTTTAAAGCATAATAACTCTGAAAAATAATAGTTTGTCATTTTATTCTCACTCAACTGTTCTGAAAACAAGCAGCAGCACAGTTCCTCATATTGACTCAGTGTATTTCTACATAAATATCAATAGATGCATGACAGATGTCTAAAGCAGAAGCGGCCTGGTAGCTCAATGGGTTAAGCGTCAGACTGGGATGTCCCTGAGCCAGACACCCAGCGCTAGCTCCTTGTAAGTCACTTTGGATAAAGTCGCTTTGGATAAAAGCATCTGCAAAGTAAAGTGAAGCTCAGCTGAACTCACCTTGTTTTTGCAGGAGTTCATGGATGTCTGTCTTGGGCTCTATCAGGGTATCGGTGTCTCCATCTCTCTCGGGATCCTCAGTAGCAGGTGAGTGAGGCTGGGTCTGAAACTGAGTCTGGGGTGGGGTCTGGGACCGGCTCGCTGACAGGATTTGGATTTTTGTTCCCACATCAGGAGCTTCTGTGCCCAGGAAGGCTGCTGGGCCGTCAATACCTAGAGCAACAGTTGTCCGTTAACTTTAACCTTACTGTATGGTCTCATAACATAGAACTGCATTGATGGTCTGCTGAGCTGAGGTACAAAGCTGTTACCAGCTAAATGCAAGCAGTAGACATTGTGTGTGTGGTTTCGAGGTTGTACAGAAATGATGCAACATAAAACAAATTAGTGGTTCCCTCACCGTCCATGATGACATCGTTGACGACACTGGGTTGAGACTCCACCAACGGAGCCTGCTCCTCCCCACGCCGTGTCCTGGAGCGCCGGGGCCGAGCCTCTGTGTTGGGTTGGACCATCAGCGGTTCCTGGCGCTTTCTCCGCTGCTTCTGTTCCAGAAGTGCCCTCTGTGACCCAAACACGCAGCAATGGTGTGGAATTTACATGACTTCCAAAGCATGTGACTGGAAAACACTTCACGCACCTATAACAGGCTAGATCTGATCCAGTCTGCCTAGGAAGCATGATTAGTACTAAATATTGAAAAACCAACGTACAGAACATTGGAAACGGTATTTAAAACATAACATCAATGTAGAAGTCTAGATTAGTTTGACAAATTCTCAGAGGTGAAAATCATGACTACACACTGTAAAGGTTATGCTGATTTAATGATTAAAAGGGTTAATCCATAAATAATTAGCATTTTTTAAATGTTTTTATAAGAATCTAAACCTGCAAAAAGTAACTAGTAACGAATGCCACAAAAATAGGTGTACTGTAGTAAAAGTACAACATTTTAATCTGATTTGTAATAACAATAGTAATATTTATTAATAATTGATACTTTATTGGTATTGTGGTGAGGCTGCTCTCTTAGAGGCCCAGGTTTAAGGGTTCGGGGTCTTGTCCTGGGACACTTTAACATGTGGTCAGGAATCCTCCAACCCTGGGGTTCACTGGGAATTGCTGACTACCTAAAAAATATCTAATAAAACCCAACGATCATGCCAAGGCCCAAATACCTCTGAGTGCACTGACTGGGTTCACTGAACAGCTGAAAGAATGGGTGCTGTGAGAGTGTCATTCTGTGTCATGCGGCATTTCAAACAGTAGAATGACCAATGCTCTGCACCTTTACATGTGGCAGGCTGCCGACTACTTTCAAACTCACTTTATTTCAGTTTCAGTACCAATAAAAAATTCTAGTCATGTTATATCCACCGCTCCACAGCTCAAATCTCTGTGGTCAACGCAGCCGATGGATTATGGAAGAACACTAATTAGTGCATCAAACGCAGAACAAGTCTTGTTTAGTGAGCTGGAAGAGACCAGCAGACTTGGGCTCATGTTTACCACGCCAAAAAGCTTTCATAAATCATCAGCTCCTGCGCTGGAGTTCATAAACTGTCTCTAAGAAATCTGTCCCACTGTGTCCTCCCCTCTGTATACCTACAGTTACATACGACAGTTCACAATTATCATTGCCATCACCGTACAGGTGAAAGACCCATAGGGTAATGACAAGAGTCATTCATTAACATGAGAGCTTGTGATAAGACTGAGAACTTTATTATTCAGACCTAGATTTATGTATTTATCTATATTATTTGAAACGGTTGAATGTTCAAATGGTTATAAATAAACGGGACAAATGAATGAGGCATAAAGCATTGTTATTATAATGAATACCGTCACTCATAAATAGTGCATAATAGTGTTGCGTGTTTCGGAAAATCATTTGATTCCTGGCATTTTTAAATGTACCCCCACGTTTTATCGATACCATTTTACAGTCATCAACTGCTGATATAATATAAATAACATCTGTCTGGTTGTCTTCCGTTCGAACGGCTATTTTAAGACATTGAATTGTATGTTCCATTCTTTTGTAAAGACTGACTACTTGACATTTTCACACCAGGATGTGACTTCACTGTGGATTTCTCAGTTCTTCCTGCGGCAGGCAAAACATAGGAAAAGCAGTGGAGACTTTAACACGCTTTTTATTAACGTGTACCCCTGCAAACAATAAGATGTGACTTACCTGACATGACAGAATACACAGAAACTTAAGTTAGAGCTGAGTACTGACATCCATTAAGGGCGAGCTTAATGGACGTGTGAATTTTGTCTCAGAAAGAGAAAGAAAAAAATCAGTGAGCTGGGATTTCTGGGTCAACAGCCACACACATGTACCAATCACATAAGCTGTTATCCTCACACAGACGAGAAGAAAATAGAAGAAGTTACCAACCCGTTCCATTGACATGATGAAGTTTATCTACAGAAAAAACACTAAAGGTTCCATTTATCCTGACTTCAAATGAAACCCCCAAAGAGCAGTTGTACAGAGGAAAGCTCTCTCTCACTCTTCCTCATTCCCCTTCTCATGCCTTCTCGGCTCTATGCAGTCCTCTGCCAGAAGAGGGTCTGCTGCTCAGCCAAATACACTGCTAACTGAATCAGCAGCAGTCATTAACACTCCAGCAGGAAAGAGAGAGAGAGAGAGAGAGAGAGAGAGAGAGAGAGAGAGAGAGAGAGAGAGAGAGAGAGAGAGAGACCCTCCCAGAGCTCCTGGTACTGTTGTCTGAAATGACACAGGGACCCTAAACATCTTTTATTTATGTATTTCTCATATTTCCCATACTTCTCGTGTGTTATGCAAGGACAGACGACTCTCAAGTGAGGCTTTCTGGACTTTACTGAAAGTGCACAGCACAACCGAGCCACAGTGGGACTATGGGATGCACACATACGCGTACACGCATCCCAAGCCAGGCGCCCCACACTAAATCCTCCTCTCCCTCTGAAGTCAGACACATCTGGCCCGCCTGTTCCTGTTTGACTAATGTGGGAGATAGTGGAGTACAGCTTTCAGCTTAAATCAAAGCTGGGCTCCACACTGCTGCTGGGATAAAGGGGGAGGGAACAAAATCCCAGCAAATATGTAACAGAAGACGGGACGTGTCAGGTAAGGGGTGATAACAGGAAACAATTCAGCTTCAGCAGTGAGCAAGCATTAAAATTCCAAGTGGCTGAGCAGGTGAAAAACAGGAAATAAATAAGGCCATCTCAGGTCTTATGCTAACTCTTACCTAACGGGTGCTCACTGAAATTAGCCTTCAACTTAATACACTGTCTGTGTTAGAGTTATAAAGCTGATGCAACATAGCAGCTATGCCGAGCCTTAGAAATATGATAACACTGAAACAAACTTTGTGAACTGTCAAACACATGTGGTTACGTTGTGAGTAAAGTTGAATTTTGTACCTGTTTTTCCAGCTTCTGCTGCATTAGACTGGCACCATCGTCTTCAATGCCACTGCAGAAGAAAAGAAAAGCGTTCAGAAAGGTTAGGCTCTCCAGGCATTTACGCTAGTTTCCGTTTTAAACTGCTGCTGCTACAATAATACAAGACACAAAGGCTTTTTCCTATCTCGTCTTGTAATAAAGAAATGAGGTAAAAGATTTATTTTACAGTAGAAGCAGTTTTAAAAGCATAAATCAGAAACGTGAAACAGCAACCACATGTATCCAAACTAAATACTGACAGGTCAAGGCAATGAGTCTTAGACCTTCTAAAACACAGAGAATGCCTTGCAGTCCCGCGGGCATTCACCCTAAACACCTATCTGTAGGGACCGGGTTAATGTTGCTTAGATACAGGGAGGAGAAAGAAGGGCAACAGCAGGAGTTTGTTCTGTCAGAGACCTACAGTATCTCTTGTCCTGTCTCTGTCAAACACACACACATAACTCTCATATCTTTTATTTTTCTTAAATCTCAAATATCATTTTGTGCTTGAATAAAATGACTTTTTATAGAGAGGGATTATCGGTAAGGGATGAGAGTAGTATCAAACTATCCTGCCTATTAGATATCTCACTTGCTCATCCTTACTTTTTATTTCCATTCTCCTTAGTCACTGTCACATTCTCCCTACAGAGCTAGTGTGTAGGTGATGACACACGCTACTTAAGGACCCCAAGCCCAATGCTGCATCACATCACAGCACACTTCTCAAGGACGGAAGGTGGTGAGTGCCGGAAACCCACTTATACCAAGGAGCACAGAAGTACTCCAGTGAGCCTGTTCCGCTCCTATTAAGCCCATCATCATGATCCTCATGATCTGTCGCCCAGCAGCCCGCCCTTGAGTTGAGTCATGATCTGTCCATTCCACGTCAACATTAGTCATTTTGCACCAATGTGTCTTGTCATCACATGTAAATTCTCCCTCAGTTAGTCTTTACTGTTGACACTGGCAAACAACAAGTCCCCTGGGAGGCAAGTATGGTATCTGAGAAAAAGAGTGGACGACAGAGGAGGGGCTGCCAGGTGGACGATGACAGAACTTTTTAATAACAGCACATAAAGGACTTTCATTCAGGATACTAATTTAAAAAAGAGGTGATGGTTGTTCAGGGGAAGTGGGATCATTATGGCCCATCGGGCTTTTGCTGCCATATGGGGCTTTAGCCAAACAACTGGCAGAATCCCGAGGATGTACACAATGTACACTTACCATTTTCTGATAGCACAACCACAGCCAACTAGCTCTCCATCACTGTTGAACATATTTTACATGTTCACAAAGCTGCTGATTATATTTTAACTGACTGCTGTAAAATTAGTGTCTGTTGTGGGTGTGTATGGCATTCTACCTGGCTGTTGAGTGAGAGGAGAAGCTGGTAGAGCTGGAGGGTCTTCAGGAGAACAAGACATGTGGAAAAGAAAACAGTGAAAGATGTTTAGCACAAGATCAATAAACTTCATTTATGGTTTTATTTGTTTATTAATTGTAGGTCAAATATAATAGAAATGCAATTACAGTCTGAGTAACAGCAGCAGTTACACTTTTAGAGGAGAGACGAGATCCTTCAGGTTATCATCTACACTTCAAGAGAATGTCCTCTAACGCAAGCACACTGACATACATATATGCAGACACACACACACACTCACACAACTCACATGGTGCCTTATCACAGCAGTGTGTGATGAATGTTTCATTAGTCCGTCACAGCTTGGGTGACAAGACGAACACACCGCTGTTGACGCTTACTTGTGTCTCACACCAAAGTAACCATGGAGATTTCACCACCGTCGACAGTGCACCTCCACCAACATTGATTAAAAACCTGCAGTCCGTTCTTGAGCTTCACTGCAATTGGATGCCTTAGTGCAGTGTTGTAAAGATTTGCGGAGCGACAAAGGGAGGGCTCTGCCAAGGCGCAGAATATGATTTAGGATGTAAAAAAGGACAATTTGACCAGTTACTTTGTTCGCTTAACAATATCAAAACTAATTTAAAAAATTGCATGCAATTAACCAGAGGGATCTTTTTATCTGGACACAGTCCGTTTTGTCAGTTGTTCATTTTAATTAAAAGCCTTCCACTTTTCCTCTTCAAAAAAGGATTTAAAGTTGAATGAGCGTAACTTAATTTCTGCCACGGGCTATTCAGCCTTCTACTTAGAGAGGGCGAAGAATAAAATGAAGACTGATAAGATTAAATGCTTAATTCCCCGAGGCTCAGTGCACATTTACCAGAAGAAGAAAATATACCAAAATATGAAAGCAGAACAAGTACAGTATCTGACATTGGGGCCATGCAGTCTCAGTGGGACTTTGTGTAAAACCGAGGAGCTCCATCCTAAGTGAGTAAACCACATTTGCAGCTCTAATGCTGAGTTGCCAGCTATCAAAGGTTTAGGTGTACTATACCTCTCAACAGGCAGAATGGAACAAAATCGGGCAACCTCACTTTTAGAACAAGACTGAAAAGCCACACAGTCATTGCACCCACTGCTGTTTCTAACCTCTCCTGAAATCATAAACAGTCATTTTTATATTTCTGTTTGTCAATAGACTTGTCAGACACAATTAAACATGTTACCTCAGCAACAATTCTGATCACTTTTTCATGAATATTTTATATTTGATTATCGTCAGCTGGAAAATAATATTCATTTTGTCTTATCACTTTTTAAAAAAACTAATAAATGCATTTCCCACAATGTTAAACTGCTTATTTGTCTTACTAAAGACAGTTGCAATGAAAGGTACAGATTATGCCATTGGGGTGGGGTAAATCTTAGGTGGGAATATCTTAAATGGACACCCTGGACATTTTCAAATTACATGAACAAAGGTTTGTAAAAATATATAGTGTCATTAAATGAGCCTTGCGAAATAAGGGAACTTTTTACAGCTGTTTCAACTGTCAGGTGGAATAAATATTATAATATAAAGACGCACTTAATTACAAAAGTGTTCCCAAGAAAGCACCCAAAAACAGGGTAAAGAGACAAACAGACAAACACGCAAATCACCAACTCTAGTTACGGCCCACAGTCACAGTCTAATGCTCTGAATAAGTAAAGACATTGTGCTAGAAACATGAGCATGAGCCACATCTTTGACTGCAGCTAACCTCCATCCTGGCCATCCACAGGTTTATGCAATTCTCAACTCAGAAAAAAACAATACAGCTTATGGAAGTAAAGCAAAAATGTGGTTGTCCATGTGTATATAATAATAATAATAATAATAAGAATAATGAATACGTATATATGTGTCAGTGTGGGACAGAGTTGCTTTATGTAAACAAACTAAATGTCTTAAAGGTCAAATAAAATAATTTCTACTATACTGTCTACAACTTATATCACATAGATACGGTACTGTATGTGTGCCTGCGTGCAGCTACCTGTATGACCAGCGACTGTAGACGGGCTGAGATTCCCCATTCTTTAAAGTGTCCATGGATGCAGCAGCAGGAGTGCTGGTCCAGAGCTCTCCTATCTACTGTGCAGTGAAAAACTTCATTTACACTGGAGCTCAGAGATGCTATACCGTCCTACACAACTACAGGCTCCAAGATCTCTGCTGAGAAGGAGTAGCCATGTCCCACCCAGGGGAGTGACAGCTAAGGCAGGCTGAGGTCGGAAAACTTGGGTGCTGTTACCATGACATCACACGTCAGGCAACGCACAAGGATTCAGCAACAAACAGGTCTGAAAGTGACAAAGATTGTTTATATTTTCTAAAACGTCTGAAATATCAAAGTGAATTGAGGCGGACTAACACCTTGACACTACTTTTCAGTAACCTTCTGAGAGGCTCAGCAATCGGTCGCAGCTCATTTCCTCTTACTCATAAGTCAAACTACAAATGCATTGTCTTTCTATCATCTGAGTTAGATGCAATAGTGGACTTTTATTGACCTTTGAATAGCCTGAATCTCAATGTTACTGGGTAACTCTGTCAGCAAATAAATAATATATTCCAGTCGGTGTTCTGTATATTGCTATTTAAAAAACGTAACTCAATAAACTGAAGCTTATAGATTATTCTTTCTCAAAACAGATACAGTGTGGGGAACGTAATCTAGTTGCTAGGAGACCAGAGCCTCCTAATCATTTTTCTATTCTTATTTGCAAGAGAGAAAGTAGGCATAGAGAAATTGAAGAGTTTGTTTGTGTATGTTTGTCCTGAGAGATAGGGGTAAACTGACATATAAGGCAACTGATGGTAAGCATGGGAATCAATCACCAGAGGGCATAATTATTGAGCTCAAAACAAATGATGGAAATATGCTATGCTAACAGCTGATAATAATACCTTTCCCCAGAGAATGAGGAGGGACACTCCCCAGTCATGACTCTTGTAAAGTGATGCTTTACTGCTTCGGCAGCATTAAAGAATTGTAGGACACTGTCCATTAGATATTTGACCATCAGGATTATCTCAGGGCAAAAGCAGCAACTTCGTAAATAGTGGCATACACGTGACCTAAGAGTAAACATCGCTCTGAAACACTGATTCATTATGAACATACAGTAGAAACTACCTTAGTTAAATTAGTGTAAAGCTGTGCATTAAACAAGAGGACACTGAGTTCACTACACAAACCCAGAACATTTATCAGTCTCTCCATGAGAAACAGAGTGGATTATTCAGGCCAGCTGAACCATATGTGTTTGGAATCTACTGAACAATGTCAGTAAATCACAAATAAACCACGAGTGATGCTTGAAGCTGCAGAGGTCAACCAAAATCTTGGTGGAGATTTTTTGTAATTGACTGATTTATGACAATGGTGTTTAAATGTTCAAATAAGATGACTGTTCACTCAAATCCTCATTGGCCAACCACATGTTCCAACTGTGCTGACAATTTCGGGTAAAACTGATTCATATTCTTCTGAGACTGCTGAGTTGCAGCAGAAATATCTATTGTTACCTTTCAGTTGCTAGTTCTATAAGCAGACACTGGAATTCTTTATTATATCGAGATGTCCCATTTCTCATCCCTCCCACTCTCAACACTACACTCATGTATGCAGTCTTTCCAACATTACCCTTGTGAGGCTGCTAGGAAAACTGTAACTCTAACTAACCTAACCCTAACCCTTGCATAAGACTACAGTGCTTGCTAGACATCTGGGGAAATACAGGATTTTCTATCCACATTAGATTAGTGATGTTATAAACGTTATGTTGTACTATGTACAGTGTGTTTCTTGAATGACAGCGACTGTCTAGAAACTGATAAAATCAAACCACCACTCTGGGACTGTAACAGGAAAGGGTGGTGGCTGCTTTGATTTGTATCTCCATTAAATAAAAGCAGACCTCTGCTCCGGTGTTTGAAATCGTGCACAGCGCCTTCCATCATGCACACACGCACAAACATACAAAAATAACCCTTTTTCCCCAGCACCTGTGTGCGTGACCTGCAGTGTCACTGTGAGGAATGATGCCTTACTTTCAAATGATGACAGGAAACAACACACGATTTTTTTTTCCTGAACTAATTAAGTTGAGCAGCTTGGTTTGACATTACCATTGCATTGTGTGAAACATGAAAAAGGCAGAGGTTACAGAAAGGCATGCTCAAACATGCAAACGTTTCTCTTTTTTCCGTGTCCGAGTTCCCAGCTGCCGATTCTGCGATCTTTGATGCTGATCATTCGACACTAATTAAACAGAGAGTGCTGACTTCGGTCTATTCATTCCACCTTTACATTTTAGTTTTATATTTATTAAGGTGGGGTTTTTCAATTATTTGACCTAAATTGTATCGAAGGAAATGACGGTATCCCAGGGTGTGTGTCAAAATATAAAAATGCTTAGAAAGACTAGCACTTAACGACGCATGTATTTTACAGTCAGTTCGCGAACTTTTCTTGCGTTTTTAGATTATTATTAGATCTATTATCGAATCCCATACAGCAGATAAACAACGTTACAGTTAGCCAATAAAGCTGACCGCTATTCAGCTGTTAACTACTTCTGGATAACGATACACGCTTTTCCATTTCTAATGTGTAGCTAAAAGGTATTTTAGCTACACCTTTTTTAAAGGTAAGTATTTTGTGAGCCGATTCTGTGCTCGAACAGCTCGTTCAAGGATTTACCGTGAAAATAATAAAATAAGACAATGCTAAATGTCATCTTTGTTCCAGCTGTGGAATGTAATAGCTAACTAGCTTAATGCCGTAGGAAGCTAATGTTAGCTGCCTCAGCCAGGTTCTACTATTTGCGATGGTGCCTTTTTAAAAGTTGTGGGGCGACAGATAAGTTTTACGCGTTAAAGAAAATGGTAGCCACACGGACAGGTCTCTCGTTCAACTGATGACCAAACGGAACACATACAAACACGATGCACAAGCAGATATAGTTTTATTTTACCTTATGCTGTAATAACTCATGTTTATCCGCGGTTGCTAAGGAAAATCCTCGTGCGGCAGTACACTTTTTGTGAACGCTGTTGAGGAGAACTCTGATACTCGGTCCTTAGTTACCGAACACACCAACAACGGGTCTTCCCATTGGTGGGCTTTGACTTAGATTGGATTTGATTGGCGCATAGTCTTAAGAAGGGAGGAGGCTCGTACTCAGTATAGAGCTCTTTTTCTCCCTCTAGCCTGTTTTTCAGATATCGCTACGTTGTGCGGATGCCTCTCACGCACAAAAATGAAACGCAAAACCTTCGGTCACAGAAAAAAACTACAATAGGTTTTGGTTGGCTGCTGTGCACAGTAACCATGACAACAAATTGTTCACGATATTCCACTCTCCTGATATAAATAATAACTGATGCTTTATTAATGGTCTTGGGCAAAGTATTGTGGACTGGCAACTGTAATGAGCTGCCAAGAGTTTGGGGTTTAGTATCTAGCTCAGGGACATTTTTGACATGTGGCCAAGAATCAGGATTCAAACCAGCAACCCTAGGGTTTGTATATGACTATCCTACCACCTGACCCACTTTTTAAGTCTGTCTGTTATAATTACTTAGATTCTTCCTCTGTGACATTTTTGTGAAAGCATTAAATTATTACCCAAGAACAATTTTATTAAGCACTGTGTATGTTATTGTACATTTTGAATGTTGACATTGCAGTCTAGTGTTGGTCACGTGTTACACTAGACAAAGACAACTTTATCAGCCAACTCTCTGGTTCTAGCAAGACGTGAAGTCTGAATGTTAGTTTCTCATTTCCTTCATCTCCAAATGGTTACTGGATATTTGATTCCTCATAGGATTAAAGAAAGATATTTTTTATTAAATTCTGTACATTTTGTACTATTTATTTCACATATCTTTTTTCAAAACAGATGAACGACAAGTCTTTTGTAATTTACACAGCATCACTCACAGTCATAAAGCAGAGCTCAAATTATCCGTTTTGTCCCCTTAGTTTAATGAAACAAGTGACTCAAAATTTCATGTCACAGACAAATTTATATAGTCTCTCCTAAATATGGGCAATGTGATGATATTGTACCATGTAGCTTCCATTTAAATTCAGAACCATTAAAAATAATAGGTCACGGTTTCATTTAAAGTATTTGCAACATCGTCTATATGAGCACTTGACTATGTCTAAACACACAAAATGCTTGCTATATGAATGCTGCAGTAAAGCTCAGCAATTTGGCAAAATCAGAATTTGATTGTGCTACAAGTGTTACAATCCGAACTACCTGTGAAGGCACATTGGCTGAAAAGTGTTATTTCATAATATCCTTCGCTTATGATAAGGTTTGATAAAACAAAAGAAAAGCACAAACCCGTGAATATTCTGTTTCTTCTTGACATCATGGCCTAATCATCTTCTGACCAAATCCCTACATCAGTTGTGAATTAGCATATCTGAATCAGAGAGATGGCCCCTCTCCTTTAACAACAACATTAAACCCCTCCTCCTCCTCCATGTCACCTTCAGCCCATAATCTCTCTCTTGTGTGTCAGCCACCAGAATGTCAGGAGGCCAATTATGTGGTGGTGTACATGGCTGAGCCAGTATTGAGTGTACAGAGGGAATGGGAGAGCAACTAATCCTCTCTTCTACTGCTTTTGGAGTGTCCACATCGAGTGGACTGCGGACACTAGTGGAGGCAGGTGTTGAAACACTGTTTGCTGGAGTTCTGCATCTCTCTGTTACTTGAATAGATGTAGTTTCAGGCTGTTCCAAATAACCGCTGGAGGATGCAGCACCGTCAGAAATCCTCTCTCCATTCCTTTCTCTGACTGAGGACAGTTTTCTCTTTGGTGTATCTACAAACTGTGCATTTGAAAGAGAAGGACCAGAAAGAGACCTTCTGGTTTCACATGATCCGTGTGGTTTATTTCCCTTGTCTGACACAACAGCAGCCTCTGCAGTTTTCTTTGTGCATGTAAGCTTTCGGCGATGGCACTGATCTCTTGGTCTTGTATGAAACGATAATGAAGGGAATTTGCACATGCTGTTTTTCCTGGACAATTGACTGCAACTGTCAAGGATGTTTGTTGATGATTGGCACTTTCTCCTCCCTCGTCGCACTGGAGGTGCAGCTGAAAGGGAACGGTCAAACTGTGGACTTACCTAAAAGATTTAAAGTACAGTTAACAAGATGAAAACCAGTTGTATAACAGATTCTTCGCTTTGGATAAAAGCGTCTGCCAAGCAAAGTAAAGTAAAGATTCTGTAAAGTAACTGTACCATTTATCAGCAGAACCCAAGCTAGAACCAATTCAGTGACAGGTTAGGAACAAGGGTTTTCCTGAAGGACAATATTTTTAACCACCGAGAACAAACAACTTACCCAAGAAGTCAGAGCTGAGCTGTTGTGTGTTTGTGTCTCTGTGAAAAACTCTCTGGGGTTAAGTGCTGCTCGGACTTCAGGCACATTTTGAAGTCTGGCTCCACCCAAAGGTCGCTCCAGGAATAGCAGGGAAGGCTTGTCTGTCTTTGTGGTTTTACGGGGCATTAATATAAAGCATTCCTTAACACCTGTTGGAAAAAAACGATCACTAAATCAGTGAAACCGTCTAATTCAAGTACCCGAACATTACTGTCCGCGGTCCATTGTATTATTTACGTTACCAGCTATCTCATTACCCTTAAACATTACGTTTCATTTATTACAACTAGCGCTATATTATACGTACCCTGCTGTGTTTCTTCTTTGCGTAATCATTGTATACTGTTAATATATTTATTAAAACTTGTTTAATCCACTGTTGTTGCCTACTAAGACTTTTGTTTCCCGTCCTTTACTTATCATTTCCCGGTTTCCGCCATGGTTATCTCTGATTGGTTCCTTCCGTTCTTTTGTGTGGCTGCTATTGGTGGTATTTTATACCACGTGATTGACGTAACGGGGGCAGCACCCACAGCGCCAAAATTCAAAAAGGTTTCTGAATCGACTAGACGGCATGTAAATAACACTAAATCACAAGAATATTAGAGATACTATGGATTCTTTGATTCAGCATCGAATATGAGCAGGCCGCGTCAACTTCCAGCAGGGGTCAAGTGGAATTGTCTAAAATATTGCAGTATTATGAAGGTTTGTGTTTCTCTAGATTTGATTTACTGACATTAGCGTTAGCTTCTAGCGTTACGTGACGACTGCCCACCTAGCCAACTTAGCTTAGCTAAGCTTCTTTAACGTTAGCCGAGAGCAACCTGTTGGCTAAGTTAGGCTCGCCTTGTGCAGTAGCGACCTTTTGTTCGCTTTCTCTATATTCTTTTTTTAGATTAGATTTAATCTCGCACTATGCGTGTTACTTTTATCTCACTTTAGCCTAATGTGAAACCAAATTCAATTTATACGATATGCTATCGTAATGTAACCGTTACATTTGATTTAAATTATAATATACTTTATTTACATTATAATATATAACATTTTTATCAAACCTAACAAAGGACTCTATAATCCGGCATCACTTGTACAAATAATAAAGGTGCGTTTGATAGGAAATCTTGCTTCTTTAATTGTACCGTTCTTTGTTGGCACCTCTCGTTAGTGTGCAATAGCAAGCTAATTTAAGATGTGCAATTTGGGGTATTTTAAATGAGATTAAATCCTAACGATGTTGTATTAATTCTGAAAACACCAGTATAAATGAATATTAACTTTGAACGTTTGGGAAATCCAGTTAAACGTTACACGTCAACCGTGGTAACCCAACGACTGTTGTTCTAGAAGGTGAAAGTGAACATCACCAACTGATCTCTGCAACTGATCTGCTTAATAACAGCGCGGATAAAATGTACGGATAATGTGAAGCTGAAGTTAAAGTTTATTTGTGGCATTTGACCAATTAGCATACGGAGGAACCACTTAGCCAGGTTAACAGTTTGGGTAGCTAGCTAGAGATTTAGCATCGACCTTTTCTGCCAAGAAAACGTCAATCAACCGTTTATTCCAGTTTGTACGGTTTGTTGGTATATGAAGCTTGATATTTCTCCACTGTTTAACAGGCTTTGTAACAATATGAGCCAGTAATTTGTATTTTCTTTTGTGTTGTACAGATTATCAGTAATCACCAAGGGGCTTTGTGATCTGATGACCATGAGACGGAGCCCAAGGAGACCCCTGATTCTCAAAAGGAGAAAGTTGCCCTTTCAGCAAAATGATCCACCAGTAGCTGAATCACAAAGCCAATCCGAGGCTTCAGCTTCCGTAGAGACTTCAAAACCAGCCGACAGTCAGGGTTTCCCTGATAGGATCCGCATTATGGATCACCCTTCCATGTCTGACACTCAGGTGGTTGTCATTCCAAAAACAGCAGACCTTCAAAGTGTTATCGGGGCCCTCACTGCAAAAGGCAAAGAGAGTGGCCTGCAGGGACCAAACAAGTTCATCCTTCTGAGTGAGAATGGCAGCAGCGACAATGGATCTTTCTGTCACCCTGCTACTGAATGGAATAATCTCACCACAAGTGATACAGCCGGACATCCAATAAAAGCAGAAATGACCCACAGCTCCCCAGATCGTAAACCTCTCAAAGGGATTAAACAATGTATAAATATCTTTCTTTATTTGATATTTGATGTAAAAGTGTAGAATTTGTTTTGGCTTTTAATGGAACTAACATAAAATTGTGTTTAAATTTAGTTGTGTAAGCAATAACAATTATTTTCTTTATTAGTGAATAAGGACCTCGAATGTGGTCCTTTAGATGACAGCCTCACCAACATCCAGTGGCTCGGCCGAATGAACACATGTGCCTTGGAACCAGATCCTACCAAGCAAACGGGCAACAAAGAGAACCAAAACGCACCCTCACAGGTCAGATGCTGCCTCATGTCACCTCATTGCAATACCCTCAGGTATCTGCCACATGTTTGTGGCATCTGACATGTATGATAGCATCTTTATTTTATTTTTACAGGCACACAATCCACAAATCAATGTAGAAGCTGTTCAGCAACCTGCGTCAGAGAGGCCACCGTACTCCTACATGGCTATGATCCAGTTTGCTATCAACAGCAGAAAGGACAGGAGGATGACACTGAAGGAGATTTACATGTGGATCGAGGACCACTTCCCTTACTTCAGAGAGGTGGCTAAACCAGGATGGAAGGTGCTTTAAAGCGGGATGGTGTACTGGAGCAGATAATGGATAAATGTAATTAAGAATCGCTTATTGAAACAGTGTTCTGCTCATTTCTAATTACAGAATTCCATCCGCCATAACCTCTCTCTGCACGACATGTTCATTCGCGAGACGTCACCAGATGGTAAAATTTCCTTCTGGACCATCCGGCCTGAGGCTAACCGATGCCTCACTCTTGATCAGGTTTACAAGGTGTGCACAAATTATGTAATTTTCACCCTTCTCACATCTTTGCATCTCCACAAAATAGGAAAGTTGGGTTGTTCCTGTGTTCCTGTTTATCATTCAGTATATTTGTTGTCTTTGTGTTTTTGATGCTTTCAGGACAAACCCCTGCTCTTAATGTAACAGTTCCTGTGCTTTGTCCAAAAACAAATCATTTCCACCTCATCTGCCATATTTTGCACACCCATTGTCATATTCAGTGCTTTCAGATGTATTTTGGATTTAGTCTTTCTCTTCATGGATTTCTTCTTATTCTACATCCCACTTCACAGCCTGGTTCTGACCCCATGACTGTTCCCGTTCCAGTGCCGATGGTTTTGTTTCCCCATAAAGTAAGATGGATTTACCATTATCTGTTTTCACCTGTGCTGTCAGGCGACAGAAAGCAGACAGGGGACAGAAAAGTTTAGCTTCAGTGCCTCCAGAGTCACGGAGAGCGCAGCTGCAGGTTTTCATATCAGGCCTCTCTATGTTGTTTGTTTCATTACAGGAAATGTTATGAGCAGCAGGGTAGCAGAGAAGCCGATGTCTCACTGAATGACCAGTGTGCTATGAAAAAAGTGTCTGCTGTCTCTCCATAGTGTTAAGGAACAGTCTAACGTGATTTTTTTTATCATAATTGATGTAGAGAAGTGTAGTCAGGAATGAGAGAATAATTTAAGGCCATGTACTTGTGACATGACAAAAAAGGTGACATCACCTTGTCCTACTTTTCACAGCAGCAAAAGAGGATACTTCCTGATGCAAGAAAAATACCAACGGGCTCCGGTGAGTATTTTTTGACAGAATGAAATAGGAGGAAAAGAAAGTTTAAAAGTGTGTCGGTAACCATTCGAGTTTGAAAATTGTGACTTTAAAGTGCTGTGCTGTGAGTGTTGTCTTTTCTATGTTCAGAGAGGAGGATGAAACCTCTTCTGCCTCGAACCGATTCCTACTTGGTCCCTATCCAGCTGCCCGTCACCTCCTCTGTCTACGTGCCAAGCTCATCAGCTTCTTTTGCCCCGGCTTGTTCACAGCAAAAACACAATACTTCACGAGGAGCCAAGAGGGTCCGGATAGCTCCTAAGGTAAAACCCAGATCGGCTGTTTCTTTCTTTCTGACCTTGTTGAATGGCATTGGGTCATCTGCAGATAATATGCAGGCAAGATACAGATGATTAGGCACAGTAGTACTACATTTCATTACATATTTTATATATTTCAGCATATGAGGTACAGAAGAAATATTATTTAGGATGAAGTGGATTTACTGTTTGTAGGAAATAAAGTTTAATTGTAAGGTGTGTGTGTGTGGGTTTATGTCTGACAGGTGACACAAAGTGACAGCCCAGCTGTTGTAGAGTATCCTCAGAAGAACGGAGACCAGAAAGCGGAGCTGAAGGAGGAGTCGGTTTATGTTCCAATTAAATGCGAGACTCCTAAAGCTCTTCCAAAGAGACAAACCAGCAGCTCTCGACGGAAACAGCACCTTGTTCATTCCCGACACGAGGAGCCTGTTCTCCTCTGTCCCGATAATACTTTCTTTGACTCCGGTGTAGCATTGGACGCCTCAACTTTCCATGACATGCACAATACTGAGCTGGATGAGCAACTGCACAGCGAGCAGCACAGCCCCGACACAGAGTTCACCTTCAAGACCCCCATTAAAAGTAGCAACCATCTGACCTCCTCCACACCCAGCAAGCCCCCCTCAAATGCCCTACCCGAGCCCTGGAAAGTGACCCCAGTGGGTAAAGGGAGACAAAATGTTCTGGACTTCAGCCCAATTCGCACACCAGGTGGTCCTGCAGTCACACCGCGGCACGACTACACCACCTTCAGCTTCAGCGGCACACCCTTCAAAGACCTGCCTCTCTTTAGTTCTCCGAGAGAGCTGCTCACATCTGCTTCCTACAAAGTGGCCGAATCAGCAGAATCTCCCTTAGGATGCCTCAGGAGCAGTTGCTCCAGGGAGCTGCTTCAGACAGGAGGCGCTACACCCGCTAACCACTCAGTCACAGAGGGCCTCGTTCTGGATACAATGAACGACAGCCTGAGCAAGATACTGGTGGACATTAGCTTCTCTGGTCTGGACGATGAGGACCTAGGGATGGCGAACATTAGTTGGTCGGAGTTCATTCCTCAGTTTAAGTAGCACATTTTTCTTTTCATTCACATGTGAGTGTCGTATGTTTTGAAAAAAAACACTAAGCAGTGAAGGAGGTGTAGGAAACTGTACAACATGTATGGAACATTACATTACACTGAGTAAGGGCAGTTGCCTTGATCAGAGTTGCACCAAATAAACGCTCCAACTCTCCGAACACACATTTATGTTACCAAAACATCACCAGCAATACAGACTTCCTGGGATTCAAATCAGTATTGACGGCAATTTGCAAATTTTAGATTAAGTTAATTGGATTCGAGGTAAATATTCAACAAACTGATTGAAAAGAGCAACCACAGTGTTTTATATTTGAGTATGTCGTTATTCTATCTGGTGGAATATGACGGAGTATTTACTGTGTTCGTGTTCATATTACCTGGTTGGTTGACGATACATTCACTGTGCTAAGGAACCAGACAAAAAGCAACACTAGGCGCTGCCCCCTTTGCTGTAGTTTGAACCTATGCCTACATTTACAGACTTGGCACCCTTCACATAATTGCTTTGCTTTCATTGGCTGTTTCTCACTGGTTTTAGGAAGTAAAATTTTAGAAAGACAGACAGAGGCACTTTAATTTCAGCTACCTGGTCAAATAAGCAAGCAGCCCACTTCTCGTCCCTCACATTAGTTGTTTCTCGGCGGCTCTAATTTGCTGCATTACTCGTTTTCTGCCACAGCATCACTGTTTTTTGGTGTGGAAAGTTTTCC
Organism: Microctenopoma stevenorrisi; assembly: GCA_032270685.1. Lineage (NCBI taxonomy): Eukaryota > Metazoa > Chordata > Actinopteri > Anabantiformes > Anabantidae > Microctenopoma > Microctenopoma stevenorrisi. The sequence goes on from JAUMTR010000015.1 coordinate 10,170,810, forward strand.
ACATGGTCCAATTTTCGGTGGACATTAATCCCCCGTCATGTGTGTACTTTGAAGGAATCGATAGAGAAGAGAAATATGTGTATATGTATGTTGATTTGCACATTTTAATATATAATTAGCTTTTACATATGTGAATGGAAATATGTTATATTGCCTGATAGGCCAGCGAGTTGCCTCTGTACCATCTGGTTGACTTTTAGATTGAAGCAGGATTTTTAGCAATAAGCAATAGCTAAGTAATACAAATAGCACTAACAACAATGTTTTTTTGTATGTTAACTGTACAACTGATTTTATGAATTCTTAGTAATTGTTCTTCAGTATCACATTCAGGGCACTTTGTAACCGCAGAGACGCACATTTTCCAGACGTTGACATTACATCAAGGCCACATTTTGTATCATCTTTGGAAACAATGTTTTGTTACCCTTTCAGCACAGACTGTTTGTTACCTGGAGGAATAAAATAGGACTCCTTTTTATTTTCATGAAGCACAAACAGGAAAACAGTGGAACGTGGTTGTTTGCAGCTCTGTCTTTGGAAGATGGAACGGGAGCGGAAGCCAGTTTTTTCAGGATGCCACATAATAATGTATGTCTTTGATAATTCCTGCAGGTTTGTCAGCATGCATGTTTATATGCGAGACTCTGTACCCTGCAATAAGTTGATCTGTTTACAATTTGGCATTGAGAATAGATTGTTGTGTGTTGTAGAGAACAGCATTGTTATTTGTCCATTTGTCCATGTGTCTATGGCTGTAAAATAAACCTGATGGTGTTGGTGCCTCATACAGCATGAAATGCTTTTTTATTAACGGTGACTACATTTTGATCTGCCTCAATCATTTTACATTTCATCAATATAAATAGACCTCACACGATGAAAACACTTTTTGCAAAAGTTCTTTCATCAGTGTTTTTGAGACATTTTCTGTAGAATGTCTCAAATGTCTTCAGTACGTCTTCATTTCCTGTTGAACCACCTGTAGAAGGAGCTGCAGATGCATGCTGCAGCAGTCTGGGGATGTAGAAGAGAATAAGAGTTACATCACAGTTGAGACCACTTATCTTCTTTGCTTTAGTCTAATAAAGACTATGAATCATTGCTGCCACTTTTATATTTAGTACATTACTGCATTTGGAGCACATCTCCAATCAGTTTTGTGCCTTTCCAATCTGATGTGTTCTGCCATAACTGATAAACTATCATAAAGCTGCAACTTACTGGATGCTGGTTCTGTTTTATTGTGTGAGACGTTTATTCCCTCTCTTATTTATCTCCATCTCATTTATTTATTATAAACAAGTTATCACTTACTGAAGACGTGTCTCAATCTGTTGGGAAGACGAAAGCGATGAACAGTCAAATAGTAAACAGGGACTCCAGTCAGTATGAGAGCGCCACTTCGGCCTGTGTTCCAGGGGTCTGAATACAGAGACAGACCCACGATGAAGAAGCAGACCACAGTAAAGATGACCGCTACAGCCACGGGCACCTGAAGGTGAACAGCACAAATATTAAACGTTTGATTATGGAAGGAAGGAAACTGTTCTACAGTTGAGCACAATAACAACCAGCACACTGACCTTGAAAGGTCTTGGGTGGAGAGGGAAGCGATAGCGATGAATGAGCATCCCCAAGGTTGTCAAGGCGACGAAGAACCAGTTGGCAAAAGAGGAAAAACTGATGAGCTGGGAGATTTCTCCAGTGATTAACATCAGCAACACCAAGGGATACTGGAGACACAGATGATATAACTATAATGTCTCAATATTCCAATGCAGCATTTTTAAGTTGAGGTTTCAGTTTTTTAAAAATGACTGATTTAGATATTGTTGATTTGCTGCTCTACAGTGTGTTGGAGGAAACACCTGTAACAGCACAGCAGGTAAAGGTGTATGCCTGTGGATGTGAATCATGGAAAAGATTGGTGGCCACTGTCCCTCCCTGGCTCCCACAAACATTGTCCTCGGTGATGTAAAGCAGCCACCATTAAGCGTTCCAAAACAGGACAGAGCCACAAGGATGGGAATCACAAAGGTCAATCCCAGGAGAGCACGATTGGCAAACGTCTGCAAAGTCATTGATGCTGCATCAAACCAACACTCGAGCATAAACTAAATACATCTATTACTTTCACAGTACCAACTAACAGAGT
>JAUMTR010000015.1:10179774-10208310 GCA_032270685.1 Microctenopoma stevenorrisi
GGAATAAACCACTCACTCACTGCGAGGATGCTGACGAGTTTGATCAGCACGGTGGGAGCAGCACAAGGAGCAAAAAACGGCTCCACCACATAACGGCCAAAAGCCAGAGACACATAGGAAGTCGAAGCCGGTCTGAAGATGAAAATGGATTTATTTTGTTATGTGATGTTGAGTTAATATTCATTTTGTGTTGAAAACTGAACTAACCCAGTGAATATGAAGGTCACCCAGAGTCGTAGGAAGGCAGGCAGAGGCCCCAGTGTCTCCAGTAGATAAGTGTACTGGCCCCCTGATTTAGTAAAACTAGTTCCCAGTTCAGCAAAGCACAAAGCTCCTAATGGAACAAAAAAAACAGCAGAGCTAAGGATTGTTTGTGAGTGAAGTTTCTCCACTCTGTACAACCTCATGCACCTGAGAGACACTGTTCTATGGATCGAGAACTTACAGCAAAGTCCTGTCAGATCTGTTTCAGGTGTTGGTTCTCCCAGTTATTCTTTTTATCTTTAACCAGGACCTGAATCCCTAAGTTCTTACATACAAAATAACAGGAAAGCTGATGCTAGCACTAGCTCTTTTTATTTTCCCTTTTATTTAATATAGGCTGTCATACTATATATCCCTATGATATTGTGTTCACAAGAATGGAACAAAAATAAGAGGTCACTAAAATGTTTTAACTAAATGTGCTAATTATGGGATTAATTGAATGAATAATGAATAATTTCATCCAATCTCTTGAATGCAAACAATAAAAAAATACAAAATAAATTACAGCTGGATGTTGTTACCATGAGAGACCACAAATAAACGAGAGCATGAAGCGTCTTACCGAACATGGAGAGGACTCCACACAGCGCCCACACCAGCAGAGAGAGACCCACACTGCCGCTGTTCATCAGGACTCCCTTCGGTGCAATGAAGATCCCACTGCCCACCACTGTACCAATGATGAAGGATACAGCCGGCAGCAAGCCGATTTCCCTCCGGAGGTGCACCACCTCCTCCTCTTCTGTCTTCTCCTTCGTCATCTGTGCCTAAAGTCCTTTATGTATTAAATGGACAGTTGCAGTTACATGACAAGCGTTAAGTTGGTATCCAGGATGTTTTTGTCAGAAAGCTAGATGCCTCAGTATGTTTGAACTTCCTGTTGAGCCACCTCTAGAAAGATCTGCAGTAGTCTGGGAATGTAGAAGAAAATCAGAGTTATATCAAGCTGAGAAGGCTTTTCATACGCTGGTCTGACCCAAATCTTCTACTATGGAGGCCGGAGGTCTGAGGTTATAACAACAATCCAGGGTTAATATGTCAAAGAATTTGTTCCAACTTTAGTTTAGAAAAGTTAGGAGAAAATCTCCTGTGCTGTTAAATGTGGGTATGCGTTAAATCCACATTTTTGTATTAGAAGCACAGTCCCAGTAAGATATGGGCTTGCATGTCTTCTTCAAATGGAAACTGTCACTCACTCACTCTGACAGGATGCTGACAAGATTGATCATCACATCAGGAACGGCACAGGGTGCAAAAAAGCAGCTCTACCACATGGCATCCGAAAGCAAGGAACACGCAGTAAGCCAGAGCCTGGAGAAAGAAAGTGTTCGTTCTTGTTTTCTGATATTTCTTGTATGTTTTGTCCAGAACAACACCAACCTGAAGTTGTGAGATGAGAAGCAGTCTGCCTATTGTCTCCGGTATCACCTATTCCCAGCTTTATTCCCAGTTTTTAGCTGCTTATGAAGATGCTGCCCACAACAACAGAATCCTCTCCACCTTTCCCAAAACCTTGTTATCGTTCATATCAACAACTACTTGGCCTCTTTCTCCCCCCCAACTTACCCCACCCACCCAGTCTGAACAGGGACCAAAGCAGCAGTTTAAAGGCTGCATTTTACTGCTTGTAGTGTTTGTGCACGTGCTCTTAAACCTGCCCACAGCTGCAACACTCATTTTTCTAGGGGAGAAAGGGTCAGAGTGTTGTAGACTCAGCTGCAGCTCCAGCGGGATGGCGACTTTTTCCCCTCTGTTTATGTTATCTGCATCTCTAACGCTTTGTTTTACAAGTGGTTTCATGGTGAATTCCTGCAGTTGAGCATTTCTGCACACGTGGCTTCAGCTGGACCCAAAGCTCTAGAGCAGCTTAGTATGAGAGGAAACACAACACAACAAATATCCACTTCGTACAATTCCTCTACACACATAATGACTTAAACACTAAAACACACTAACATGTCCCTTTAAGTAACGTTTATTACACGTGTATTGTCGTAGCACAAAATGCACCATTAACACACTAATTGAAAGCTGCTTTACGCCGGTATCCAGCAAGTATTTCAGAAGAGCAGCAGAATGACTGATGACGATGATGACAGGGAGGATTTAATATGTTGTGCTGGTGTTGATCTCGTTCAGGGGTCTTTCCTTTCTTGCTTCGTAAATTTTTCCTCTGGGACGAGTAAAGTTTTTTCTGATTTTTGAATCTTCAGTACGTCTGAACTTCCTGTTGAGCCACCTCTAGGAGGATCTGCAGCTTCGTGCTGCAGTAGTCTGTGAATGAAGAAGAGAAACAGTCGCGTGAAGCTGGTTTTTTTGGAATAACCCAGGACGACTAGATCAGAGAATTAATTGGAATTCCATAGTAAGCTTTAGTAAACTAAGCATTGGTGTTTGCTGTCCCACATTTTTTCTGTCTGTGTTACACTTACTACACTTGCTTTACATTTCCAATGAAGTCTGTGCTTTTGTTGTAAATGTGCAGGTTTGTTTTAAGTCTTGTGTAAGAAGCTTATTTCCTGATTGTTAGAAACAAACTTTTACACGCTGCCCGTGCTACTGACTCGTTCATTTCACGGACTTTGTTTCTCATGTACAGTACGTCTGGGTTTTACCAAAATTAATGTCAGATCGTGTCATCACTCACTGAAGACGTGTCTCAATCTGTTGGGCAAACGGAAACGATGAACAGTCACAAAGTAAACAGGGACTCCAGTCAGCGTGAGAAAGCAGCTTCGGCCTGTGTTCCAGGGGTCTGAATACAGAGACAGACCCACGATGAAGAAGCAGACCACAGTAAAGGTGACTGCTATGGCCACTGGCACCTGAAGGTGAACAGAACAAGTATGATTAAATGTATAATAATGATCCCTTGGGGAAACAGGTGTTTGGACAGCTGCTAGACATGTGTCTGCGCCACTACGGGGTATCGGTGTCTTGTCCAAGGACAACACGACATGTAACCTGATGGGACAGGGAATCGAACTCGCTCACCTATGGGTTTGAAGATGACTGCTCTACCCACTGAGCAATCATGTCGCGGCATTTGGTGAAATATGATAAAAAGTTGTGGTACAGAAGTATTAAAATCTTGCTCTTTTAATCACAATAAGAACTGGCACACTCACCTTGAAAGGTCTTGGGTGGAGGGGGAAGCGATAGCGATGGATGAGCATCCCCAAGGTTGCTAAGGCGATGAAGAACCAGCGAGCAAAGGAGGCAAAGTTGATCAGCTGGTAAATCTCTCCATTGACTAACATCAGCATCACCAAGGGATACTGGAGACACAGACGATACAGACATAATGTCCTATCACTGGTTTCACATTATGTGGTGGATAGTACAGCTTCTCTACTGAGTGTGAAGAATACGCCACCTGTAACAGCACAGCAGGTAAAGGTGTACGCCTGCGGATGTGAATCATGGAAAAGATTGTGGGCCACTGTCCCTCCCTGGCTCCCACAAACAGCATCCTGCAAATCAGACAGCAGGACTTATAAACTTTGGTTGAATTGAATCATACATCAAATACATTATAATGTTCCTCTGGCCAGAATACCTGGGAGATCCAAAGCATCCACCATTCAGTGCTCCAAGGCAGGACAGAGCCACAAGAATTGGTATTACAGAAGCCAAACCCTGGAGAGCACGGTTGGCAAATGTCTGCAGAGACACAGAAAGTGGATCAAACCAACACTCGAGCATAAACTAAACACATCTATTACTTTCACAGTACCAACTAACAGAGTGCAACACTCACCACAGCCACAGCGTCAGACATCAGCAGCTCAGCGGGAGTCATCATGGTGTAATAGGCCACATTAACAAGCACATAAAAGACGGTCACTGTCACCATGGACAGGATTATTGCCAGAGGGATGTTTCTGACACGACAAGATGAACACAGAGATGTTTAACAGACAACTGAACTTAGAGAAAAGAGTTAAGTGGAAAACAAGGAAATCAATACCTGTTTGGATTTATGATTTCTTCTGTGATGAAGTTCAGATAAAACCTGAAGGACAAAGGAAAAGCTCAAACACAGAGGCAGATACTTCTGACTGCTCTGTGTTCAGCAGAACTAAATCTGTGTGCAAAGGTTTTAATATGTGTTAAAGTAAAGTGCAGCAGGGTTTCTTACCATCCACCGTATGCATACAGACCGTTATAGAAGGCCAGAGGCAGCCGATCCAGTGTTAATGAGTCAACTTCAAAACCGTTTTCAAAGTTTTTTGTCTGTCCTGGAAAAGAGAAACAGAGAAGCTTACTATAGTAGGTGGAAAGAACGTCCTCCTGTGTCCTCAGGACGAACAGTTATGTCCTCCCACCTTTTGCCAAAGCAATGACACCAGGGACGATGATGAGGATCAGGGCAAACATCTTAATGAACGTCAATGTGACCTGAGTGCGGGAGGCCATGGTCACACTCCAGCAGTTCACTGCCACAACAACAGCTACAGGGACACAAAGCCAGTAAAAGAAACGTTTAAAACTAATCACAGACACTCAGAGTTGTGTTGTGAACAGCAACAGGAGGCAGGAAACCACTCACTCACTGCGAGGATGCTGACGACTTTGATCAGCACTGTGGGAGCAGCACAGGGAGCAAAAAATGGCTCCACCACATAACGTCCAAAAGCCAGAGACACATAGGAAGTCACGGCTGGTCTAGACAAGAAAAAACAGATTTTAGCTTTATAGATTTGACTTAAAGTGTTTTAATGGAGTCCAAATAAAACCAACCTGATGAATAAGAACTCAGCCCAGAGTCGTAAGAAGGCAGGCAGAGGCCCCAGTGTCTCAAGGAGGTAAGTGTAGTGGGCCCCAGACTTTGTAAAACTGGTTCCCAGTTCAGCGTAGCATAGAGCTCCTAATGGAACAAGAAAAACATGAGAACGTATGAGGGATTGGCAGTTTCTGAAAACACACTTAACAGTATTTGCATTAGCATTGGTGCTACTGTCTAAACTTAATCTGACTGATTACTGTTGCACATTCAGTATAATTTGTATAAAGTATATTATTGTGCTACTTCTTAGAATATTTATTCTTGTGTGATTTATTTTATGGGGTGTCATATACTGTACGTTTCCGTGATATTGTGTGCACAAGAACAGGGCAAATGTAAAGTCACAAAAATGTTCGAAAATTAAAACTAAATGTGCCAATAATTTTATTTTATTGAATAAATAATGAACAATTTGATACAATCTGGAATAATGACACAAATGTTGTTTTCTTACATACAAACGATTAAAAAAATGCAAAATAAGACACACCTGGATGCATTTACACTAAGAGACCACAGATAAACCCTCAAACCATGAGGCCTCTTACCGAACATGGAGAGGACTCCACACAGCGCCCACACCAGCAGAGAGAGACCCACACTGCCGCTGTTCATCAGGACTCCCTTCGGTGCAATGAAGATCCCACTGCCCACCACTGTACCAATGATGAAGGACACAGCCGGCAGCAAGCCGATTTCTCTCCGGAGGCGCACCACCTCCTCTTCTGTCTTCTCTGTCTTGCTGTGCTCCCTTTTCTCCATGTTTCTTGCCCCATCCATTTCTCAGAGGCCTAATTCCCACTTTGACCTTTCAAACTGGTCAAATTTAAAATGAGTCTTCTGTGTTCTTCTATTTGTTCGATGGGAGCATCTGCCCTGACTGTTAGGCTGCAAAGTCTCTTACCTCTTTTTGCCCTGGTTTTGAAATGTGTTGGTTCAAAGCAGCAGAATCCTTTCCACACCTCCTCAAACAACAACCTAAAACAGCAATCAACAATATCCTTTGCACTACTGTTATTGCAATCCCTCAATAGACACTTGTTTAGAGCAGTGTAGTGACTGCCAAAAATGCTGGGGTAAGAAGAGGCAAAGTTAGTCACAACATGGCCCCTTTCTTCCCCCAACTTCTCATGCATGTTTTTCTTCCCCTCATTGGTTCCTACCCCACCCGCCCAGCCTGCAAAGGGAACAAAGCCAGCTCTCTGAAAAGCCTCAACCAATAATCAGTAGTTTATTGGCTCAGTGCGCTCCTGTGCTGTTTGTATTAGTGCATGTGCTTCTTCTCTATTTGAGATGTGCATACAGCTTGACAGACATTTTTCTGGATCACAAGGAAAATGTGTTGTGGAGGAGGCCAAACTGGCTACAAAAGGGTTAATTTGAATAACAAGAGTGTTCATGTTGACCCCCAAATAACCTGGTTCTCCAGGGGTCTGATGCTGAGTTCTTATTTCAGTAACTACTTCTCTCCGTTTTCATTCACATGTGTCATCATCACGAGACTTTTGCAATGTTACTGCCAAGATTAAGCTGCCTTGATATCAGCTTAGAATGATAAGCAACACTAACACATGACAACTTCACTCTAATAACCTTTTCATATTTTCACTTGACTGATCACAGTATGCCTTTGCTTCATCAGCAATAGCTTCGCTTGTTAAAATTCCTCAACACACAGCGCATGCTATGGTTTGGTGTGAATGATTGTATCTGCAGTGGGTTCTCCTGTCAAAGTCAGAAGTCATCCAGATGAATAAAAAGTCCTAATAACAGGGAATTGAATCGAGTTTAATTTGAACTTTTTATATTATTATTCAAATAAGAATCTTTCTAACTTACTGAACTACTCAACTACTTATTGGAGTGTCAGCTTCAGATTTTGGACAATGATGAATTGATACAGTACACTGCACTGGGAGCAGCAGCACACGGATCATCAGCAGATCCGTAAATCTGCTAAGACAGTCCTCCAACGTCGAAGAAGAAAGTTCACGGTAACCAGGCAACCGAAGAAGCTACATGCACACTGAAGCTAGATACACGCTCGCCGCAGCTAGCCAACTGTCGTTGATTTAAAGAAAGAAAATCACATACGTGAGTAAACCCTATGTTGTCTTTGTGTATTTATCAGAGATTAAAATTGAGAGAACTGCAATGCGATTAAATGTGACCGGGTTCTTTTTTTATTTAATCAGCGTCGACACGCCAAACTCCATTCATCATTGCATCACCAACGCTCTTGTTTCGTGTGCACGAACACGTAAATAGTGTTTATTATATAAGTATTACTTGATACTACAAATTCCTTTCGTTCGTGAAGTAGTAGTATCACGAACGATTCATTTTAAAGTTTCATAGCAAACAGATACGTGTGGAGACAGATACGATTTTTTGTTTTATGTTTTACAAGTTTAGTGTGAAAATATCAGTTTGGCATAAGTTTATTTGAAATGAACACAATTTATTACTGAATGCAATTTGTTGAGTGAATCTTGTTTTTATATTTCAGACTCCAAATCTTGTTTCAAAGAGCATAAACATGCAGTATTATTAGTCTGTGTTTGTGCTGTTAAAGCAAACAAATTAGGCTTTTTTAAACCTTATTTGAATCAATGTGTGTGTCAGTCATCTGTTTCAGTAAACAGATGTTTGGAAGCAGTATTACAGTTATTGTTTTGTCAGTTGCCAGATAACAGTCCCTTCACGATGTCCTGTACTACTGATAACAACTGCACGCCAAAGTCCATGAGCAGAGCCAGAGGATGGACTGCAGAAGTGGAAAACCTGTTCAGATTCCAACAGGCAGGATACAGAGATGAACTGGAGTATATACAAGTAAAACAAGGGGCTTTGGTAAATATTTCTCCTCTCTGAATCTCAGTTGTGTCTCGGTAATGGCAGCCTAGTCATGCGCTCGAAAAGACAATTGATTACTGCGTGTGCTGTATAAGTTATTGTGCCAGAAATAGTGTGACGGAAAAGACAAGAAAGAACCTATTCCTTACACGTTATACATGACAACAATGGAGGATTATTTAAATAACTGAATGTGTTTAGAGAATTTGAGTTTACCACAGCTGTGCCCACTCATAAATCTGAATGAATCTGTCTTTATGGACAGTGTATGTCATTCAGTGTAGGGCTGCAAACTAACTGTTATTTCAGCTGATTGTTCAATTAGTTTTTTGGTCTATGAAATGCCAATCACATATTCCACAGAATTTAAATGCTCTAACAAAGTTAAACATGCTCTAACAAATAATGCCACTTATGATATCTTGGCGTATTATACAATCACAAATATATTCCTGTGGTTGATTTCTTTTTGTCTATCACAGATTGACAAATGGCCAGAGACCGGCTATGTGAAGAAGCTCCAGCGTCGGGACAACACGTTTTATTACTACAGCAAGAAAAGAGAATGCCAGGACCATGATGTCCATAAAGTCAAAGTATATGTACGTTAAAGTGGTCTGGACTCTTTAATCCACTGAGAATGGAGCCAGCACATAACAGCTTACACACACACCGGGCACTAATTACACCCCCTCAGATGTGGAAGTAACAGCTTATTTGTTTCAAATAAATTATTTTTTCCATTCATTCTTCCTGTACAGCTAAACATGGCTTAAGGTTTTGTAATGAGTAAAGTTTATCAGATTTTGTATCTATCAAGTTTTAACTTTAGAGATGCTTATAGATTGATTTTATTACCTTTGCATTCCCTGTTTTATTTACCAGCTAATCTATATGTAAAATAAAGGTGATCCAGGTAAAGTAGCGGTAGAAAGAGAGTAACTCAAGTACTCTGCTTACATACAGCTTTGATCTACTGAGTGAGTGATGTGTACTTCACTTCAAATCATAAGAAAATATTAAATTTTTTACGTCACTGCTTCAATTCAATACTTTTAATTACTTGTAGTTATAACATACAAACTTTATTATTATATATTATATTATTCTAGCTGCATGAATACTGTATTAAAAATATTGAACTATGTAATAATAAAAACAGAGCCATTGCTTAGCATTGCATTAGTATTAATTTTGTTTTTTTGTACTTTAATTCCACACTAACATGCCAGTAGTGTAGTCATATAAGTATTTCTACACTTTATAGTTTTACTGAAATGAAAGATCAAAGCACCTTTTAATTTAATTCATCATCATATCACCCAAAACATTCTCCTATAAAAACATAGGGCTCATGGGAGAGAGATCTCATACTCACTCACCGTAAAGTCCATGATCTGTTTAAAAATGTGTTTTCTTTTAGCGAGATTAATCGCTGGGTCAGTCACACTCTCCTCATGTGATGGTAACATGAGGAGTGAGATTACGTTTGGATACCCTTGGTTTTCAGATCTGAGGTGTTTCCCCTCAGATCAAGAACATATCATTTTGTTTAAATGCTTCTGGAATGTGAGATTAGACTTAACTTGTTATTAGAAAGAAACCTAAACTCTTTGGTGCTGCGCAGAGAAATTACCAAACTCATCTGGACTTTGCTACTACAGGAAGCCAGGTAAGTAATACAAAATTATTTAGGCATAACCCACTTGATTACAACTTAACCATTTCTGTTTGATACATGTCAAACCACCAACTTTGCTTAATGAGAAGACAGCTGATGGTAAAACTACTGTTTATTAATGTTATGTTTAAAGAAAAGTTTCAATTCATCGTCAGTGAAGCCAAGAAAAACACTTTACAAGCAGCTGAATTTGTGTTTAACTGGTGTTGGACTCCTTGGATTTTTATGGTAATAATAATTTAGAATGATGTTCTTGATCACATTTATCTTTAAATGCAGACGGTAGCTACGTATTTCAAAATATAAAACCTTTTTATTTTTACCTTTTATATATTTTTTTGTTTTGGTGTTCTGCCCCATAGAAACCACTGTTGAATTATTAGATGTATAAATTAAGTTTGGTGGGCTGATATAAGCCTGGATAACCAAGCGGTGCTTTGAAGCAACCACACAGCCAAAATGTATTGAAACACTGGCAGATCTAGAATATTTTACATGGGGGGGGGCAAAGAGTGGCAGAAGGTAATGCTGGACATCCTCAGCATATGTAAATAAGGTCAACAAAATATCCACAAATACACTATCTGTAAAAATCTAACTAACTATTTATTGTATCATTTTTTCTTAAATAAAACAACAAAATACAGAAAGTTTTTCAGGAACATAGGATTATATTTACCATTATATATGTTTGGTGAATTAATATTTAATTCGCTAAAGCTATAAGAGGCTTTTGCCCCAAAGAAGCAATTAGTTTTTACAAGTATGAGTTTAGTGATATAAAAGTTGGGGGGGCAGCTGGGGGCAAGGCTATAGAGCAGCCCCCCCTCCCCCGTAGATTTGCACTGTATTAAAGTAATAAATGAGTCAAATTATTCGTCATATGTTTAGTCTGTTCTTAAACGCAATTTAAGTCATTTAAAATGTGGACACCCTGTGTTTCTGCTATGTAGAACCCACTGTTAAATTGTTAGATTTTTGAACAGAGTTCGGCGAGTGGCGTGCGCTCGCCGCTGCCTGACGCTGTGTCGGCTCAACAGAAGTCGAACTCGCCTTTAACAGCTTGAACCGGAGCGACCGGTCTTATTTCCTTTAACGTCGACCCTATTGCTCGGGTCTCCTGAAGTTAACTTATGTTCCCAGTGGAGGCTACAGCGTGTGGGGTTTTGAGGCAAGTACATGGAAACAGTCAACTTGTCCGGGTTGTGAAAGGACGTTTTGAAAATGCGTTGATTCTTCTGGAGCAGAGTAGAACTGTGAGGATAGTTAGCTTAGCTTTGTTAGCATGTGAACCTGCTTTACAGTTGGCCTTAGCGGTAAAGTTCAGGTTAGCTACTTGGACATAATGTTACGACCTAATGTAAACATTCATTCGCCACTTCCTACCTGGGTAACACTATTGATAATAACATATAACGGCTCTCTTTTGGTAACACATGTCTGGATAGTTTGTTTACATGAAGGTAACTTGCAGGGCTAGCAGGCTGCTTGCTTAAAGTGAAAGGTGTTTAATTAGCTTTTGCTAGCGTGCTAATCTATTTACAAGTAAAGTGAATTGTTAGCTGTCAAATGACTCCGTGGTTAAATCAGTCTGTTTGTGTCTGACAGTCTGGCCGCAGATTGTATCTCTTGGTTGTTATACCATGATATACTTAAGTGTGATCTGTGATTAATTTACCCATTTAATTCATCCTCTTTAGGTTGACACTTGCAATTCCTGACAATTCCCTTTATTATGCAAATAAAAGCTGATTCTTGTGAAGTTGTATTCTACCCTTGCTATGCTAAGGTTATGATAAAGCTCTACTGTTTGTCAAACGGTTACCTGTTAAAGCAGAAAGTGATCGTTACATTTGTTTGAGAATAAAATATCCTGATTAGTTGCAGCTCCAGGTTGAGTTGTTTTCATATTCATAGGTGTATAATATACAGACTTGTGGATTTATCACAGTATCTGTACTTTGGGCTTACACATGTGCCAAATATTTTTTAAGAAGCCTACTGAATCACAAGGCTCTGGAGGAATGTCGCTTTAGGCCAGGTTTATGCTGGTTTATAATGAAGCTCTTGTTTTCCACTGTGCATTTTCTGCTGAGAAAGCTCCGCAAGGGTTTTATTTCCTTCCTTGCTGCCTCCTCACCCAGAAAAGAAGGAGAAACCACAGCTGGCTGTAACCAGCACATAACTCTGCGTATATGGTGTAAAAACGTTTACTTTTCTTAGTGTGCTGTTCTCCCCCGGTTATGTACCTATATATTTCAGTCTGAAAAGAATTTGATGAAGTTTTGTTTATCTGGTTATGGGTAAAACCACTTAACATAGTCGGATGCCACCAGGTGTACAAACAAGTTTCTGACATTGAGCTGAGCTCTCTATTCTCTGCTTAGAGCTAAAATTATTTCTCTTTGTCTGTGTTTTCAGCAATGTCATGGAGGTCACTACAACATTTGGGAATTGTCTGATAATTAAACTATTCCAGGACCTGAGTTATCTCTAGTACAATCAGGAAATAATGACAATTGCTTGTTATAGCTTCACTCAGATCGTGGCAACGTCTTCAAATGTGTTGTTTTGTCCAACTAACAGTTCAGAATCCAAATCATGTTGTGAGATTTCTGTCAAACATGTACTCAAATACATGAGAGCATAGGAGCTAAAGTTTTTCCAATTACATGATCTCTCTTCACAGGCAAGGTCCTAAAGTATGCGTATGTACTCAAATTGATTCTGGCAAACACAAATGAATATTTCTTGAACTAATTTGTGAGTTCTACAACTTCTAATGTTGCAGAATAGTAGGTTTTAGTTAGGCAAATCAAGTAGGCATCTAAGAAAATGAAAGTCTGTCATTTTGGAAGAATGAAAAGAGAAAAAAGTGAAAAGAGTCAACTTGTTCTGATTTCAGCTTCCTCTTTTTTGTCTGTTGTCATTAAAAGAATCGTTTCAGGAATGGAACTCACTGTGTTGCACCTGAAAATAGAGGAAGTGAAACAGAAGGAACTTTAACAAAAGCCTGTTTTCTGTAGAATCTGGGTTTATCAGCAGTGGTTGACCACGACAGAAAAAAAACACCAGCTTCCTCTGTTGTAGAAACTGATAATCTGATAAAAGCATGAATCATAATGTAAATTATTAGTGTCTTATAAGAGTTTTAGCACTTTTTAATCAAAAATGCTGCAGCTAGTGATTCTAGTGATGCCAGACCCAGTCAGACTACATTTACATAACAAGATGTATGTCATCATCATTGGGGGATTTTAGGGGGTTTTCAGTCGGGACAGGTGCTGAGGTAAACGTGCAGTATCAAGTTTTATATTTGTGTTGTCACACAGGTCAAGTAAGAAGTCTGACTAAGCAGGGACCCCCTGCATGATGCCCCCATCAGCCTGTAGGCACTGAACAGAGAGAAGCAGCTGGAGGTTAGCCTGCTAGCATGCAGCACTGCCCTGGTGTAGCCAGGAGGCAGTGACTGGTCGGTGCCGAGTGTGGGTCTGCTGAGCTGACCATGGATGACTTCAGCACCAGGACGTACGGCACCAGCGCCCTGGACAATAGACCTCTGTTTGGGGAGACCTCAGCTCGGGTAGGAACCTGCTGAAAGTATTTTTTAATACTTGTAATAATACATTTGGTTGATTTATACATTGCCAGCAAAAAAAAAAACAAAGTTCTCATAATAAAAGCAACAGTTATTGGATGATTAATAAATTATTAGATTAACAGAAAACTGTGCATTTGTCTTTTTTTCCCTAGACTTTTTTTTAATAATGTCTGGGCACCAGTGCCACAGAGGAACTATACTTAAGTCATAAAAAAATCATTGCTGATTAAAAATATGTGACATCACAGTTATACTTACATATTTCTCTTACATATTTATTTCAGACATTGCATTTAAATATGAAAAAAGAAGTGAGAAAACTGTGTTTGTTAATTAAAATGTATAGTAGGACTCGTCAAAAAGTTTGAATTAGTTTTATCTGACGTGTCCTGATGTGGTTTTTTTGCAGGATCGAATTATAAACCTGGCAGTGGGAGGATTTACATCTTTGGTTGTTCTAGTGAGTATAGAAACTTTCCCTATGGCGGGGGTGGGGTGGGGGTTTCTGTCCCTGTTCAATGTTGCTCTGTTTAGTTAATGTTGACCTAAAAATCTGCAGGTTTTTATTTCCAGCCTGAAGTGCAGAAGTTAATTTCAAAATTCACGTAACATCAATAAAATAATAATGTCAGGGATTTTTCTAGTCTTTCAAAGTATTTTAGTGAAATTAGAAATATAAAATATGACCAAGGTATTATTTTCTGGCGGATATCACACAGTTAAACAATTTCCCCCTAAGATTATATAAATTGGAGTGTGTTTGCTGTTTTGTGTCCTCCTTTATTACACTTAAAGAGTGAGTGTAGGTCTCCTTTGTCGGTCTTTTTCCAGCTCCTCTATGATAAATTAGCACCTCCAGTAACATTTTGTTTGTACACATTTAATATCATTGTCTCTTTCTGTCTTCCAGGTGACTGTGATTAGTTCATTTGTGTTCCCTTCGCTGCCTCCACGACCACTTAATGTTTTCTTTGCAGTGTGCATCCTCTTAGCCTGTGGATCGACCATCGTGCTGGTAACCGCTCAAACATTACACTGAAATGATGATGATGCTGAAACGTAATTAATGACAAATGTAACTGTGTTCCTAAATGAAAATAATCCACGTCTCTTTCCTTCAAGATATTCTGGTACCGACAGGGAAATCTGGAGCCAAAATTCAGGAATCTGATCTACTTCATGCTGGCGTCCATCATGTTGCTGTGTCTATGTGCCAACCTCTACTTCCATGATGTGGGGATAAAAAAATGAGGAGGAGGAGGAGAAAGAAGGGAAGACAGGAAGACATGGCCTTGATGGATATAAAAACATGTGGAAGGACTACGTGGAAAGAAATGAACACTTGACCACCACCCCCCCTAAAAAAGACTAACTTGAATGAATTTCCCACTGGACCACATGGACCAAAAGCAGAGAGACTTAATGGTTCCAGTGGGATGAAAGTGGTCTTGTTGGTGCCGAATATCACACACACACTCACATCAGTGTAGAAATAATCATGTACTGTAAGAGGCCATAATCAGCCAGGAGACACAGCTGGAGGCTAAACAGGTGTTTACACGCATATAAACATCATCATTTATAGTCTTATCATTAAGCAATTGGGATGAAATGATGCAACAGTTAAAGTAAAAATCTGCCCTTTATTCCTGCTACTCTAGGCCTCAGCTGCGACTTACGTTATGTTATAGTGGCCAACTATGTTTATGTTTCAAACTCCCACTGAAAAGGACCAAAATGTTCTAAACGTGTTTATCGTGCCACATAAACGAGACACAGGTTTGGTTTTCAAGTCCAACTTTGTGACAACTACTTCAGTCATTCCAGGTGCTCCGCTTTGGACTCTAACATCCCAGAGTGAGGCGGAGCATTAGGTGTTCACTGGGCTCTTCAGTAATTCAATCTTTAGCTGTTCAGATTTTGAAAGGGTGGATTTCTCCTTTAACCAGAATGAAAGTTATGAGCTTGTAAGTGCACTGACTTAAGCAGGAGGAGGACGGTGGGGCCTCCTCTACCCTTCAGTACCGACTAGTTACCACAGAAATAGCACAAGCAGCATCAGGGCTCTTTGGCCAACGTATGCAACCATTGCTGTGTCTTCTTTTCCGTTTTTTCTGCTTCTTCAGCTTATATAATCATCCTGGTTGGATTTATTAATTGTCCAAATCAAGCCTCACAGGGAGGATTATTGTTTTTTAAAAGTTGATTTAAATGCACTGACTGCCAACTCTTGCACTAGCATGAATGAATTACACCTTAGTCTAAGCCATATATGCACACATACACTCAGGCCGGCTGTAGCGACCAATGAAAACGAACAGGAGCCTTCTCAGTGGCTTTCCACCGAAGCTGCAAAGAACTCCGTAAAGTTCCTCTATCATGTTGATGCCATTTAAAGCACTTACTCTTACATATAAATCTGAGCTGGGTATCTCTTCTCTGGGGCACAGTTACCACTTTTTCATCAAGAATGGGGATTTGAATCATGAAGATTTTAGACACGCTGTTGCTGAGAAAAAAAACACTCAACGACAAACGTAAAGCTCAGTTTTGTTTCCGTGAAGCCCTTCAGGACCTCTGTATTCCGTACCTTACACTGTGACTTGCTAGCAGCTCTATTAAGCTACATTCATATTATACCAAGTGGGGAAAAACCATTACGTCAGTGGTGATTTCTCTCACCTGGTGAAGTAACTAGAGAATGGCAGCAAGTGGTCCACAGCTAGCAGTTACATCACAATACAAATAAATGTGCGGAGGTCATACACGGGCTTCACTTAAGTTTGGATGAGCCTCCAGATTTAACCTGTCTTCCAAAATCAAGAGAATGTGTCTGAAACTAAAGGTTTTCTTTGTTCAAATAAAATGAATTTTAACGCCAACAAATGTAAAAAAAAAGATTAAAATTGTAGCTTTAAACTTTAATCCAAACTTCCAGCTTTGTTCAGATGATCTGCAGTAAAACTCTGTGGGAAACATACGACTGATAACATGAGCGTTAATGAATAAACTTCCACAATACAAGCCAACCTCGCCATGACTCTAGGATTGTCAAAGCCACGTGTTTCTTTTTTATTTAATATTTTATGAAATAAATAAGTGTGTGTCCTGACTCCCTCTTTCTTTGTGACAGACCACAGCGACAAACTGAGGTGAAATGACTCCAGCAGAACAAACCAGAGACTCGAGTTAGATTTAACCTGGGAAATAAACATAAAAACATCAAAATACACATGTACAAATGCCTGAAATTTATAATTTAGGACACAACTTGGCTTGGGATCAGTCACTGCTTTGATTTCCAAATAGATGTATGTTGGTAAAGTGTTTACATCTATCAGATTCTTTTTTTTTAACTTCACTTTCGCACAAAAAGGAAGAAAGCTTAAGTTTAAAGTCCTTCTTTAAAATGCCAGGACATCTCTCCTGAGAGGTTTTATTAATCATTCAATTTGCCACTAAAATCTTCATTCTCATGTTCACATAATTGTATGCTTGTATAAATATTAACATGTTATTTAGATGTTGAGAATCAGTTCATATTTTGGCCCAATCAACGTGTCCAAACTTCCATCCATCACAGCCTTTAGAGTCTCTTTGGCACTGCAGAGTGAGGATGCACGTCGAAGGCTGGGCCAGTGGAGCACATTCACATTTCATCCAGGGGTTCAGATCAGAAGTTGTGTTTTACCTACAACCCCACAGGTGTTGACATCTGGTTTACAGGAAAGCAGTGTGAGACTGTAACTCACAGACAGGTGCTGTCTTTATTGGCTGTGTTTTCCTGTGTAGCAGCTACATTAAGTCTTCATCAGTCTTCTTCTGTAGTTCAACCGTCTGCCGTGATTAAAGTCCAGCTCAATCAGGGCCTTCCTGGTTCTCCAAGATGGGATCTGACAAAAGACATAATGTGAAAATGGCAGATTAGTTTATTTAGATTCTCTTGGATAATTTATGCAGCAAATACTGTGAAGTAACAATAGTTCATAGGAGAAGAATCCATCAGAAGCCAAAAAGCACTTCATTGTTCACAAAGGAGGGCACGGCTACCACAATAACTCATTTATGACTTATAATAACTCATTTATTAAAGGATTTTTATTTAATAAAATATAAAAACTCACTGAAGATACTGTGTGGTTTTAGGCTCCCAGCTTTATGATAGCTCAATTACAGAAGCTTAATGATATCTAATACTGATAGCTAATAGGTGAGCACAAATCAGGTCACTGAAGTCACCTACAGGCGTAAGAACTGTGTGCGTTTGTTACCTGTCAGTGTGCTGCTGATGTCTGGCGGAGACACAATCAACACGGCACTGTCAGACGTTATCCCAGAATGCACCACTGGACCCTCAACAGAAGGAGTACTCAGTTCCTGACACACACACACACACACACACACACACACACACACACACACACACACACACACACACACACACAGCAGACATGTGCATCGTGTGAGTAGTGGAAGTATTAAATTACATCAAGTATGACTTTATTTAAAGTAACAACGCCAGTCCACAAAGAGTTTCTCGTTTGTGGGATAATATAAGGTCTAAATCTTATCTTTTAGGTAAATGTCTGTGAATAAAACAGTTAATTAATAAAACAGTCAATAAAACAATTCAGAGGTTTTCAAATTAATACACTGCTTTAAAATAAAAAAC
This sequence comes from Microctenopoma stevenorrisi, assembly GCA_032270685.1. Taxonomy (NCBI): domain Eukaryota; kingdom Metazoa; phylum Chordata; class Actinopteri; order Anabantiformes; family Anabantidae; genus Microctenopoma; species Microctenopoma stevenorrisi. The sequence goes on from JAUMTR010000015.1 coordinate 10,197,641, forward strand.
AAGCAATGTGTAAAGGGACCATAATCCATGTTTATACCTTATCAGTGAAGTCATCTGTCAGTGGCTCTTGCATTTCTGTGACGATGCTGTCTGAACTCTCGAGGAGACTTGTGGCCTCGAGGCGGTCGTCCTGATTACGCTCCTCTGTCTCCACCACCAACTGGGATTGGCCGAGAGGGTCAGAAGAGGCGGGGTCAGAGGTGATCGTTTGAATGATGACTCCATCACTGGAGCAGAGGCCGTCCGTCTGAGGTGGGAAACAACAAAATCACAAGAGTTACGTGTTAAGAGCTACTGTTTTACACCGTCCATAAACTTTAGGGAACTTCGCTCCCTAGGATCAAAACATTGTTCAAGCTGTTATAAAAGACAACTTTTACTACGCTTTATCAAAGATGACAATAAAAAAACAACAACTGACCGACAGGCTGTGAAGGATGATGTGTTCCTGTGATGAGGGAGAGGAGGCGGTTGTCAGGGTAACCGTGCTGTTATTGGTTAAACTAAGCGGAAGCCCCTGGCTGGTGGAGAGGCTGAGAGGCAGGCCCTGACTGGGCGCCGTCTGAAGGTAATATGTCCCCGGGGTGCCAGTGGGCTGCAGGTGAAATGACTGAGAGAGAAGAACATAAATACAGAGCTGTGAAAATAGAGGAGTAGAGTCAACAATTTCAATCATGTGCTAAAAACACTATGAAAATTATGGCCTGTGAATGTCATGTCCTATATCAGGTTCCTTTCTGATTTTCAGATGCTCAAATTCTGGGTTCTTCGTCTCTCGCGGCATCATTTAGGAATAATCTGCAAGCTTTATTATAGTCTGTATAATAATCTATAGTGTGGAAATGTATCAGCAAAAAAACGTACAGGCAGGATTTCATAGGTCTGCAGGGCTCCTGTGTTCAGAGTGATGGTATCACTGTCACTGGCTGCTACTGATGAATCTGAGGTTTACAAGGAAACAAAGAGATCCACGTCAGGAACCAGTGACATTCAGGGCAGTGCTCTGTAGCAGATGTACAAAGTGTAACTCTAATTCATCTCTATGGTAATTTCACAGTGACAAAGCTATGAAGCGCTGGACAAAGAGGAGTGGACAGAGTTTTTATCTCATGCTACCACTAAGTCGACTGTTTCCTACTAGCTTTTTATCTACATAAGAAAACACACAGACAGACGCTCGAGTGACTCTCACCCAGGTGTGTGATCTGCAGTGGGATCTGAACAGGAATCTGCAGCGCAGCTACAGAGCTGGGGGCGGGACTGCCGCTGCCCTCATCCAATCGAGTGACTCGGATCTGGAGCAAAGGGGATGACGGACTCGCCAGTCCAGATGCTGTCTGTGAGGACATCAGCTCCTGCAGGCCCTTCAAGAGGACTGAGGACCCACATATACACACGTGTTTGTTTAATGTTTTTAACATTGTATGTGAAAACATAGTGCGTGTGTGTTTGTGTGTGTGTGTTTGTGGGTACCGCTGAACGGGATCTCCTTGTGATTGGCTACTTGTCTCTTGATGCTCCACCACTTGGATCTAAGCCACTGAGGCGATCTGACGCTGCTCCACCCGCCTGCAAGATCCTCCCACTTGATTTCATTCTCATCCTCTAATTCCAGCTCCGATATCCTGGAACACATTGTTTAACGCGTGCGGTTAGATGTATGTAGTTTCTAATGGGCATTTATACTAGCACACACACAAACGCACACTCACTATACCTGCGAATGAGATTCAGGTCGTCCTCCTTTGTCCATTCTGTTCCTCCGCTGTGTTTCCAGTTCAGGTAGTTCAACCATTTCGACCGACACTGCTTCTCTGAGCGCGTGCGAACCCGATCGGCGACTGACGCCCAGGAAACACCACCTGTGACCGCAGATCCCGGTGACACGCCTGCCATCTCGTATACTATCTCAGTAAGACGTCTTTCCTCGTCCTCACTCCATTTACCTGTGAAAAGACCAAAAATTTTCACTCTTTGGTCACTCCTGCTGGTCAGAGCTGTATATAGGTCGATTTCCTACAGTGGAATTAATGAATCAATAAACATGATTGGATGATTAACCAGTCGTGTGTCCAACAGGCTTTGGCTCGTGTTTAGTATAACACAAATACAAGAAGCTCGGGAAAAAACTGCTTATATAGAAAAACATAATGGCTCTGTACTGGATTATAGTACGTATAGCACCTGTGTTGCATGTGTCCTTCATTAGTCGGCAGCGATCTTTGACAGAGGAGGCGCTGCGACCCAGAGCTGCTCCAATAGTCGCCCAATCGTTCCCGTGCTTCTCCCTCAACCTGTAGACACACATCAGATGAATCGGATTTTATATATACTTGTATCTCAAGCTACAACTTTGCTTTGTGCAAGTATATAAAAACATATCAACAACATACTTGTGTGTATTAATAAAACCTCCTTTCTTATTGTTAAAAGTAGACAAAGAGGTTTAACTCACGTTTTTAGTTTCTCGATCTCATCAGGTGTATACCTTAGAGGTAAAAAAAAACAGATATAATAAATAAAGTTTTATTGTGTTTTCCGTCTTCTTTTCCATCAGAAACTCACTTGCCAACATGGTTCCGGTTGTCGTACATTCGTAGGACCCGTCTGTAGACGGCAAACAGTGGCCTGTTTAACCCCAAGGCCACAGAGCGGTAGAAATCCTTCCTCTCCTCTTTGGACATCTCAAAAATGATCTCGGCAGGGTCCTCGATACCTCGGCCCTGAAAGAGACACAAAGGAGCAGCTGAACAAAATATGTTTAACATGTACAGAACGAAAACGACGCATCTTCAGGTGACAGAGAGGAAGTACGGGACAGACAATAATGTACCTTTACATATCGGTCGATGTTGCTCATCAGAATGTCAATCTCCTCTTTAGACCACATGCCCTGCTTCCACTTATGCCCTGAAGTGGAAGAAATGGTGAAACACTTTTTATTGTCATGTATCGTCTCTTTTAAACATGTTACTGCGTGCGTTTTAAATTAGATACATTTCACCTTATTTGTTTTTGTCAAATATTTTTTTATTAAAGTAAAAATAATAAAAGAGAACTGAAGAACCAAAGTCATAGGGACGTGTTCGTGCCTCGTTAAAACTACTACACGTGATGTGTCTTGTGTTTACCTTTGTTAGCTAGTGTGTCTTTGTCTTCTTTTGTAGTGAACCAGGCCTGACTAACGGGTGAAACTTCTGCCTTCTGATTGGCTGAGAGAGAGTTTTCATCCTCCTGCAGAATCTACATACACACAAACACAAAGGTGTTTTTCCAGATCAAAACACATTTCAGATGTGTGAAATATGCAGCCCCATAGTTGTAGATGTCATTACTGCTTAATTAGACTAAGACAGATCTTTTTTCTGTTAGGCACCACCTACGTAATGGTTATTCTTCTGTGGTCGGCTGAGCTGTTGTGCATCATAAGCAGCTGCTGTAACTTTACAATTGCACTTTTCTAAATGCAAACCTGCATTAGCACTGTGGAAGCTGCCCCATGATTCTTCATAGCAGCTGCCTTGTAGCTCAAACTGACCTTTGACATCTAAAATCTTAGACGCTTAGGGTCCCGAAAAGGTTTTACCTCCACCTGTATCTGAGCGACGCCCTCCTCAGAGAGATCTCCGTCTGCTGTGGCCGTCATTGTCACCTCAAATCCCTCGTCACTCTCTGACACTGAGGAGGAAACTCAGTTGCTCAATTATCTACATCTATTTTGTCTATGCATTTTACAAAATGTAAAACTGTGTACGTCTCACTTGGTAATGTGACCACAGAGAACTGATGTGCGTTTGAGTCTTCCTGTTCTTCTATAGACAGACGTAGTTTCTTCTGAAGGGGCTCCGAGTCCTCGTCTGAACAAACACGATTAACATTTGTTCTTTAACATCATAACTACAATAACCACGTTAGTTTAGCTTTAATCAGGAGTCAGACAAAAGGAAAAATAAATATGTAAGACCCACCACTAGGCGCACAGTGCAGTATGATGCTTCCATCACTGTCCTGAGTGAGTGTGACGGATTTGACTGTTTCTAATGCTGCAGCCTCCTCTTCCTCCTCTGCTGCTGAACTCATCCTGCACCTGGTGATAAGTAAAATACATTCACTGCTACTTCACAGCCACAGTGACGTTTCATTGTTGTCATTATGTCACGCTCTTCATCTTATGGCTTCGTCATATATCACAATCCAGTTACACTTTATAGTAAATGAATATTAATATTATTTAAGTTAGTAAGTTGTTTATCTTTATGTGTTAATGCGTTGTGCTTGTTGGACAGCATGTATGCCACGTTATATGCGGGATCACAGTTAAAATTCTTTACTTCGAGTTCAAATGAATGGTATGTGTATTGTTCTGCTATCCACAAGACTGTGTAAAATTAGGCTATTAGAGGGCTATGGCTGAGAAAAGAGGTGGATGTACTTAGCGTTAGGACAATGAACAAAACGTAATTGTTTCAGTACAAAATAACAGAATTGTAAATATGTTCAATTGTGTTTACAGGTGACAGACAATATCCCGCTATCTCCGAGGCACCGGCACAATGCTAACCGTTAGCATCCACCAAGCTATCCAGCAAAATGAAAGACGAATATCCGGCGCCATGTTAGTAGACAAGACGAAGCTTGTAGCGTCTGTGCGTTTCACGGTGTTCTGGCGTTTTCCTTCTATTTTTGTGGTTATTTTTCCAATTTTTTGCTTCCTCATCATACCCCGGCTTCGTCTACCAAACAGAAAGTGAATTTTACTTTTGATTTGGATACTTACTTCCTGTTTTTGGTCCGGGGACTTGCGAGTTACCAGGATGAAGTTAAGTGCCAGGATGGAGGCTCGGCCGTCCGAGGGCCAGCTGGTGGTTGCCAGATTAGACTTTCTGTCTAACCTGTAAACTACAGGTTAGTAAATATTACAATTAGAGTAAAATATATTTTCCTTTAAATTCGAGTAGTATTTTATTCGTACAATTGTTGTTGTTTGTTACATTACATAGCACAGAGACCAAAGATATTCATTAGTATGATAAACAATTTACTGAACGTTAGCAGAACAGACACAGGGGTCTTATGGCTAGAAATGGATTCAAAACAACACAAAATGACTGCAAACAAAGACACAGATAGTAGTTTACTGTTTTATTTTAGTGTGTCTTGTTCTGTCTGACATTTTTTCTGTTTTATTGAGGCAGAGGGCAATGTTGTTTTAAAATCAGTTCATAATGTTTATTTACTTTTCTGATACGGATCGATTTTGCTCAGTTATAGGCAAAACAATACAACTGCAATTTCCCACTTGTGGGACTAATAAAGTATTATCTTATCTTATACATTTTATTTAGAATGAGAAGGGTTTATACAGCAAACAACACACGTGATATCAGCAATCTTGACCTAACCTTGTCCTAATTTATTGATATGAAGGTGCTAAGTGGAGTTTGTTGATATTGTGTTTTTGAGGAGTAGTTGAAGGTCCAAAACATTTGTTTCTAGAAGCAAACCTGGCAACCACGCTGTCCGCTTCAAAAATAAGTCCGACTCTGTGACCAAAAGATTGTATAAATTATAAAATGTATTATAATCTTACGCTTTGTGTTTTACGTAAATAATGGAAAGTTGATGGTCCATTAATGGAGACTGGTGCTACATAAACATTACAAATTGTTGTTGTCCTATGTTTATTTTTAGTAGGTAAAGGATTCGGTAAAGGTAAAGGATTTGATGAGACCCGAATGGTTCCGCTTTTATTTCCACCGGACCATTATTGACGACGCACGGAACAGTCTTGCTGCAAAAATAAATTAAAACCACACATTTTGAAAACGTACAGCTGTAAATTAGCCAAGACATGGGCGAACAGCCAGTGAGGGTGTAAGTTTAACTTTATAAATATTTAATGTGTGATTTGCGTAGCGCTTCATGTGGGTTTGGTTTATTAGATCTTTACCACGATGTGATTTAGCGCCACTTTACGTTAAATCTCAATATCAAAGTTATGTCCATAGGCAGAATAAACTACGATTTCTAAGCGTATTTAAACCGTGATAAATAATCAGGGGTTTAGTTGACCCATTTACTAAGGGGATATAAATGCATTCTTAAGAAACGCAACAACTTCGACAAACCTCTTTAAAAATATACCTAATTTAAAGTTGCGTTACACATTGGCACATTTATATGGAACATAATACGTAATTCACTAACAGTAACGGTGCAAGTAGCTGGGCCGAATAATTCGGCATTATTTATTATGTACAAGATTGTATATTATAGTCCTAATGTGTGTCTGTCTGCAGCTTGGCGTGTGGGGATGTTGAAGGAAGGCTGACCGCGCTGTTTAATCGAGTCCAGACCATTCAGAAGAAGACCGGGCAGTTTGATGTGAGATCTCCGTTTTAAAGACTAGTCTAGTGCTAAAGCAAAGATGAAACTTGATGCTGTGCGTGCAGCCCTTCAGGCGTTACTCGTTGTCAAATTATAATAAAGAAAAAATGCTTTAAGCAACTGTAAAATTACAATATATAATCAGTAAATGAAACCCTACATTCATTAGGAAATGTGTTGTATTTCTTTCAGTCTTTATTGCTGTAATAAAACTAGTAAAACAAAAACAATGTTTTTTTTCCGTCTAGAAAATAGCAGAGAATGATTTAGGCTACGTAAAGTTGTGGATCCCTGTTGTGTTGATGTCCGGTGTTTCTTCTGTAGTTGCTGTTGTGCGTTGGAGAGTTTTTTGGAACAACACCGGAGGCTGAAGCAGAGTGGCAGCAGTACAAAACCGGAGCCAAAAAAGGTGCAAACTCTATTATGCTTGTTTTTTTTTTTGTCTTCGCATTGTACAAATCAACTGACTGTGCAAAGTTATTTACTAGTCTCCCTAGAAATTGAACAGTGGTATAGCTCATGTAACTACTGGTGCTGGTATTCGGTGTATTGGTGCTCACGTTGAACATAAAAATACTAAACACCAAATAACAAAGTAAATGTGAAACCAAAGCATGTTTTTAAGTGACATATACCTAAATGATCTATACACATGCTGAACACTGGTGAGCCCAGAAATCCTTCCAGAACTAGTTTGTACCTATTTTAGTTTTGTCTTATTTTTTTTCTAATGTCTCCTTTATGCTTCATCAGCTCCCATCCACACTTACATCCTCGGAGCAGCGAGCCAGGAGGCTGTGAAGAACTTCCCCAGTGATGCTGGCTGTGAGCTGGCTGAAAACATCACATATCTGGGTAAGATGCTGCCCTTCTCAGACTCTGTGCTTTGTCTTCTATAGTTACGTTTTTAAACTTCTCGGTCTGTGCGTGTGTAGGTCGGCGTGGTGTGTTCACAGGTGCGTCAGGACTACAGATCGCCTACGTCAGTGGCAGGGAGGCCCTGCAGGAGCCATCCCCAGCTCACTGCTTCACATCCAAAGATCTGTCGGCCCTCGTGGCGCCGCTGACCAGCAGCTCCAAGTTCAAAGGAGTCGACATCCTACTAACGTCACAGTGGCCTAGAGGAGTGTGGCATTATGGAAACACCCCGGTAATAGAGTCCACAACATAGATAGTTAGTACTAAATGTTACCATAATGTTTATATAGGCATATATGGACTGTAAACTGTAATGTTTTTATGTGTGTCTGTTTTAGGAGGTGAACACAAAGTCCTGTGGAAGCACCTCTGTTGCCAACCTCGCAGACAAGCTGAAACCACGCTACCACTTTGCAGCACTAGAGGGCGCTCACTATGAAAGACTCCCATACAGGTAGGCTCAGACATGAAATCCAGTGATTTCATCTACTGTTACTCTGCAAACAGGAACTGTTAAGAACCATTTCAGCCAAATGTTAATGTCTCAACTTCCCCAGAAGTAATGAACCCATGTCTGAATGAAGCTTATATATTAGAAGACATGTAGTAGGGGTTCACTATGTTAAGGACACAAATAGGTCCATAGCAAAGGTTTAAAAGTAAGTCAAGGAGAAAAGAAAAGTAAGACTAAATAATTAAAATAAGAATTAAAAGTTTTACAGGTTTACATAAAGGCTAAAATGCCTCAGTCAGAATAAAACACGACCGAGCTTTGTGTCAGGTTTGTCAATGACAAGAGTCCATTAATCTGCACATACATCTGTACACGAAGTTCCGTAGTGCAGCATTACTTGTGGGCAACTCTGCACACTGCACCATCTGGGCATTTACATTTATAGGTACAGACCACTTAAGGAGACTGAGTTTCAGGGAGCGTGGAAGACGCCACAACAGCAATGAACTAGAGACTAGTGACGTCCGAACAATATCACATATCAATTTCACATTTAGTCAAATGTTTTGAATCAATATAACAACTTTAAACCCTTCAATTGTCATTGCAATGCATCATAGTAGGGTCTCAAACATGAAATTAAAAACATGATTCAAGATTCAAACAAGATCCACTGTTTATTTTTTTGTTTTATTAGATTCAACAATTTGTTTTTTTACCAACATAACTATATAAAGAGCAGAAGTGCCCAAATGTTTTTAAAAACTGATAAATTTGATGATTTGAAGATACCTGTAGGAAAGATTGGTGACTGCAAATGCAGATTTAAAACAAAGTTAATAGAATTGGGACTATTTGAGTTTGTGAGAGTTTCTGAGTCAGTTTGACTCTTAATTGAAAGGAGCGTTCACCTGTGTTGGTGTTTTGAAAGAGGGCAAGTGTCTTTGATTGTCGCTTGTCACCTCTGAACTTGATGCATTATTCATCCTGTGATGTGAATTGTGAAATCTGTGATTGTGACATGATGTGCGTGACGCTGAGTGTATGTTTTCTCTCCCTGACAGTTTGGCTTTTTTATTAAATTTAATATGTAAACATCTGACAATAACTCAATCACTTAATGTGGATCTTTGTACTTGATTCTTACAATTTATACAGAGCAGCAAAGAAAAAAGAAGGAAAATGTATTTGATGATGACTGAAATTGTCTTTATTTCTGCTTTTCGTTATCCCCTTCTCCATCTTCTTCCTGCTCTCTCTGCCTCCCACCTAGCATTCCCTCTTCACCTACCTACTGTTCCCCTGTTTCCCACTACGACTGCTTTTCCCATCTTGGCTACAAGTCGAGTATAAGTATATGTGATGCTGATGAGGCCCATTAGCGTAAGTGAGCTGCAACAGATGAGGATCACAGCTCTGCATTGTAATGCAATGAGTTTCCTCTCTCCTATCAATTCCAGTAAACATTAAAGGAGTACAGCAAGAAAAAACTCTCATTTTATACACATATAATAAAAAAACACAAATGGGCTGATACTTTATTTTTGATGTTTTATTGTTAATAATAATATATAATAATATATAATAATACATTTTAATACAATATAAATACAATACAGTGGGCCTTTTAACAAAACAGGATCCTCTTCCAGGAAAAGGACCACAGGGCAACGAGGGGCCAACGGAATAACTCGGTTATTCCCTAGATGGCTGGTGTGTGTGAGAACGACTGGAAGGTATTTTTAAAAAACTCAACATACCTGTCCACTTCAAACCCACAAACACTGAGCCAGAGACCCACAGGATAGCCAGGCCACTAACTAATTTACCTACAATTATGAAAGTTCTGTGGATGGAGAACGAAATGTCTTTTAGTAGTCAGTTGCCGTAACTAAACTTTCTGACAACTTCACATGGATGAATCTTTAGCCTAAATACAATCTCTGGTTACTCGTCTGAAGGCAGACCTGAAGGCGTTGCCTACAGACGAGAAGAATCTGACGATGGGGGGGGGATCTTTCGGGTGGACAAGGTGATACTTTAAAGAGGAGATAAGGGCTGTTTCAATGTTCGGGTCCTCAGATAACAGGAGTAACAGCGCCATTTCTGCACTCCCTGCTTTCCTCTTCAGCTCTCTGTAAATCATCTTGGCAGTGTATTTAAAGGTCTTCTCAGAAATCTCAAAATCAATGTCCTGGATCTCAGCCCACGCTTTTTCAATTAGACCCGTACAAATCAAATCAGGGTCTAGATTTGGTCGGCCTAATGCTTTTGCTCTGGCTTGAATCCTGACGATGATCTGGTTAACAATGATTGTTACACAATTTTTTTTAGCTTTGTCAGTTTGTGTAACATCTTGACCTTTTTCTGCAAAGGCCAATTTGATTTTGCGTCCTGCTTTGTTCACATACGTTTTAGGTCCATTGTCTGGACTGTTGTTGTTAGGTTGATCGGCATAACATTGAAGAGTACTTGTCCCCTCATGTGGGGTCATGCAGCTTAACGCATCTGGTTTAAGTTCCAGTCTTTTGGGGATTTTTTCTAGTGCCAATTTGAAGTTGTGTCCAGCTTTGATCATATACGCCTGACACTTGTCTATGGCATTATTGAGTGAACATTGAGGGTAGCTCTCATATTCTGGACTATTGTTTTCACTCTCTAGAGTAGATTTAGATGCTATGTTGAGGTTTTCTTTTACAACTTGACTGGGTTGATCTAAATCAGATTCAAGCTGTGGAGTCAGGACTTTCATGTGGGTCAAGGGGGTGGATTCTGCATCACATTGAAGAGGACATGTCTCCTCCGATAGGACAACCGAGGGAAGTTCTGGAGTTATGCAGATTATTGTAGCTGGTTTGGATTCCTGTGTTTTGGGGATTTTTTCGAATGCCAATTTGACGTTGTGTCCAGC
>JAUMTR010000015.1:10208410-10233260 GCA_032270685.1 Microctenopoma stevenorrisi
CCACGGGAAATATAACAATTACATAAGGGTCCTCATAGGAATCTTCATTTAAATCCTGGCTTGGTTGGTCTAAATCAAATACAAGCTGTGGTGTCAGCTTGGATTTATCTTCATCCTCAGGCTCCTTGCTAATGACTGCTGGTTCCATTACGTCACCTGAATAACACATCTTCGTCCCACATAGTCGCAGCTGTTTGCAGGCAAGTGCAACCATAGTGCACAGTCTGGAAGATTTTCTGGGGTTGTCTGGAGTTATTTCAGGTATTCCAAGGTCAGCAGAGTAGATTTTGTCCTTAATGTCATCCACCATCATCTTTACCAGCTCATCTGGCATTTCACCTTGTTCTTCAGTATCCATAATATTTTCAAAAACATGGGGCAGTGTTGTGTTCAAACTGGACACAATCCTTTCCTGGGACATACTTCTATTCGGGTTTGACAGGTAAGTAATCACAGCTTGTGCGATACATTTGGCAACTTCCAAAAATAGCTCTGCTAACATATCCTTTGTCTCTTCGTTGGGCTGTTCTAACTTTATCAGTCTCCATTGCTCTAGAGTCATGCTTTTAATAAACGCTGTGACCAGAGGGCGAGCAATTACTGTAAAGTCCATCATGTTCAGTTCTTCCATTTTTTCTTCATTCATCAAGTTCGCCATTTCGATTTACAGATAGGTCTCTCGTTCACTTTATACAGGGTCTGTCTCATACTTTAGCAGAAGGGTAGCCAAGCCTTAATATCATACCATTATGACATCATAAAGATCAAAGAACCCCCCTTCCCCCCTCCCCCTCCCCCCTCCCTAGCAACTATCCCTATGCACAGAGAACTCGCATGTCAGTCATGTGACAATGAGTTGTATTTCTATTTGATAATACGGGCAGTGATGGAATGTCTGCAGATTTTCTTTGGGGGATTTCCCTAAGAACTTAAATAAAGCTATAACATGTAGGATGTAACCACTAAATGCAGTTTTATGAGAGAAGACTAAACAACACCACAATTGCTTGTAAGTGATAACTGACACGTTTGAACTATATTTTATCTTTAGTTGCTGCCATGTCCAAAAAACATATGGAATATGAATGTTGAATGAGTGGAACATTAAAACCAAACATAAATAATAAACAAAAAATACTCACACATTGACTAGGTCTGCAATTTTCTGCCACACAAACTCCCTCTCTTTTGTTGCTGCTGCAGTATTCCTTTCTTTTTAAAAATATGCTCATTTTCTGCATATGCAGTCAATAAAAAGTCCAATTCTACTGGCGAGAAGTAGGACGCCACGACCTTTGTCCGCTGGTTGCCATGGTGAATCCTTGTAATCTCTGTTCCATTGATCAGGGCTTCTTATATCCTCGTGCATGAGCGTAACTCAGAGTAACTTTGACTCAGAGTTGATTGAACTAATGCTTAACACCTTTTCTGAAAATGAAAACTCTGAGTTGGACAACCCTGAGTTACGGTTTTGACTCAGAGTTATTTCATCCTGCTTTCTGAAATGGGCCCCAGGTCTGGTAAATGAAACAAACTGATTAGTTTTTATGGGGATTTACAGGACACAGAAAAACATGCCAAGTGGCAGGGCCGTTTCTGGGTCTTTGGGGGAGCCTCTGTTTTGAATCAATATAACAAATTCAAACCCTTCAATTGTCGTTGCAATGCATCATAGTAGGGTCTCAAACATGAAATTAAAAGCATGAGTCAAGATTAAAACAAGATCCACTGTTTATCTTTTTGTTTTATGAGATTCAACAATTGTTTTTTTTTTACATAACATAACATATAAAGAGCAAAAGTGCCCAAACGTTTTAAAAAACTGATAAACTTGATGATTTGAAGATACCTGTAGGAAAGATTGGTGACTTGCAAGAGCAGTTTTAAAACAAAGTTAATATAATTAGGACAATTTGAGTTTTAAAATGTGAACAAAGTCACCTAGAAATAATTAAATAATAATACATTTAATCTAATTTTACTGGTCTGCTCCTGAACCTGGGTCGCTGGGCACTTAAATTAGTACATTACATACATTATTACCATAACGACTAATCTGACTCTGATAAGTACCAATCCCGCTTGTGCTCACATAAACACAACAAACTGTTTCCAGTTGTGATGGATCTCTCAGCGAAATGTAGAGACTAATAAAACGGAGCACGAGTTCAAAGACAGAAAAGTGAAAACTGTTTTTTACCACATATACTCTTAAAATGCCAAAACAACACTTACCAGTTAAGCATTGACTTGTCGCAAATTCTTTACCGTAAAGGAATCCGTCTGTAGTCTGCTAGTGCTCCGGGCGGGGGGGCGCTGTCACAGCCACTCATAACCACGAGGGCGCTCTGGTAGCTACGTGCGAGCTGTCACAGCTATTTCACAGCTATTTCACAGCTATGTCGCAGCGCGCCCTCGTGGCTGTGGCTACAATCGGAGCTCAACCCTACTGATAAATTGTGTGCAAGTACTTTAGTACTTTTACCTGAATAGAAAAATTCATGGGTACTTATACTTGTTGTAATAGTAAACTTTTACTTGAGTACTGACTTTTTTACTTTATACACCTCTGGAAATGTGTGTTTCTTCTTTCTTGCTCCACTTTAACAAACCTACCTACGTATCAGCATTCCAGCTTGTGCATACAGTAAGCGGCACCGTCTGTAAATGCGCACATCATCTGTCAGAGCAGCAGATTTGTAGTGTTTAACCACATTCTTTAAGAACAGCGTTCGATGAAGAGAAGTCAGGAAATACCAGTTTAATGTCCTCTTAACTTTAAACACTGTATGGAAAGATCACTGGATCGTCTGTCAACATCAAGTGGTTGAATGTTGTCCCACCGACTACACATCTTGTTTACAGTCACTCAGTCGTTTTGACAGATGCTCCATGCAAACATTAAGAAGAAGAGGAGACGGGATGCTGCCATGTCTAACTCCATTAAACACTGGACACACAATTACCCCATTTACCATCCATAGAATGGCGTGTGTATCAAAATGACAAAATCCTATTTAAGGCTTTGGGAACTTAAGAAAAAAAATAGATTTACATGATCAAAGCCTGTTGTGTCCTTTCAGAGCATAAATAACCGCCTGTACCATGTTTTCATTTAAAATCAAACTGAGTGTCCGTGGTCAGAATACACTGTTCCATTCGATATATTTTTGGTTTTGAATTTTTAAGCATTCACAATCACACTTGATTAAGATATCTATGCGTTTCTGTTTCCATCCTCAGGAATCACGTTGTTCTCCAGGAAAATGCTCAGCACGTCAGCCGGTTCATCGCCCTGGCAAGTGTCAACAACCCGGCCAAGAAGAAGGTATGTGTGTGTGTGTGTGTTTCTGATTAAACAAGCTGATTACGTCTTGTCAGAACTATGTCTGTGAGCATGAGTAACCCTGCTGCTGATACTGAAAGCATGACCGAGAGGTTTGTCTTCTGATTTGGTTACTTATCATGTGTCAGAGCTGATTGGAGCTGGAGTGCTTGTGACATAGAGGTCACAATCTTGGTACTTAAAGTCGCACTGGGGTTCAGAACTGGACTGACGTGCCAATAAAGCCATTTAGGAATCAGAGAACAAGCTGTTTCCTAGAACTTGTTTTGGTTTTCTTCTCCGTCACAGCACTCCGGTCATAGTTACATCATCATTACGGCAGCGAGTACACTGCAAACAAGAGCTGTTAATAGCTCATTCAACGAAATACATGTAAATACATAACAAGGTTTAAGTTGGAGTCCAGTCCCAGTGCGTTCCTTTCCCCCAAACTGAAGTAAGACAGATTAACAACAGTCCACTTTTTCATTGAATGTCATTACTGGGGGTGAATGTGTCCCAGTTCCAGACAAACTCAGTTACTCACCGACACGTCAGACCCTCACCTCCTCCTGTCTCCGCCTGCAGTATTTGTATGCCTTCAACATCATCCCATTGAAGACCATGGATCCGTCCGAGCTGGTGAAGCAGCCACAGGATGTGACAGAAAACCCCTACAAACGTGCCGCAAAAGACAAGACGGACACTCAGAAGTCCAGCTTCAGCGCAGCAGAGGATGAGGTATCTAAACACTTCATCTGTGTGTGAGTCATCTATGTTTCTAAAACTCAGCCCTCTCACCATCTTCCCTGTCATCTGCTAAGGAGCCCACCCATCAGTTCTTCTTTGACCTGAGCAAGAAGCAGGGTGGGGCTCCTCGGGGCCGCGGCAGAAAGAGGCATCCAGATGGCGAGTGGCGCGGACGGGAGCAGCAGCACGATGGGGACAGACATCATCAAGGACCCAAACAGCACCGCAGGCACCGTGAGTCCGGCCAGTTTAGTGAAACGGTTCAAATCCTCAACGCGTGTGTCTGAATTCACTGTAGCATTCCAGCAATGGATTCTGTTTTTCTTCTCCGTAGCTCAGCCCCCGGGTCCCTGCTGGTTCTGTCTGGCCAGTCCTCAGGTGGAGAAACACCTCGTCATCAGCATAGGATCACATGTGAGTTCATACCTTAACTAAGAGTAATAATGTCTGTAATGGCAATTACAGCCTTCTTGGCTTTAAAGTTGATTTCAGCTCATTGGACCAGAACTTTAGTGTTTAGTTCATTTTCAGTGTCAAAGCTGAAAGTAGACTGAATGTTGTACTTTGATCGTGTTACTCGCTCTGGGTCTGTAAACAGGCAACTGTTTGCTAACAGCTCTAATCTGTGCAGTGCTACCTGGCTCTGGCGAAAGGCGGATTGACTCCTCACCATATGCTGATCCTCCCCATCGGTCACTACCAGTCCGTGGTGGAGCTAAGCTGTGAGGTGGTGGAGGAGATGCAACGATACAAGTTGGCTCTGAAGAGCTTCTACAAGAGCAAAGGAGAGCGCTGTGTGCTGTTCGAGAGGAATTACAAAAGTCAGCACCTGCAGCTACAGGTAGAAACATGCGCAAAAAAATACTTTTAAATCCATTATTCAATTTTGCCCATAACGGTGCGATTGATCACAGAAAAGTAATGCGATTAATCCACAAATACACTTAAACCAATTAATTGTCTTATCTCTTCTTAAAAAAAGAGAAAGACTTTAGATATAAATAAGAAAAAACGTTCGCCATAATAAAGATAAAGATACAGAGAAATTATTTAAATAACTGTACTTCTAGTTTTTGTTTAGAGCCCCTTGACTTCCTGTAGATTAGGTTTTACAACAATAGGTGAAATACAGGCGAGGAAGGAAGTGGGTGTGTGGTCGTTCTCTTTCTGGCAACAGAACTCTTGTGGAATGTTAAAACATAAAATCTCAGCGTGTTTCCGCTTGGTTACAGTTTTGAAGGTTGTTGTGAGACCGTTGTGGTTGCGTGTTTCTTAAAGAGCTTTCAGCAGGGGACGTTTAAAACACATATATGAAAACGTTGGTCAGGTCGTTCCAGTGCCGCTGGATCGCTGCACCACGGAGGACATCAAAGAGGCGTTCATGGTCCAGGCTCAGGAACAGCAGATGGAGCTGATGGAGATTCCCCAACACACTGATCTCAAACAGGTGTGTGTGTGAACACAAAGCGCGCACACACACACCTCACAACACTGCAGACCAAATTTCAGAGCGGATTTCTAACCACTTTATATATAAAGCTGCATTTTGTGTGTGTGCGCTCAGATTGCTCCTCCTGGGACGCCGTACTTCTACGTGGAGTTGGACTCGGGGGAGAAACTCTTCTACCGCATCCAGAAACATTTTCCTCTGCAGTTTGGCAGGTGCATGTTTAAAATCAATGATTTTTTAATAGCTTATTTCCTTAAATATATTAATATTTTCAGCCTAACACTAAACTGATCTGAAGCTTTTTAATTTGCTACTATATAGGGAGGTTCTGGCCAGCGAGGCTCTGCTGAACATGCCCACCCGAGCTGACTGGAAGGAGTGTAAACAGAGCATAGAGGAGGAGGACGAGTGCTGCAAAGTACTGAGGGATGACTTCCAGCCCTATGACTTTGCATTGGATGAATAACAATAGCGCGCATGCACATATCTATTCATATTCTATCTTTGCGGGAAGCCTCTCTGACACAGCGCGTTCCAAGCTCCATAATCAACTTCCCCTCAACATTCCCAAAATGTGTTTCACTTTAAAAGGGAAGTCACAAATGAAAATAAAATCAGGAATCAACCTTCAATCTTCTCATCTCACTTCTGACAAGCGTTTTTCTAAATGGCCAAGCTGGTCCTTTAAAGCAGAGCTAGAGTTTTGTACCCGTGTTCTCATTTCAGTAATGTTCCATAGTTGTTGCTGATGAAATGAGCGATGAACAAGTTGAATTGCAGAAAGTTTTATTTAAAAAAAGAAAAAGGAATCACAAAGCCTGCTTGTAATCCGTTTGAGTTAGAGTATACAAAAGGCAAATGAAAGTTTTGTGTCTTGAGAAACTGCTTCACTGGGTAATGGAGGGTTTTAACCTCAACCGTGGAGAAACTTTAATGTATTTTGCACACAGACTACAATTAAAACTTATTTTGGGAGTCTGGTGTCATGGTAGTTATTACCACAAAGTTCAGTAACTGGTAGAAATACCACTTCAAACGTCTGCCCGTGATTCAGTAACTCCTGAATCATTCCTACAATACACGACACAAAGCAGCAGTCTATGTACATTTCATAAAGACCCAGCTTAACACACAACACAACACACACAATTTTTAGTTAATTTATTTGGCATTTTAAAGATAGATTTGCATTATTTAATCAAAATATGTCCGTAAAATACAATTAGTTTTTTATAAAAATCAAAGCTTCTAACCATCAAAATAAAACAGAAGGTGCACAGTAAAATTACTTCAACAAGCCTGTTAGAGTACGTTGTACCACAGGCAAACCTAACACATTCCTCATCAACTGAGCTGAAGTGGTTCTTTGAACGGCAGCAGAGTCAAACATGTATTTTTCCAGTGGAATGTGATGAAAAATATTAAGATTTACAGGATAAAGAAAAAACACACGCTACATAGACGTCATACTCTCACAGGGGAATGTGAGCATCCATTATGGATCCAGGAGGTAAACTAAGAGACACCTGTTAGTAATAAACCGATTTAAACTCTGAAGCAGCAGCTTTGACACTGGCGATTATAGGGAATGAAGTAGTTGTATGTTTTTGTGAGGGCTCAGACGTAGTCCCTGGACCTCTTAATGGCACAGCAGAGCATCATGCTGAAGATCATCCCAAAGATCTGTGGAGAGTCAAAGAGATGATGTGGATAGAAATATGGTCCAGAGTCCATGTACTGCACTACACTCATTCTCACTTCTTCTACTGCATATTCTGACTCGTTTACTGTGTCTAAACTTAGCGCGTCAAAATTTAGAGCAGATGTGATAAACGGTAATTATCCCAGACAGTTAGTGGACCAAAAAAAGATCGTTTCCAAATCGCTGTGTCCTGGAGGAGCTCAGGTCTTATGACAAACCTGCTGAAGCACAACTTTAAAGTGTCAAGTTACACAGTGAATTTAAGCATCTGCAGCTTTTTGAATGAGAAACATGACATTATTCTCACTTTGCCATTTGGTAAACGTGTCTCTGGACGAAGCCTTAACTTAAGCTACTGAGAGCTAACTTTTTATTCGCTTTATTTGTTCAGTCACATTATTAACGTCAGTATTCTTTGGATCAATTAAGCTCAACACCTTCAGGTATATAGCTTTTTACCTAAAGTAGAAGATTAATGCAAGTCCATGGGATATGGATATGAATATTTTTACCACCACTTTAGACTTCTATGCCACTGCCTTTCACTCACTTTACGCTAACCGGCCACTTGCTGTAAATCTGTATTTACTCTGACATCATCAGGAGCGTCATCTATGCTGCACTCGCATTTCCTGAAATCCCATTACTTGCGATGATACTCGATACGCGAAGTCGCGTTTAACTCACCGTTATGACTCCGATAGCGATGCCAACCCCGCCAATGACGTGGACTTTGTTGTTGAACATCTCGTCGATGGCAGCCGGACAGCTCTGACAGAAGAGCACGGGAGAAACGAGAAGAAGTTTCAGCTGCAAGTGTGTCGCATGGTTCTTAGTTCTAATCACAACATTATGATTAGTTTACCATTATTTATTCAAGCAATGGACATTTTCCTCTGGTTTAAGGATGCTTGTCTGTGTTTTTACTATCATTTAAAACTGAATGTATGTGGTTCGATAATTAAAGCCATTATTTGTCACCATGTGATATTTTATCAATAGTTTGACATCAAAGTTGAAAACTCATTACCATTTCATTTTCTGAAAGCAAATTTTGGATATTTATTTTGAGAAGGGGAAAAAAAAAGCCTTGCACTGTGTTACCGTAGTGACAAGAATCTCCAGCCCAGTCTTCTTAGGGCAGGTATCTTTGGCTGCATCAATCACTGTTCCCGTCGGACCACAGCAGTCCAGCTGTAATAAGAGGAAAAAAAAAAAAGATACTGGTCAGAAGAAACCTACAATTCAATAATTACTGGTCAATTGATAGGAACACACAAAGTACAAATGTTATCAGTAATGTTCTGTGCGTGCTTCCACTCGGCTTGTTTACAACACACAGTCTACGAATCTTTAACATTATCAAAGATGTGGCTCTGATAAAGTTCTGCTTTTTTATGAAAACATGCAGAGACGCGATTCAGGGCCGGGAAAAACAACCTGAACAAACATTTTGTGTTCTCAGGTTAGTAAGACTCAAGGTCCGTCATTGAATGACCTGTGTGCAACCCAACCACTGTTCCACCTGCACTCGGCATGTTGTCGGGCGTTAATGTGAAGCCCTACTCGTGTTTGGACTATTTATCTTGTGAATGCTCGGATGTGTGTTCTCACTCCAAAGTGGATCAGACGCAGTGTCTCCTTTAGCGCCTCCTGTTTGGTGTCTTTGTAGTTTGTGTAGGTCTGCTTATAAAATTCCGTCAGGTCCTCCACCACCTGGAGACAAAATAAATAATACACATTCAATTTAGAGTGACTGACGACAACCGACACTGACCCGACGGCTGCGTTTACCTTGTCCCTGTTGGAGAAGCCCCAGATCCCAGCAGCCACCTCCACAGCAAAGATGATGAGTAAGAAGAAGAAGAACTAAGGAAAACAAGACAAAATTCTCAGCCTCTTTGTGACGCGACCACAGGATTCAAGTTTGTAAGACTATGATTAAATAAACTGATCGCATCCGTTTATCAGATTGAAACCATGAAACAAACCTCTGGGACCAACACAATTCCAGAGTACAGTAGATTTCACCTTTAGCAGCGATGATGTGAAGCAATCACTGCGTCACATAATCTTTAAAACATGGCTTCCGTTTATTTCTTTTCAAACAAATCTCTTGAGTTCTCACCCCATAGGGTTATGGTGGGGTCCTTTCACTAGGCCTTTCAAAAACAATTCTCTTCCTGTGTCATTGTGCCATTTTTATCTAGTGTCTGCAGCCGTTCTCCGGTCAACTCCTCTGAAAAAGGAGCATTTTTGGCGACTTGACGCCAAGAAACACCAGCTGCTCCTGAACAGCAGCCTTGAGATCATCATAAGCTGGGGCACATCTTGGGTAGCTGTCTAGACATCATACTATATCCATCCGAGACCGACACTGAGGTGAAGGAGTAGTCTTGACTTTTAATTAAACTTAGCCACCTTAAAAAAAAAAAAAAAACAATGTCTTACCAGCCCCAGCATGCACGGGGATTCTTTAATTGCGCCGCAGCAACCTAAGAATCCAACCACCATCATCAGAGCCCCTGCCGCAATCAGGATGTACACACCTGTACACAACAAATTAACAAGCATGTTGGTCTCGAGTCTAGACAACAGTCGTGATCCTTTCAACAAAGACCCACTGATGCGTGAATACAAATCCATGTGGTCTGTATTCAGCTTTAAATGTTTCACAGCGTAATCAGTTCGGTGTCACCCACACTCCTTTTCACCCGGGCTGGAGGAAGGAAGTAGGAGGAGCGGATTAGTAAATGTAGGCGCAGCGGCTCAGTGACGTGGAGATTTCAAGCATCAGATGAGCAGCAGAATGTGTAATGTGGAAAAAGCCCAACACGACTCTCAATTGATTAATCAGCAAAGCAGCTTTTTGACAAAACCTATTTTATGTGTCTGAACTGCCAATAGTTCGTCATATATTAATAAAGGCAATTTGGATCATGAACATTTGAAAAATATCAGGATATATGTGGTATATCAGCTTTTAAATATCGTGATAGGAGCTTTGGTCCTTATCGCCCTGCCCTGGGTCATAGTAAGCAAGATACGCCAAACAGGTCATTTATCACACAAACTAAATCACTCATGTGATTTACAGCCACCAATGTCAAAAATGATTTTTAATTTTAAAAAGTATGTTATGTAGGATGGACGTCCTAACCACACTGATGTTGCAAGACCACCAACTACACAGACATTTTCCAGATAACGGAGCAGTTTATCGTTGGAGGATTCCTGTGGTGCCTACTGCCCGATGAACCCAGTGACTAACAGAGTGTACACGTCTTGCTGCTACAGAACAAAGACGTCTGTGTCCTAGAGAAGAATGACGGCCATGTGTGAGGGGCCCTGCTAGGCTGCCTCACCGTCACCAGCGTCTTTGGCCTCAACTGCCCTCTGTATACCTTGCTGCCTGGGGCCTGCCTTTTATGATTCTGATGGAGAAGCTCTACCTAAATGCCTTAAACTTATTTACTTCCAAGTTTATTTTGATTTTAGATACCCTTCTTAATTAGAAATTCCTGGAGGCTTCACTAGATTTAGACAGATTCTTTCTTACAAGTAAGTCTGGGGCATTGCTCAGTTGTCCAGGCCGTGCTCAATTTGAAAGATCAGGAAATTAAAAGAAGGAAGCCAGCGTTTGGACAGACGGCACAAGAAAAACAAGCAGAGGACAGCTGCAGAAATATACGGAGCAAGAGAAAGGATGAAGGACAACAGGAGAGAAAATGCTAGAATAGATACACAGAATAGGGATTCTCACGCCCTCACAGGTGGCACATGAGACAAGGGAACTATTGTGTTTCACTTTGATGTGGACAGCAGGGAGAAAATCATGCTGCGGAACTGTTGTGAACATAGGTAAATATTTAACTTTAATAAAGAACCTGGCTTTAACTCATTGTGTTCACTAAAGTGGTAATCCACTACAAAACCCACTTCATGAGCATTCTGCTTTGGTAAAGGGTTGTAGGGCTCGTACCACGGATTTTATAAATCCCTCCTGTGAAACGTATTCATTGCCCTTTAAGAAGTTCCATTCCACTTTATTGTTGCATGAATAGGAAACAAACATGTGTATTGGTGTGTTTTAAAAGTTAAGGATCTTACCAGTGACAAAGACTGTGGGGGATTCCTGCCCGTCCAGTAGACCTGCTGTTCTGGAGTCAAATCGTAGCCAGAGTCCAACAGCCAGCACTCCAGTACCTGCCAACTACATCACACACGGTTGAGTATTTCTGAGTACTTTCTGTGACACATAAACCCTCGTTGTCTGATTGTTGTACTTGCCTTAGATGAAAACACACAAGCATGTGTAGTGGACTAATTCTGTTACGAGGCGAAAAAAAACAACAACTTTATTCTCAGTGGGTCGTTAAGGCAACAGGCCCAGTTTCAGACAGACTAGGCAGCCACTCAAAACGACTCGCCTAAGAAAATAAAATCACAGTCACAATAATACGCAGCCCCAAAATAAGCAGCTTTTGCAGCCTTTAACTCTCATGTGGGCGCCCGTGATTCAAGGTTAGGGACAGGCCCAAGCTGGCATTTCCCACGCTTCAGTTACCACACACAATACATCATCTTAACACAGGAACTTTACACAAAATGTTGGATAAAAGATTACGTATAGCAAAATATGCAACCACAATAACACATGGCTGTGAGTAAGTGTGCGTCACCTTATTGTTCGTGAACTGCAGCAGATCCTGTACAACACAAGTTACAAATAATCTGGTGAAAGGTTCTGGAGGCAGACACCTCGCTACCTTTGAGGCTAGACTAAACTTCCCTTTTTGATAAAGCTTATAGTTAGAGGAACCAGCTGCTATAGATTTGGTCTAACTGAATTGAACTGGTGACCATGAGTCAGTGAACACAAACTAGAGTGTGCAGAAAGGTCATTTTGGTTGTGATGACAGCTCATTTCACTAGGGCAGTAGTTAAAGGTTGGTTATATAAAGCGCCTTTCCTCTTTCTCGTCTACTCCTGCCGCCAACTTAGCATTTTCTCTCCCGTTGTCCTTCATCCCTTCTGTATATGTATATTTCTGCAGCTTTACTTACTTAACTTGGCAGACGCCTTTAAGCCTGTTCTGTGAGAATAGATTTCACTTAATCTTTCAGTCGTTATAGAGAGTGAACCTGCAGGACCTTAAGATGACAGCTAATACATATTTGTTCAGACTCTGTCATCTATCCAAACCCCAGGGCTTTTTGCTGATTCTTTAAGTGTTAGCAGTAGTGAGACCATTTGAATTGAGATCTTTTTCCTGTAATTACTAAATCTTTACTTTACTTTGCTTGGCAGACGCTTTATATCCAAAGAGACTTACAAGGAGTTTGTTGTCTGGCTCAGGGACACACCTGGTAGGGGATGGATTAGGAGTCAGACAGTGGGTTTGAACCCACAACCTTCTGCATCCCAGTCTGACACCTAACCCATTGAGCTACCAGGCAGCTGTCCTCTGCTAGTTTTTCCTACGCTCTCTGTCCAAACGCTGGCTTCCTTCTTTAAGTTTCCTGAACTTTCAAATTGAGTTTTAAGATGAGCATGGCCTGGACAAATAGGTAATGCCCCAGAGGCCATAAGAACGAATCTGTACAAGTCTAAAACTAATATTATGTTTGTGGGAGTGAGGAACGGCTCTTCCATTAGCCCGCGTCTCATCTTTATACATTCAAATCCAACAGAAAGTTGTCAAAACAGCCCAGTAAACAGATGATTACAGTGAGAAAACAACAACAGTGCGGATACTTTAAGCACAGGAATGCATCTGTGTGATGTGTATTTGTTCAGCAGTGGTGAAGGAAGCAAATTCTACCTTGCATTTAAAATCCAATTTTTGAAGAAGTTAAATATGCTCACAATATTGTTTGCACACTGTTTAATAGGGGACGCAACCATTTTTTTTATTTTCCCCACCGATTAATCTGCTAAATGTTTTGTGGGACGAGTGGTCAAATCCACAAATGTTCTGTTCATGTTAAGCATCTCCTCGGGTCAGACATCAGAATGTGAGGTATTTTTAAAAAGTGATCCAGCGTGGCCTGAACAACAACACGCTGTGTGGGTTTGTCCTGTTGTGTGCAGGTCTTTGCTTGAATTGAACGCCCACAAAACAATTCTAGTGATCAGATAAGTTTAGAGGCATAAAGAGTCCAGTGTTTCTATTCCTCTGAGATTAATAGATCTATTATGTCAGAGGAAAAGCCCAGTTTGCATTAGATAGAGTAACTGTGGTAACAACCTTATCTTCTAAAACTTTAACACGGTCAAAGACAAGTTGCTCTAGTGCCATGAGATTGAGAACTGAGAATGACAACACAGCCTTCTAAAAACAGAATAAACCACCAGACATGTAATTTACTGCGCTCCCCTCAGCACATGTTGGAAAGTCTTCACTCTAGGAGTCAATGCTACTACTGGTAATAAGAACAATAAAGCTTCTGCTCGACCTGACGCATCGAAATGCTGCTGGACCCGTTTTAACACTTGTTCCCAGACTCCCTGAGGTCTTACACCTACCACACACAGGAGAGCCTGCTTAGTTTCAGGGAACAGAAGGTGGCTTTGTCCCGCTCATTATTTCCCCAGGTAGCCCTTGAGAAAATGCCATTGAGCTTTGTTAGTGGCATTTTGAGGCTCTATTCCTATAATTTAAACGTTCAGCCACCTGAACTCCTATTTTCTGTCTACTCGAAATGTCAGAAATCAACCCGAAGTCACTACAACTCCGTGTAGCAACTACGACAAACACTGAAAAAGTGTACAGACATACCCAGAAGAGAAAGTTGAACGCAAACACCAGGTATTTGATGCACTGCAGTCCCCCCATAGTGGTTCAGTTCAAAGTCGAGGAGGTAAAATAAGTCGTGTGTCCTCTGCGACCAGAGTTTCGTAAGGAAGAAACTATGCCTCAAGGCTTTTTCCTAAACCACGCCCCTGTGTTCACACTCACCTGGGTACGTCATTAACAAGTTTGTTTTTTTTAACTTTATTCAACAATTTAACAACATACAAGGGCGAAATTTCAAAGCAAGTATACAATGCAACATATATTCAGGTTGAAAAAAAAAATAAATCCACACTATATAAACATATATAAATATACTTATATACACGTGTATACAAAAGTATCTATTAAAAGTAAAGTTGAAAATGTAGATATTATAAATTGAATAGTATAAAACCACACACACAAAAGAAAACTTAACCTAATACAAAACAAAGAAATAAATTAAAGGTTAATTAAATAAAATAAAGCAAAAAGGGGGTAGAAAGCAATCAGATCAAATTAAACTTGGTAAGTAATGTAAATAAATACCTGGCCAAATCCTGATCAACTAACTTTAAAGAATTGCTAAATAACTTTAGGTCATTTAACCAGTAATTAAAATCAGGTTTAATTTTAAATGTCATTAACAAGTGCTGGACGTGACTCATTCAAGTGTGTCTGGGAGGGGCTGAGGCGGGAAGCTCCACCCCCTCGGGTGCTGATCAGGTGAACATAATGAAGGTATTATTAATCGCAGGTTCATACAAGCACACACAGCGAAGAGCTGTACCTGTATTTAACATGTCAGCACTGCAAAGCAAAAACACTTTTAGTTGTTGCATTTCCTTATTTAGCATTTTCCTTTATCGTGTTTTGTTCCCCCGAGCTAATTAAACATTTCATAATTCATCAGTCTGCAAATATCATACAATAATATATAATAATAATAACAATGGCTTGTGCTGATTATTCAGAGAGAACATTTAAATTATTTGTTATGTAAAATTGGGAAATAAAAGCAGAAGAAAGTTCAGTAATTCAAATGCCATAAACAGTCATTCATGATAAATAAATATTTGACCTAGTTTAGTCAGAGGACTGCTGAATAAATGATCTAATATCTTCATCAACTGTTTTTTACTGCCTGGATTTCTAACTTCTTGTTCCCCAGAGACGAAGTATACTGGAAGATAACCGTCAGAAAGGAAAATCATTCTGCTTCAACAAAACCAGAAGCAGAGAAGCAGTGATGTGGAGAAATGAGGCTCCACCTGTGTTTCACTCACTCCCCCTGGGAATTGAATTCATTGTTGACTGAGGTAACTGGAGAAGGTGTTTCTACTCCCACTGGACCCATATAAACAAAAATCAACTTTCTTTCCAACTTCTCCACCTGCGAAAGCTTCACTTTGTTTCTATGCTTCTTCAGAGGCAGCATATTGGTTTTCAGAAAGCTGAGCCAGCATGGGTGCGGTATTTCTTCCTGCTTTTTACTGCCACAGGGGAGGTAGTACTACCACCACCACACCCCCACACTGTGGGTTTGGACCTTTAGTAAACAACACAATGGTGCAAAAATACCAGATTTGAACAGGCAGGAGTTGATATGTGGAATATGCTGACCTCTAGCGGCCAAAGAAAAGATTACGCAAAATACCATCTACTGCATGCTGCTCACTAGCTCTAGTATTATTTCAGGCCTACCTTGAAAGAAAATGTGGTATTTCCGGAGAAGGAGCACGTCATTGAAGTCATGCAAGTGCACAATAGTCTACTTTACTACCTTAAGGTGGTGTTTTCTAACGGGAAAAGGGCGTGTTGTTTCGTTTTGAGAAGACTTTTGCCACGAAGAAACACGTTAAATAGAAACCACTGAGCCACATGTCACTCTCAAACTTATTAAACTAATTGGAAATGTCCCACCCTGCGATGGACTGGCGATTTGTCCAGGGTGTACCCCGCCTCTCGCCCGAAGGCAGCTGGGATAGGCTCCAGCACCCACCGCGACCCGATTTCGGATAAGTACCACAGTAAACAACAAACATGGCTCAGAAATGACTAAAATAAGAAAAGTGTGCCCTAATATTAGACTTGCGTTAAACTGATTCAGTTGCACAAAATCTGTCCACCGAGGGAAATTTGTTTTCCGCACTAATAAGTTTTCAGATGATGAAAACTAAATAACCACATTTAAATAATTTCCACACAGGTTCAAAGTCTACACATACAAATCCAAAACTATAAGTAAAAACAGTTTGACACTTACCCAGAATATGAAATTAAAAATGAAGATTGCGTATTTGACGCACAGTTCCCAGCTGGATAGAGCAGCCATCCTGCTGTGTCCTTTATTAGTAATTAATAAACACTTAAATATTTATATATATATTTTAATGTTATCTTGTTTCCTGCTGCTTGTTCAGAGTCGTGTCGCTCCGTGTGGCTGCTTTTCGCCTCTGCTCGCTCGGTTCTCGGCTTGGTCAGCGCCTGCTGGGTGGAAAACAACTGATCTACACCTACGGAAAAAGACACAAAGATAAAGAGATGTCTGTCTGACTCTGTGACTTTTTTCTCTCCCTTTGTTTTTTTTTTTCTTACAGAAAAGGACAAGGATCAATATTGACAAGAAATGAAGGGCTACTGATGTGAAAGAAAGACAGATGGAGACCAGCTGATGACTATCTGGGCAAATCAGGCTACTTCTGTGCCCCCCCCCCCCCCCAAAAAAAAACGTGCACACTAAATCATCTGATTTCACTAGGGAATCAGAACCAAGCACGTGCACTGGCAGCATTCATTCAATGTGATACATGTTTTGTACCTGACCAGATGCTGGACTGTTCTCATGCAGTGTTTTTTTGTGTGTGAGATGATTAATACATGTTGCAAAATCAGGCATTGTTGCTCTATTACATTATTATAACAGTTTTAGTACATTAATATTACAATGGTAATACTTTATCAGCAGGTTTGACAGTAATGTGATATTTAACTACAATGACATATAGGTCGGTGTATAAAATATTAAAACGTGCTAAAAAACAAAACAAAACAAGAAACCACAAAAATAAATCAACATTAATTTAAGGTAAAAGTTTAGGCTCAGCGTTAATTACACAGTGTTTCAGTGGATCTGAAGCCTACTAAATTCACACATTACTTAGCATGGTAACATTTTAAAATGTGAACTTTAAACCTCTTTATCAGCCTTCGAAATGCCAAAAGGGTCAAACGACAACCACAATAAGTTTGTGTTTGTGGCATCAGGCTATAGTCTCTCTCTCTCTCTCTCTGTGTGTGTGTGTGTGTGTGTGTGACTGCTTTCTCTTTCTTCTTCTGCAGAACAAAGACAGCAGTGTGCCCACGACTTTGGTTTGCAGCTGGACACACAATGTTGAGAACCAGGGTACAGTGCAACCCAGCTGACCAGAACCGAAGCCATGGCAATAATGCAAAAATAAGGTGAAAACGTTCAAAATTATTCAATTATCCATGAGAGGTTTTGAATGATATTTCTTCCCTTTCTCATGCTAATATTTGTAATATATACTTGTATGTATTCATTTATAAAATAGCATTTTTAAGCAATATAAAAAGGAGGCCTACTAAAACAATGTCTGCCTTTAGTCCGCTGTCACCCCCAGAACCTGCCCCCTGGATCCTATCCCCTCACACCTCCTTCAGTCCGTACAACCTACCATAACATCTGCTCTGACACAGGTCGTTAACTCTTCACTCATAACAGGAACATTTTCCACTGCATTCAAAGATCATCCATCCTCATCCTACTAGATCTGTCTGCTGGCTTTGACACGGTTAATCACCTTGCCTCTTATTTTTAGGACAGGTCCTTCGGTATCATAAGGAGGTGAGACATCTACACCCCTAAGGTAACCACAGGGGTTCCATAATAATAATCACATCATTTTTTTCACCATGCTGTCAGATTTAGGAATTCAGGAGAAAGATCTCAATTCAAATTGGCTCACTACTGCTAACACTTACAGAATCTGCAAAAAGCCCTGGGGTTTGGATAGATGACAAACAGAGTCTGAAAAAATATGTATTAGTTGTGATCATAAGGTCCTGCAGGTTCACCCTCTATAACGACTGAAAGATTTGGTTAGGTCTCTTCTCACATAACAGGCTGAACAGCTCCTCGTCCAGGCAATGGTCATCTCTTCACTCAACTATTGTAACTCTCTCCTGGCAGAAGCTTCTGCAGTCAAAGCAACACAAAATGATGACAAAAAAGTCTTCTATACTGCTAGAAAAGAGAAAAATAATGTAAATAATAAACGATAGGTCTGTGGCAATCACCTTAGCATCTATCCAAGACGTGGTTGTAATGCTGTTTAAGTGGCATTTTCACAGAGAAGAGAGTAAATTTGAAAACAGCTACAAACCCAGGCCCAGATTAGTTGGAGCCCAGTTTGTATGTCTTTAGTGTCCCAGCCCTCTGCAATAAAAGACTGAGTGTGTTCTTCTTGTAAGACAGAACTGCCTTCATCTC
This sequence comes from Microctenopoma stevenorrisi, assembly GCA_032270685.1. NCBI lineage: Eukaryota > Metazoa > Chordata > Actinopteri > Anabantiformes > Anabantidae > Microctenopoma > Microctenopoma stevenorrisi. Next base: position 10,226,929 of record JAUMTR010000015.1, read on the forward strand.
CTTCGTGGTGTGTTTGTGTGTGAGACAGTGTTCATCTTTTCACCCCTGTACAAAGCTCCCCTTCTGGGCTGCTAACTGCCGCCTCTGTGCCTTTGTCACGAGGAAGAGGAGGAGGAGGAGAAGCAGGTGGATTGTGAAATTGTGTACAAGACTTTGTGTAGCATTTTTAAAGGTTGTTTTATTGTAAAATATAAAATCTTGATGATTTTTTTCTATAGTCTAATTTACCCCTAGTCTCTCAAATCAAATAAGAAAAATTAAAGTAAATTAATTTACTTCAGAAATGTATCCCAAATTAAGATTTATAGAAATATTTAAGCAAAAGATAAATACCTCAAAACTGTTCTTGAGGAATTTACAGTATTTGAAAACATTTACTTCTACTTTTACTTATTTAACTGCCATTAAGAAGCTGGAACGAGTACGTTTTTATAACATTTTTAGTTATTACAGTAATTATAGAACTTAATCGGTCAAATAAAAGTGATTTAATCTCAGTAACAGATTAAGAAAAACGACAGATATGGGGCCACATAATTAGTCCAGCATCCAGGCTCGGTGGAAATTACGTTACTGTAAACTCATCTGAAAACAGATGTGGACTGAAGATGCTGTAAAGTGGCTCAGACCTGCGTTTAAATTACGAAGTATCTGATTATCGTGTAGCCAATCAGCAGCGCGCCTCTACGCCGCCAACCAATCAGAGCACAGTGTTCAGTGGCCGTGGTGGGCGTGAACTGCTGTTCACCTGCTCACTTGTAAGGACGGTACCGGAGAAGCGCTGGTGCTGTTGCTGTTCTTTAGTTTTTTTTTCTGTGAAGTACAAGTATAAGGGATGGAAAGCGACAACGGGTTAAACGGCTCGCGTTGCCGTGGAGGCTGACATCCCCAACTTGTTGCTGTCCCGGTCGTCATGGCTCGGACCGGGTCCGGAACTCTTCTGTACCGTCGAAACATCAAGCTGGACTCCTTCTTGAAGCGGAACACGGACCGGGCGGTGTACGAGCGGATCCGAGTGTCCGAGCCGTGCGTGGTGATTTCGGAGACGGTGAACAAGGCGTACATGTACGTGGTGCTGAGCGACGACTGCCTGTACCTGACGGAGCACGCGCCGCGCACGCTCACCGCGGCCGTTCGCTTCGGGCGCGTGCGCGACATCGAGCTGGTGAGTGCGTAACGGTCGTTTTCAAAACATAGACATTAAACTAGGGCTTTGACTAGCTATTTATTTCTATTATGAAGTAATCTATTTTCAGTATTATTGGTGAGTTTGATCATGGAAATTCTTTTTCTAAACTTCTAACTAAATAAAAGATATCATATATATCACATAGAACGATATAGAATTCTATGAAATAATCCTGGGACTTAATGCCCATGCATTTTTGTAAAAAATGTGGGTTAGGCTTAGATGTACAATTATTCTAGAATAATTAGACTCTATAAATAGAGGATTGATTTATAATCAAAATATTTTTAATTGCAGACCTTAACAAGACGAAAGCAAGTCAAATTACTCATTTGTCCTGTGTGCTCATTAACTAAGAAGCTTGGGCTGTTTAATACCTGTAAAACTCTTCGGATTACAGCTCACTTAGTCTGACTTACAGGTTTCAATTTACACCTTTATCAGTGGCTGAACTAATTTAAAGAATACACCATTTCTAAAGTACATTATGTAAAAGGAGTCTCTTATTAGCATCTGGTTATTCTTTAAATCAGCCTGTTGTCTTTTCTGATTCCTCCCTCCTAATAGGGCAGAATAATGCATGCCTAATTACCATCTAAAATAGACTGCTAATAACATTTGTTAATAAGGTAAATGTCTTTATTTTTTGGGACATAAAACAACATAACATTTAGGCACAAAACTTACTGAGTAAATGGGATTTTGACTCAGAAACCTTTTTCACAATTGACCTCAAGATCAGTCAGTACACTCATTTTCTTAAAATATCCAGTGCAATTAATGGCTTCAAGTTTCAATAATCCTACCCCTGTATAAAAACATTACTAACTAACTACTTACTAATTAGAAACCATGATCCTTAGAATATACTTAACCTTCATGACCCGATCTAGACTACTGAGGGCTTAAAATAAGTTAAACCTCACTGCTACATAACATGCAGTATCCAGAAGAGGAGCTGTGTGTGTGTGTGTGTGGCAGTATAAGCCTCTTATTCCCATTCATCTTGTTATGTCAGAGGTGAAAGATTTAACCTCTTTCTTAGAGTATTGATCCTGTCTACATTAAACATTTTTATTACTGCCTGTACTGTGCCTTCAGCAGGTGTTTTGTAGTGTAGACAATCATTCATGGTTTCCTCTGGATATCATGAGCGATACAGTCTCTTGTCTACCTGTCCGTTTCATCTCTTCAGGTCAACGACCTCCCAGATTTTCTCAGTGGAAAAGACAGAGAACACTGCCAACACATACGAATCACCTATGACACTGAAAAGCCTGCCAGGAAGAAACATGATTGGTTGAACAGAGGCAAGAAGGACGGACTTTCTCTCTCTGTTGCATCCTCTCGCAGAACCAGCCACTGCCACTCATCAGCAGACACCTTTAAGGGTAAAACAGATTATTTTTGTTTTTATAGACGATTCGAACAAAGTATCAAACTTATTACCATGAAAAATGATGAGTAAAATGAGTTTCTCCTGATATCTTTGCTGTAACCTTAACCACCCTGTGTCCTTATCTCCCCCACAGGATATCCTGCACAGAGGTGAGCATTACACACTCGGGTCTCTGATTTGTCAGTTGATATCCATGAATGGAAGCTGAGACTGGCTGTGTTTTCTCTTTCAACTTTCAGTGTTGGCTGTGTGTGTGTGTGTGTGTGGCAGTAAATGCCAACACGACTTCTTTCTTTCCTGTCAAAATGAAGCTTATTTTTATATTCTTCTTCTCTTGTTCGCCCCAAACTCTGCTGAAGGATTCTGTGTGGGAGTCAGGGAGACAGACAAACTCTTTAAGCTGTAAATCCTTTATAGTCTTTGTTGTCTGTGAGTCTACAGCGGCCACATGGAGAATCGGTGGAGAATTAAAGGTTAGGAGCTTTCTAGTGTACATACCTGAGTTTTATAACCAGCTGTTCACGCAGTAACACTTAAATGTGCTTTTAAATTATGAAACCAACTGTGTGTGAAAGCTGTCTCAGAGTACAACGACCTGCTTCAGTGTCTCAGACACCTCATGATTTATGCATTCAAGGGAGATAAGTTACAGCTAGAAGTCCTGGCCAGCATTAAAATGTAATGAAAACTTTAGCATTAGAAAGGATACAGATGATTTTAAAGTATCTTAGGATGGTGTTGGAGGAAGACAACAGGAAGTGTAAACGCTGCTCATCTGTCTCGCTGCTGGGAGCGGTTCACCCGTGGGAGATCATTAAATAAATGCTCTCCATCATAATGAATGTTCTTTTGAGACATGACTGCAGCTTGAATGAGCAGCACTGTCAGCAACTCCAGCGGTTGCTTGGTTTGGTTTCATAGCAGCACAGAGAAATACAAATTTGGATGCACACATGTAGGGGATACCATTTTGTATTTTCTTTCTTCTCTTCCACCTCTGTCTGTTTGTCAGGAACAACAGTGAATGGAGGAAAGAGCAGGTCCACATGTTAAAGCCCACACGCTCCGCTTCCTGTCCAAACCCTGAGACGCTGGGTCTTCTCAGGGTCCCACACCCTCCCACCCAGCCTCCGTCCTCAGCATCTCATCTCTACTCCACCACCAGCTCACTCACCTCGTCTCCATCACCATCAGATCAGAGGCTGAAGACCCTCGAGGGTGGTCAGGTATGTCAGCTTGGTGTGTCCCAGGCTTTAGCCCTCCTGAAAGTCCACTGTAGATCTAGTTTAGTAATCATCTCCTGACATGAACGTTCATAAAAGACTTGTGATGTTGTTTCAGGTGGTAATGAGGGTTGGTTCGCTTCTGTCTCGCTTGTTGCGGAGAGACTCTGTGAAAGACGGGGAAGAGAGGGAAGCCGAGCTGCATCTTTACGCTGTATCGCAGACATCGAGGCTTTACCTGCATCTTCAGAGCTCGTGGAACAGCTTTGTGATGGTGAGTGATGATGGAAATGAGAAGCTGTAGAGTTACATTTAGAGAACGACACAAACGCGGGATGTACCTCTAATAAAAGCTTTTAAATGTAAGTGATTCGATTTTTGAATGGTAGGAGTAAAGTTAGAGTAAAGTCAGGTTATCTGTAAGTGTTGTCTCTGTGTGTGCGTTTGTTCCCAGAGATCCACTCTGTTGTTAGACCCGCTCTACAGAAGCCAACACCGTGCTTCGTCTGAATCCTCCCCTGGAACGCAATCCTCTCCTCCAATCAGGTAGCAGATTCTGCTGTGACATGCCGGACACACATTCAACAATTACAGTCCAGAAATGTTAGTGTTTAAGGTATTTTATTACTGGAAGAGGTATTTCTGTGTCTTTTTACTTATAAAACAAAACATATTGTGAACGTGCCATGCTGGTGTATTGCTGCAAAGTGCACACCGTGTTAACAGCTTACATTACATACATACATTGGTGGGATATAATCTTTTATTAAATCAAAATCCAGCTTATTTGCTAATTAGTTCATTTCAAAAGGTACTGAAAAGACTGAGAGCAACTACAGAATTTGGCGTTGGTGCAACACAATTTACCTCGAACTCCAATTGCTACAGGATACTGTAAAACCTGTTGAGGTTTTGTGTGGTCACAACATGACTGGATTGTTGATGCAGCTGCTGCTTTTGTCAGATGTGTTGCCCATGAGATGTTTTTTGTGTGTGTGTGTGTGTGTGTGTGTGTGTGTGCACGCGTAGTCGGGAGAGGATGGCTCACCTCTTCGGTCAGCTGAGCTCTGAGCTGCTGCAGGATGGGATCAGTGTGGAGAATCTGTACCTGCTGCTGCAGGAGCTGAGAACTGCTGCTCATTACAGCATCGCTCTACGAAAACTCTTCTGGAGGGTGAGCAGCTTAGCCTAACAAATGAACCTGTGGGTCCTCAACTACATTCATTTGAAAGCAGGAGACTCGCCATGAGGATGTTGACTGTTGGGTGAAGACTTTTCTCTGCCATATGTGTTTCAGTCCAATGAGGTGTGTATTTTCCTGGTTCAGACTCTGGAGGAATCTCTTCACGGCTGTCAGAGACTTAGTGGAGTCTACACAGCAGATCAGCTATTGTAAGAATAATTGTGTGTGTGTGTATCAGGGTGTCAGTGGGGTTTTAAAATGTATGAAAAGGTATTAATCGTTGCTGCTCAATGTCGTTTGCTTTGAAAAAATATTCAGGAGGTATTGAAAAAGGTACTAAATTTGTGTATATCCTGGTGTATGGGTTTTAAATAGTTGTGGAACACACTGAAAGTATCCTGGTAACACAGCTTTAGAGTAAGGGGGGGGGGGCGGGTCTGCAAATCTGTGTCTAAGGCTTTGTCGTCCTAGAATCTATCAATATGTGTGGATTATTTAAAGTTGCAAATAGTATATTAATATTGCAATGATGAATATGTTTATTTAGTAACTTAATAAGGCTGTCCCCTCACTGCTCTTTGTCTCCAGGCTGAGCACCCTGATCGTCCAGACGCTCGCCGTCATGTTCAGAGAGACGGATATTGAAGCAGCCAGAATCAACCAGCTTTCTGCCAAAAAGTGAACCTCCCACCTGTCGTAGTTCTGCCTGTCTGTTACATATCACGTCCATGTTTCATTTCACCAAATAACTTGCTAACTGATCCAACCCAACGGTGGCAGGTCCATGTAGACTGTAGTCTCTGTTGTTGTAACTCGGTGGTTTCATCCCTGCAGGGGTTCACTGGCCTCCAGAATGCTGCTCGCCTTGGTATGTGATCCACAACCTAAAACGGAGGATCGAGGATCTGGAGCATCCCTGCCTGCTTCTGAGGTGAGCAGCTGTCTCCTGAGTTTAACAATATCTAATCATTTTTCTGATGTATTTTTGTGTTTCTACCAGCTTCAGGGTTTACCCTCTGAGTATCTGGACGGTGCCTGCTCTTTGCTCTTTGAGCTGCTGCTCGTGGGCCACGAGGTGAGTTCTGGATCTTTGTATCAAATTTCTCAGGGTAAAACTCGAGTTGGAAAAACTCAAATGTATTTAATTATGTGTGTGTTTCAGACCAGCAGATGTTTATCTAGTGAGAACTTCCTGTCTGTGGGTTGGATCCTCCAAGCTTTGCAGCCTTATCCTCACCTGGTAATAGATCACTGCACGGTGGAGATCAGAATCAGAATCAGAATCAGAATCAGCTTTATTCGCCAAGTATGTTGCACATACAAGGAATTTGATTTGGT
>JAUMTR010000015.1:10241594-10289170 GCA_032270685.1 Microctenopoma stevenorrisi
TAAATCCGGAGTAGCGTGTTCATAACGGAGCAGCTCAGCTCTGCTGTATGTGATCGTGTTACAATATACAGAAACAAGTAAGTTACAGAAAACAAGACAGAAAAGGAAAAGTCCTGGAGAGCGAAAAACCGTGGTAGCCTCTTCGGCGCCGTGTTTTGAAGCAGTCTAAAGATTCTCTTTAGACTGTCCAGGCTCTGACCTGATTCTGTCCTGTCTCTGCAGTTGTCCTTCATTGGTTACCATGCCCAGCAGGTGGTGTTGGTTCTGTCAGATCTACAGGAGTCTGTTCTGAGTCCTCTTCAGGCTGTATTACTGTTCAAGCGCTGTCACCTCCTGCTGGCCTGTCTCCAGTACAGCAGCCAGCTGGCTCAGCACCTTCGGTCACACTTCAGAGAGGAGTTCAGGTTTGTAACAAAATACATTTTACCATTTGTAAATGTCCAGTAAGGGCTCAGCATACATAAACACTAGGTCTGTGAAGCCATCGATGTTTGAAAAACCCCGAAGGTAATTTAGAAACTTACTATCATGATGGTAAAGTGACTTCAGAGCGGTTTCAAGTATTCAGACCCTTAACGTTTGAAGATTAAACGAAGGTAACTTAATGGTCTGGGCTGCAGGATCACCAACTGTTTCCTTCTCTTAGGTACTTTGTGAAGCTGTCATGTGCTCAGGAGAAGCTGCCACCTTGCTACCCAATCAGCAAACCAACTCTACGACTGGTCGAGCATGTTCTGACTCTTATACTGGACAAATGAATGCACACAAACATATACTCACACTTCAAAAGTAAGAACTTGTGTAGAAGGACTGAGTATGTGCCTTTACCAAAGCCTGTAAGGCCTTCTCAATATTTCAGTAATACCACTAAGTCCATTAACAAGTAAGTAATAAGTAAGATGTTAAGTGTACTGTATGTCTGGTGTTTAGAGAGACGCCTCAGGTGCACTCTAAATAAACAAGATGATTTTGAGTAACCTTCTTCTGTTTGTTTTTTACTAAAAAGAACAGAGTTAAAGACGCATCCCAAAGTTCAGACACATTAGGTGTATTATCTGGGTCATCCGAGGGTCAAAGGTCAAACGAAAATGGAACAAATTGACTTTTGTGTATCTTTTGTGATCTTCTGAAAGTTCATGGTAAAAGTACAATACATACCAGTCCAGATCTTTAAAGACCCCACTGAGGGTCTTGTGTGAGTAAGAGTGGAACATAATGGAAAGAAACATCATAGGACTGTTTCCAGAAAATAGAAAAGCCTCCAAAACAATTTAAATTGTCCTTGTTTTGTGTTTTCGACATTCATTTTTGTACATACCCACGACACGATGTTCTTCATACATCGGGCGTCTAGCAGCTGTCCAAACAACAATTTCCCCAAGGGGATCAATAAAGTATTTATTATTATTATAAATCACTTATTTAGTGCTATGGTTGCGAGTGAACACTAGAGGGCGCTGTTTATTGAATTCTCAAAAGCATTTTTATTTAATTCTGTTTTTTGATCCTCAGAAGCCTAAAAAATGAAATTAATTGAAATTATTTTATTTTGTTTAACATCACTACAGATCTAAATACAGTATAGTGTTTCTATTAGTTTCTAGTTAAATCAGTTCTATCATTGTTACTCATCTATTCTGCAGCTTCATTACCACATAGGATCTGCCAGCTGTGCACAGACACGTTCTCTATTCTTATATTATCTTACCGATGATTGCAGACTATGTTTTCTTGTAATTATTGTAAGAGATATAAATGCTAGCAGGCGCCTCCGGGCTGAACCCACGATGTTGCTTATATGGAAAACTCGTTATGATGATGATTAAGCGTCGCTCCACAAGACACAATGCGCCTGCACATTTCTGTGTAGTTAATGAGATGTTACATACATTTTCAGGAAACGTGAAGCCAACAGCAAAGTATTAAGAGTTTTTTCATTACGACAGATCATCCTGCAACTTTGTTTATGCGAATACAACTTAGATAAAAAACAACACAATGCTGTTTTCATAGAACTGAAACGTTACTTCAAATGTGTATCCATGACTGCAGGCTTACTTTTACTAATACTTCAACCGTTAACCACTGTGTATCTTTTATTTATGCATTGCTTATGTGAGTGAATTATCAGAAGCCGAATGGCTCTTTTAGCACCCACACAGGATGCAGCCGGCTTAGATGGCTTTGGTGTGATCAGATTATGTGGCCATCTTCCCACAGGACAGTTTACAGTTAGTGTGAGATCAAGATCACACCCCAGGTTGTGATTTCTATTTAGCTTTTTTTTCTATCTGGGGGGTTTTCTCCACTGGCTGATACACAAAGCTGGCATTACCAGCAGCAGCAACAAAATGATCCATTCTGTTAAAGGAGTTTAGTTTTGTGTGCTCCCAGGCTAACATTTGTTAATTAGCACTAATACCATGATTCTGCATGTTGTTTCAACTTATTTCTATTTTGCTGTGTTAAAAATAATTAACTTGAAGTCTAAAGCTGTGAATTCAGATCCTACTTCTGGTTCCTTCCCTACTAGTTAGGGCGTCTTAGCCTCGGTGCTCCAGCCGTCCTGGCATGAGTTCCTTGTTGGGATTGATTATCTGCGCTTAGTGTGGTTTTTGGAGTTTGTGTTGGGTGATGGGTTTAAAGGCATAAACTGTTACCTGAGAGATTAAGTAAATATAAAACAGACCAACTCACAGTTAACAGGGCGTCCCAACGTAAACGAGCTGTGTGGAGGATGATGCTAGTGAATAAATAATCATTCTTAACCATGAATGGCCGGGAAGAAAAGAGGTTTATCAATGCTGTTAAAGCCAGAATGGACATGACTGAAGAGGCTTTGCTTGTATTTGTAATTCTAAGATAGGAAAGTGTGATGATGGGAAGATGTTTCAGATCCACTGGGTGATCTTTAAATTTTATCAGAGGGGTTTAGTCATTAGATTGTGCTTCTTGTTGTCTGGCATATAATATTGTTTGATAAATGACAGATGACTGACCAGATGTAATATTGTAAAGTTTACTTGGAGATCAATCAAATACATCAGTGTGTTGTAGAGTGCGATATCATGGACTAGTATCCAGTTTTATCCTGACTTTAATGAAATATGAGAGCAGACATGTCTCTAAGATGTGATTTTATTCAGGTCAGATGGGATTTATTTTTTCAGAAGGCTCCAGCTTTAGCTGAAGATAGATCGTGAGGGTTATGTGGATACATGGACTTCACCGATATAGTGCGATTCTATTTTAACCAACAAAGCCGTTTACAATTGCAGAAGCTTGGCGCTGCCAGGGGAGTTGGAGAATGAAATGCCAGCCCTGCTCTCAGTGGACGACTTCCCCCTGAGCCACAGCTGGATTTGGGGATAACTGGGATGTTTAGCGATTTAATTGTTCCTTTGAAGGAGACTCTGAAGACGCCGCATGTCGGTTCTCCGGGGGAATGAAGATCCAGCTGTATGGAATAGAATCAGAGCATGGGCTGCGGTAAATAGGGAGTCGTTAAAATGAAAGGAGACACAGCTAGAGGAGATTTAAAGAAACATCACGCTCCCGTAAAGCCCAGTGTGAGAATGATATAGAATGAGTTTTACAGAATGCCATTATTAACAGGAAAAACGGACATGTTTGTGCACAGTTCTTGGGGTGTGGGAGTAGAGAGAGCGATGAAGACTGATGTTAATGAATCAGTGGAAGTTGGGCAGGAGTTTAGGAAAATAACCCAATTAATGTGTTGATGAATGGAGGGAGGTCGTCCGCATGGAGCATACACTCACCCAATACTACAGCAAACACGCTGTTAGAAGCAGGAAGGGGAACGTTCTGTTTGTTTTCGCCCAGTCTGTGCTTCCACCCCTTCCATCAGAAGCCACCTTCTCCATGTTCCTACATGCATGCATGTTCCAGTTCTCCTTTGTCTCCTCCATCTTTCTCCACCTGTCTCTTCCCGGTTCACTGTTGCTGTTACTGTTCGCTGTTTCCTGATGCTCCTGCTTGTTTCTTAAATGAATTCTGGTCAGTTCCCCTTTGATTGTTTGCTTGTGAACTGATGTTTACGACATCTTCATTTGGACCTTTTCTTCGCATGTCTCTGTTTCTGTGCCTGAATTCACAGCAGGCCAACGGTTGTGTGTTTTCAGTAGCACCCGACAGCTTTTATCCCGCTGTGTCTGGGTCCAGGCTGCCTGCTGGTTTCTCCTGTCTGAAGCGTGATAAACAGTGAGGGGCGGGCATGGGTGTCAGGGCATTTGTTGCAACATCCAAACAGCCTCTCTGCTCTCCTTCACATATAAACAGCATTTCCCAAATGTTCCCTGGGAAACTCGGGATTTCACAGGTTATACGCTGACTCTAGAGAGTCTGCGCCTGAAGTCTGAAGCTATATGACTTAGATGCAAATTGAAAAGTGATTGACATGTTTATGATTTTGCACACGACCCTTCAAACTTATGAGCACTGTTTGTGTTTTTATTATTCCTATATCTTGGGCTACAGCACGTTAAGTCCCATTTTAAGCTACCTGCTTTTTCAGAGGCTTTATAGGAAACACTTTTAATATCCTGGAATGTTTTTAGATGGAACTAAAGAATCTTAACAGAGGCTACGCGGTATCTTATCTTTTTTTCAGGGAAACGACGCCTCCAATCTGTCAGAAAACTCCTCTGGAGCGCTTGTGTTATTTACGAGAGAGGGTTCAATGTTCGGTTACTCTGTAATGTAATAAGGCTGCTGCCCTCGCGGCCCTGGTTCTGATTATACTCCTGCTGCTCACACGCAGGCAAGAACCTCATGGTGTAAACCCACAGTGGCGTGCAAAAGGCCACAAAACACATTTGTCGGGATGTCTCCCAGATGTGTGAGAGTTTTATTTGACATTAGCTTTGTGTTGTGTTTGTGGCACGCAGAAAGCAATCAGAGCATTTTATTTTCCTCAGTATGCTTAAGTGCAAATCTCATATGTCCCACTTTAGGTTGGCTGTGCACAACCCTGGAGCATGTTTATGGAGCTTATGAGCAAGTCTATGTACAGTTTCGTAGTACAGGTACTTTGATGTTTTCATTTTCATAGACAAATATCTTTAAGGCCAGCTGCAGGTTCCATTAACGTGAACCGTCTCCTTAGGAGCGATATATAAAGTATTATTTGTTTGTTATTTCATCATTTCTCTCCTGAATAAAAACATTTTAATGTCATGCAGCTTTAATTGTCATGTAGTGGAACAGAAAACCATCAAATTTCCCTTTTTAATAGTAGAAATGTGTAATATATAATGCAAATAGTCAGGTAAAGTACTGTACTTTACTTGGCAGACGCCTTTATCCAAAGAGACTTACAAGATACTACAACAAAGAAACTTGATAAGGCCTAACTCCTCGTGACAAAAAGTAGGTGAACAAATCAAAAAGTTACTCAAATAAAAAGTACTTTCCTACAGATTCCTTCTGTGCCTTTAAAGAAATCAGTGCCAATGTTTCTCTCACAGCGGCTGTGGATTCACAGATTAGATAAATGGACTATTGTCAGTTGTGTGTCCCCTGTGCCTGAGGTCCGTTATTGGGAAACCACTTCCTGAATGAACAAACAGTGGAGGTGCTCGATCCGCACATATGACCTTCTGAGTGTGTTTGTCCTATAGCTTTGTGCCATCAAATTAAAATGTACCCACGGGGTTAAACAAGCACAGGACGTTTTGTTTCGTTACAGTTGTTTGTCAGAGACGGAGCCTGTAAACAGATTTAAGTGTCATTTGGTGGGAGAGGAAAACAACAAGCTGGGAGCAGGATTTTGGTTCCGATCCAGGAGCTATCGTAAAGTAAAGTGGTACTGCACCATCACAAGCGTGCATTTTATCCCACTGTGCAAACCCCTGGTCTGTCAAGTCCTAATCATTCCCTGGTTAATTTGCAGGAAAACCAAAATGTAATGTGCAGGTAACCTGAAGTGAAAAGTCTGTTTTTATCAGCAACTTTAGAATTAGTTAAAAATAAAAAGCACAAATAGCTGAAAGAGAAATATTTCTCTAGGCATCAATCTGACTGAGAAACAGATTTATATTAAAACATTTCAAATTTCTTTGATGCTTTTGCCACATTCATTTGGACTTAACATAAATCTGTTTCCGGATTTGGCATATTCAGCTCCTTGATAAGATGTGGACAAACTGATTTCTGGAGTTTTTTCCTGTGTAAACAAGTTTCACTCATTATAAAAATGAACCTGCTGAGACGTCAAACTTGGTTGAAACGAACAATCCTCACAGTCAGGTTGTTAAGACGGGGAACATTATGGAACACTCGAACCAGGCCTAAAACGGATGAGGTCCAACAGTGAGGAGGTTAAACAAGGTCACTACGAACTTTATGTTTGGGAACTTTCAAAGTAATCAACCTGCATCAGAAAGGAAATTACAGCACATTTCATTACGTGTCTCAGATTCAGCCCGGTGTTTAATTCACCCCTCAGGCGCCGCGTAATGGCTCCTACGATGCATGTTTACGCTGTGTAATGATCACTGTGGCCTTTGCAGCATCAATAACGGTGAGATTGCTGCAGCTGACAACCTTTCTGCTGCTGTCTCCGTCCCTGCACATTTCTTTGTAATTGCAGCACTGGCAGCTTTTTATTTACCTTTTCATTTCAGACAAATCAAGGCCAGACAGTCGATGCCGTCGGTGCCTCGGTTGGCCGTGAGAAAAGTAATCAGACACCACCCGCACCCTCGTTACCATTATGAGTGAAAACGGAAAGCTTTTCCTTTCTCAACAACAACACACAACAACTTTTCTGTGTAAGTAAAAAGGGGAACCTCCTGTGCAAGTCTCAAAATGGAGTTTGAGGGCAAGTGGGACAAAGTCCTGCTTGTAGGCAACAGAAGAAATGTTAGGTTGAGTGGTAATCCTTAAATTAACATAAAAAACACATTAAGAGTTTAATACCGTCAACAAAAAAAGAAGAAGAATCCCCTTTTTATTTCAGTTACCCTTTTTTAATAGTTTGGCAACGAAGGACATCTCGGTCAGACTGTGGACTGCAGTCAAGGCAGCGAAACACAAGCACCCTGTGTCTAAAAAGCAAGGTTAGAATCAGAAGCTGTCATGAAATCCTTATTGCTACATAACTCCAGTTGCACCGCAGTAAGAACAAGCAGGTAAGAATAAATAAATAAAGATTAGACATGAATATATACAGAAAATAGAACGCGCTCTGCAATGTGCAAACTTACAGTCCAGGACGAGAGGTGGAGCGCTGGATTCAGCAGCCTATGGCCTGTGGGTATAAGCTGTCAGACAGGCTGGATGTGCAGGAATCCACACTCCTGTAGGGCAAACAGACTGTGTTGTGGGTGGGCATTGTCTTTGATGATGTGGTTGGCCCTCCGGATGACGGTGTAGGTGTCTGTGAGTGATGAGGCCTGGTGTTGTCTTGCTGAAATGTCCACTGACCTCCTGGAAAAAGACTGCCTGCAACGCTGTGTCTGCTGATACAGGCTTTTGGATTTTCCACATTTCATGTACGGCCTCGTCCTTTCATAATAGAGCTTCCACTCATATTCCTATATTTATCATGGTAGCCTGGCAGTTTCTCATGAAGTCCCACCTGAGGAGAGTCACTCATGGATCCACCCACGGCCTTTATTCATTTTTCATTCATTAGTGTCTGGTGTCAGGATAGAAACGTACTGACATACTTCCATTTCCAGTTAATCAAGGATATAATCAGCAAACAAACTTTAGTTGTGACCTTAGTTTACTGTGTTAGCACGTAAACACAAAACGCTGGAATGTCATTAGGCTCAAATGAGGGCATGCATCTGAGAGATGGAGACGTCTGAGATCAGCAGTCGTTAAAACTTATCCAAGAGGCTTATGCATGTCTGTACTTTCTTCCTTGGAAATCCATGTTATCATTATTGAGATGTTTCTGCAGACATTGGTGAACACAGAGCACAATGCAGCTGGCTGCAACGCGGGAACTTAGTGATAATTTTATCTTCCTGTTCATTGTTTTGTGTTTGCAAATGGAGATAAGCAGAAAACAGATGTCATATTAGGATACTGGAAAAACATTTATGTCTTTAAAACATGTACAGTGTATATGTTACAGCAATTTACAGATGACAGGACACATTACATCAACAACACACGTCCAGGAATAAAGCATCGCATGTCAAAGTTGTGTTTTTTAAAAATGTTACATACACGTGCGTCTGTGTGCAACTATACATCATCACAGTGTTCTCTGTTTAACAAGGTGCAGTTTTTACCACCAACGCATTTAGACATTTTTTATACAACGTGGTTTTAACATCGACAAGATAGCAATTATTTTGGATGTGTAGTTTAATCTGTAGCGGTGCATCATATCTGTTGATCTGTAAAGAAACTCTGCAGTGAAAGGAACCGGAGTTCCCTTTGCGCTGTAGTGGAGCAAAGTGGAAAAAAACAGAAACATTCCAGAACTTTCATCGTTTCCGTGGATGTAAAAATATTTAAATGCACGAACTTATTTTCTGACTGAATTATTCATCTGTAACAGAGAAAATAACCAACACATTTATTCAGCATCAGTACCTTTCAAAGTTCACGTGCGGGTTTGTGAAAGTGATCAAATGTTTGGTTTTCTCATATTTGAGCACATAGTGGTTTGATGGTTGATCATATTGTCAGCGATGCCTATCGTACGGAGCTTTGCAGATGCAGCTCAATCGACTATATAAACAGTTGTTGTCCACTGGGGGACAGCACACTGACAGATGCACAGCCCGGACTATATTATCACCTCTATATGACGTTATGACTTGTTATTGGAATATAACTTAATTTAATAAAAAAGAGCTGATGTGAAATAAAATGTTAGAATAGAATTGAAATCCTCAGTCTGTGTTTGTACAAATTCAGCTTTGGTAAAGAGCCATGTCATGTTGCTCGCGTCATATAATAAGGTTTAAAATAGGAACAGTAAAGTTATTTTATTTGTTATTTAACCTCTTATCAAACTGTGGTTGGTCACAGTTTTAATGGAGTAAAGTACCCGCGCTGCCGTGTTTGTAGTTTCTGTGCAACTTAAACTTGTTAATGATCCTGAAAGTGCCGGTTTCTAACAGCAGCTGCTGTGGTGGAGCTGATTTGTCTTAGAAAGTGGAGGTAAACGCCAGGAACGTGCTTCTGCGTGTGGTGACGTGAGCCTTTGTCACCATCTGACACTGACTCCAAAACAAATGCACGATTTCCTCAGATTCCTTTCATTATAACTATGGAGCCCCGTTGTCTGAGGAATTAAAAGAAAGTGTGTGTGTGTGTGTGTGTGTAGCCTTTTGATTACAGTAAAAAAAAATTAAGCTTGAAACTCCAACATTACAAATTATGTCCAAACATCAAGAACATGCAATAAATGTGAAGTGTGTCTGTGTGTGTGTGTGAAACTTCACACAACATCACATTTGGTGCATTCAAACCAAATATGGCAGATTTCATGTCAGTGTGTTTATTTACTCTAGTTCGGGTTTAGGCTCACAGCTCTGTCTCCTTGGAGAGCTCAACAGAAGTCAGGCTGTACTCCTACAATCTATCTGTGTGTTGACATTATGAACGCCCGGAGTTTCATCATGCATCACAAAATACACCCAGAAGCTTCCAACCTGATCAATTAGGTGATGAGGTTAATCTATAATATACACTGTATATCTAGTGCTTTTGGTTTTTCCAGTCAGCACGTGAACCTTATTACACCTCAGTCTGACGATGCTCTCACGTCCTTCGCTTCTGCAAACCAGCAGAATAAACCCCGTCCATTTACTTATACGCTCACACAGTGTTTGCAGCGATCAGGATGCAGATGTGACCTGCGCGCTGCTTTTGGGAGTGGTGGGGTTGAGGTCTCTGAACGGCTCTGAAAGCCGCGGACCCTGCAGGCGCGACTGCGTGGTCCGGCGGATACTGCTGTCCGAATCCTGGTGGCCGAACTTGCCCCTCAGCTGACGGCAGCACGGCAGGCTGCCGGCAAAGTCCGAGAGGAGGTGGCCACTGAAGATCATGTAGATCCAGGGGTTGAAGCAGCTGTTGAGGCTGGCTAGCAGGGCAGAGAGGGTCACGGTCGTGTTCTCAGAGTCTGCAGGGAAACAGAGGAGGCTCTGAGATGTCAACAACTAGTCTGAGGTTTCTCACTCTGGAAGGAGAAAGACCTTTGTCTTAGATGCTTAGATCAGAAATCACCCAAGAGAAACTGGATCGGAACTCTCTCTGAAAACTAATTCCTGTTCCCACCTGAGATTCCTCAGGAGTAGAGCAGAGATACAAGCAAATTACGAAAGCAAACCATCACCAATCTGACAACAAAGGCACAACACTGGGGAAAATACTACAAAAAGAGACATTTTAAACATTTCCATGAATTTTTCTGGAAAGTTTTTACACATTTGTGTCATCTTCTGCTCTGATTATTTCTTCAGTCCTGGAGAAATGAGTCAAATTAGATAATAGAAGTAAAATAGTTTTAGTTTGGAAAGCTGAAAGAAAAAAAGTGTAATTTGACACCATTTGTGTTTTTAATCACTTGGTTTAGACATTAGTGGAGAGTTGGCATCTTCATAACAGACACAGCAGGCAACTCACCGTGCCAGGAGAAGTTCTGGTCCCACACTGACCACATCTGCACAGTGAAGAAAGGCGCCCAGCAGACCACGTACACCACCACGATCACGAAGGTCATCTTTACCGTGCGTAATTTGGCGCGTGAGATGGTGCTGACACTGCTGACCGAGTTCCTGCTCAGGATCCCGTTGTTGGTGGCCTGTGATGCCGCCCCCGAGCTCTTCCACTGGGTCTTAAATTTGATATTCCTCCAGATTGTGCGGCAGATGAATCCGTAGCAGAACATGAGCACGACCACTGGCACGAGGAAGATGCCCGCGGTGATCCAAGTGATGTACGCGCGCAGCCCCCACGGCTCCACGAAGTGTGCCCAGCAGTCGTACACGGCCGAGCCGGGTTGCACCTCGCTCAGGGAGAAGATAAAGTACTGCGGTGTGCTGAGGACCAGGCTGCACAACCAAGTGGAGCCAATCATGATGTATGCGCGCTGCGTCGGCTGCTGGAGCGTCTGCAGCGGGTGGCAGATGGCGATGTAGCGGTCCAGGGTCATCATCACCATCATGTAGGTGGAGGCGAACATGCCCAGCACCTGCAAGTGCTTCACGATACGGCACAAGAAGTCTGGTCCGTAGAAGCGGAACGTGATCTCCCAGCAGAGCTGCGGCAGCACCTGGAAAAAGGCAACCACCAAGTCCGCCAGGCTCAGGTGCTTCATGAACAGGTGCATGCGCGACGGCTTCCTCCGGGTTTTGTACGTCGCGAGCAGCACGGCCAGGTTTCCCACCACAGCCGCGACGAACGCGAGGCCCAGCACGGTCATCTCGATTTTGGCCACCTCCTCGTTGCGCCCAAACGGGTCCGTCGCGTTTCCCTTCGCGCTGATGTTCCCGCCAGCGGCGTCACCGGCATCCAGCGGCTGCGTAAAGTTGAAAAACTCTGCGCAGTTGCTGCTGGTGATGTTGCAGAAGATCTCCGAGGGGGAGAGCATGGTGGCCGCTTCTCCACCGGGCGCGAATGTGCGTCACCTGTGCGAGTCTGTAGCTTTTACTCCAACATGTACGGACTGGTTACCCGTGAAATGTGAACCAGTCCACATGCACATGCCGGCTCTTTTAAAGGCTTTCTGGCCCCCTCCCCGCCCCTGGTACCCACACACTGTCTAGAAACACTTACTCACCGCCGAACCTGACACACAAGCGTCCTCTTCCCTCCCACCCGCGAAACTACACATTCGAACTGACGCCTGCTGTGAGAAATCCACGTTGAACACGACGCATGTAGTTCGTCCTTTAACGAGATTGTTTTCTTTAATTTCCCTTATTATCAGACACATCTCTATAAAAGATGTAGTCTAGTTAAATAATAAGTAATACCACATTCTTTGATGGAATACAGTGATTTCCTAAAGACCACATTGGCAGCTTGATTCTTCAGTTCATACTCCAGGGTGCTTAGTTTACTACAGTGGAGCAGCAAATATTGTTGTGAGAAGTTGGAACCAGGAAACATGTGACATTTTAAATTCTTTAATGTGAATGAATTGGTGTGAAATGTGTTTTCTGATTTATGATCAATCGTTCTCAATGGACAACTGAGTCAAAGATGTCACCTAGAAGTAGAATTCAGACCCAGGTGCTTTAAATGTCATTTAGGATTGCGAGTTCAATTACAGACATTAAATTACAGAGAACATGAAGTTCACAAACTGGGCCGAAAGATGAACACGACCGATCAAAATGCACACATGCCTGCTGTTGGTATGCTTTAACTTACTCTAATAATACTGTTTAGTTATTTATTCCTGTCCACAAATGACATTTTAGACTGAGCTACAGAAGTATGTTAAAATTCCCTATATGTAAAAGGTGTCAACAAAATATCCACAAATACACTAAAGCTATTTATGTATAAGTATATGAAGAACTTCAATTACTGTATTTTTGTTTTTTTTACTTTTGCTTTTAAGTTTTTCAGAGACCTTAGATTAAATTTACTATTATATATTTTAGGTGAGTTAATATTTAGTTTGAAGGCTATCTGAGGCTTTGGGACAAACAAGCAAATAGTTTTTAAAAGTATGTTTTTAGGGAATTAGAGGGCAAAACTCTAAAGCTCCTTCTCGCCCCCCCTGTAGATACGCCCCTGAGAATATGGATATTCAGGCAGCTTCTATTTATCACATCCAGGTGAGATTGAAATACTTAACTTAAAAGCATTGACTCAACTGTGTTGTATACTCTACTGTTAATAGGACTCTTATGCATTAAAAGACAAACTCTAACAAATGTGTTGACAGCCTGTGAGCTCATCTCGGCTTTGAGACTGGAAACAGTAGTTTTGTTTTGTCTGAAGGAAACAAATTCTCACAGAGCACCAGTTAAAACTGTAGGTGAGTTTCCTTGTGTCTACAGTAGCGTCTGGATCACAGTTTAGAAACAGTTATGCACATAATTCCTCATAAAATAAGAAATTTACATAAGAAATAAATAAATAGAACTGTTTCAACTTATCTTTGTAGTCTGTGGCAGAATTTCTTCCTCTGAAGGCAGAATAAAGCCTCATTTCTTGTGCCCGCTGCCTTACATGGCCACGGCGCCGTGTCTTAATGTTCAATCTATATGCAAGAAGCGTGAGTTGAGAGAGAGATTTAGAAGTAACAGGAAGCCAACTGCGTCTGTCATGTCAAATGGTTGCGCAAAGGCAGAGCCAGCTGCTGATGCAGACCGTTACATAATGCGCTGTTTAACAATGGTGGGTAATGGTCGTTAGAGATTTATTACACTGTGATTAGGAAACGTGTCAGACTCTCATAATAATAATAATAATATACAACTCAGGCTGGTTTGCAAACTGATAAGAACTCAGATATGCAAATACAGGTGCATGTGAGATATATGTATGTTCTCGCTGGTAGGTGGATGATTCACCTGCTTTTAATCAGTGATTTTAATCCCAAACAAAAAGTTTGTTTTTACCCGTCAACCAAATAATGATGAAGCCACAGTTACCTCCCTGTTTCTAACATCCATGGAACAAATCCTGGATCACTTTAATAATGGAGAAATGGAATATTTTATGATCTTCAGGCAAGTTTGCGTTCACAAATTGGAGGAATATTTTGTAACTACAGCTTTGAGTTTTTGTCTTCAAAATAAACCAAACAATTATGAAATACTTAGTCAAAAGTGTGATACACAATTCATAATTACACAATGATGTGAACCGTCTAATGTACATTTTCTTTGCCAAGAGTTTGTTGCCTGAAATTGAATCACATGCAGGATTTACTGATGTCTACAGGCGATAAGTGTCTTTAAACATCATTACTTCCACAGCTTATGTGAGTTTTCCTGAGCCAGAGGTATCAGTATCTGTCCTACAATAATCATCGGTATTGCTCTAAAGTGCTATCAGGACTCACAGGCGAAATGAGGCTGTAAATAAATCCCATCGTAGTGCCCCTTTGAGTCTACGTTTTACTGTACTTTAATTAACCGAACATTAAGCCAGTCATCCCGACGGGGCTCCTCAGCACTGCAGCACCGTAGTGATCGACAAGTCCTTAGAGCAAAATCTGAGGAGAGCAGAGGAAGAGCGACTACAGCAGTGAGAGTGAGGATGGAAATGTCAGAGTTTTTAAGGTCACTCCAGAGTTAGACTCATCATCTTCTATCTAGTGTACGCTGTTAATAAACATCAATAAATCCACTTTAAAGAACTACAGCGTGCTTAATAATCATCGCTGCCTGCGTCCTAATGGCTACACTGCCAACAAGAACTTCTCAGACGTTGCCAGAATGCAAACAGACGGAAATGCAAGCAAGCGTGTTTTGTTTGTCTTTGTGTGTTCACAGGCGGCTGTGATACCTCATTAGAATGAATCATATTTAATAAACCTTCTGCAGGAGCATGAATGCCGTAAAACCTTTGTGTTGATGGTTTTGTTTGAGATGCGCCGTCTTAGCTGCAGGACGTGTGACGCCGATGACTCAGCTAGTCAGTGAAACACATTCCTCAGACTGTCAGGAGAATTAGCAGCTCCGGGTTTGAGCGAGTTCAGCAGATTTGCCAGTGGATAGTGAACAGTCTATGTTAACAGGGCCTCAGGTAAATATCAAATATCATGTATAAACATGTCAAAGCTTTTTAAAAGGCTTTAACGTGATAAAATAGATATCAAAGGGTAATTTCATGTTGTGGTTGCCATCATATTCTCATATTAAATGTTTCAACTGTAGTTCAAGTCTGAAGCAGCTTCAGTCGGAAGCAGCGTGATGAGGGATTGTTGAAAAGTCAATGAACTGAAATGTGAGCATCAAAGCTCTTTGATTGTACATTTACATGCGCAAAAGTCCAACAGAGTGCTAATCTTCCTACACTGATCATTTCAAAAAGGTCATTTCACTTCTAAAAGTTTCTGTGAAACTTAAAGTGGTCAGTCCTGCACCTTCAGACAATGTTTCTGATTCCACTCGTGTGACTCGTGATATTTTGGAAACAGCAGACTTCAACCTTGATTATGTTTGAAATGTGCTCAGACATATTACTGCTGCCTTCGCACATCTGACCCTAAATGTACTTTTACCTGTACGATCTCACCGTCAAGTTTTTTTTCTCCTATCATGCACACATACAGGAAGTCAGGGTGTTTATGTACTGTACAGTTGGAGCCTACTTGTTTGATCGTCAGAGGTGAACAGACGTTAGGCTGCGTATGCAGTTGGTCCTGCTGGGAGGACGATAGGAGTTTAGCCTGATCAGCTCTTTCCCTGTGAAAACTGTCCAAACTGATCTTCTGCTAAACGTTGCCAAACACTAATCCACTTGGGTTCCGTTCATGGAGATGAGGATGGACAGAAGGTTGAAGCAGTCCAGCAGAAAACGATTTGGCCAATTAAATACTTGCAATCTGACATGCAAGGAAGATGGTATTCTAGGTCAAGCACATCTTAGAAGTCACAAGCCTTCATTAACAAATGACTTGTCAAGACAAAGTCCGTTAGAGCTTTGAATCCTGACAATTAAAATGGCGTGACACTCTTAGACCGCCAGGGTCTCATTCACAACCTGGGACGCCCTTTGCTGCTTAAAGACAAACATGTGTGTGGGCTACAACGGCCTACCCAGCTGTCTTCTCCTACCCCAGCACTGTTTGTCCAGGCTGTGTGGAGCTCTGCAAATCAACCTGGAAAAATTAACACAGAGATAATTCGATTTGAGGAGGAGATGAGGAAAAAGGGAAGGTGTTTGACTTTCACTGCATTTAAAATTGTATTTTTATCGGTGGGATTGCTGAACAGTGAGTGTACGATGAGAAGAAAGCATTTTAATGTCAGGAAAAACATGTGGCAAAACACGAGGTTCAGCATTGCACATGTGCATGTGTACTTACACTGGATTTATTTCTCTAGAGCAGGTGGGGTAATCCCATCTGGAGCGCTGATATGGGCTGTTTTTCACCCTCACCCCAGTAAACAATTACATCTGCAATTACCTTCTGTTTTTCTGTGGCTGCTGGCTGCTCTCACGTAATTTGCAGCAGGTCCCAACTGGAGTGACATCCTTACAGTTTAAAGTGGATCTCTGAGTTGTCTGTCCTCCGCGTTTTAATCAAGTCAGTTGATTAGGTTTCAATTAAATTAAATCTTTGCGTGAAAATGGAAAAAGGCAAGTTCTGTTTATCTGATGGCACCGTGGCACCAGTTTTACCACGTTTTCATAGATGTTACTATGAATATGTCTTTTCATTTTATGAGTTCAGACTGACGGGGGTATGTTCCTCACCTTGAACCGCCGGTGAGAGGCTTTTGTTCATCTCTTTCTTCTTATAACAAACCACATCTTCACGTTTGCCAGAGGTTAATTTACCGTTCAGAATGCTGAATTAGATTATGTAGAGCCACAGTGAATATTCAAATCCCCACCAACCCGGTGATGCTATCATCAAGGTAAATGTTTTCTAGCACAGTACAGTGCAGAATGTGATTACAATGTCTTTAGCTTGGTCGTAAAAGTACTGACATTTTACACGAAGCGCCAGGCTCCTGACCCCTAAAATGACCTCGCGCAGGATGCGTAGGGGGGGAAATGCTGAATGTTCACCACTGAACCACCTCTCTAACAAACATTACCACATCGTGACCACCGTTCATTTCAGTGCTGATCATACTGCAGGTATATGAGGTGCGAGGAGAATGACAGACTACAGCGTTCGCAAAGATTCCCCAGATTTTTCTGAGGAAGAAAAGTCATTAGTTGCCCTCTGGCTGTTTGTGTTGTCATCTATCTTTTTACTCTACTAAACGTCTCCTCGTTCTTCAGACACAGGAGCCCGTCTGTTGGCCCCCGTGGTACAAAACACAGCGCGGAAGTATTAGTTGTACAAGAAAAGACGTAACTCTACTAACTCAGAATACATGACAAAGGAGACGAACATTTACAGAATAAATTACCAACACAGAACACCACAGGAGCAAATAAAACAGTTGTTTTGTTATTTCTTTCAGATATTTCTTTCCTGTGTCGCTCATTTATTTTCTCACCCACTGACCTTTTAGCAGGACGTATTTTCTCTGGCAATTGCTGTAAACCGTTGCTAATGTGTTTCATATTTTGCTGTTTTCTTGTTGCTGCTGTTAATTACTTTTCTTTGTGGTCTTGTGTTGCACATCGCAGACGCCACTATCATTTGTCCACAGCAAACTAATATTTTCTTTTTAAGACTTGTTGGCTGCAAATGCTGCAAAGCTCAGACGAAGCACACAGGCTGTATCTGTGAGGTTGTGTGCAGATGACATATGGCTGTTATTGAGTTTTTAGATATCAAGCCTGCAGCAAACTGGGTATGAAAGAAAAAACACTCAGGCAATATACCACCAACCCACACAAACATCGTTGCTGGCCTCAAACCTACATGATGCCTGTGTTTGCCTGTTCCACGATGCTCCTGCCGCTGCGCCAATCCACTCTGTTGGTTTAGCGTGAGCAGAGCTGCAATAATCTCTTACAGCCTCGACTGGTTTCTACAGCGGACAGGATGAGTAATAAATAACACCAAAAAGAAGAAGAAACATTCCCCTAAAAAAAAGCCAAGAGAGAACGTTTGACTATGCGTCAGATGTAGTTTGCTTTAAGCATCTTTGAGAGTTTATGTGTGGATTTATTCAGTCTCAGTGTTTGGTGTTTGGTTGTGTAATCGCAGACTGACTCCATGATGTTGATCAGGGCTCAGTGGTGGCTTTGTTTTTCTTGATAGCTCTTTATGACTCTGACATATTGTCTGCCTCGCTGATTGTGCTGTATGTAAGGGTTTAACGTTCTTCTTTAACACACAAAAAATGTCAAACGATTCCTTTACGACATTCAGGTACACTGTATGAGCTTTATCTCTTCTCCTCCTGGCTGCTCCAGGTAATGCTGTAATGTGTCTCCAGGCAGACTGTAATAAAATGTGCAGTAGAGATTGTTTCCAAAATTTCCCCGAGGCTGCTGCTGTTTGCCTGCTGACACAGAACCGGTGTAATAAAACAGGGATCAAACATGGATCATGTCAGATCAAGTAATCGCGGAGTGCAATTGAGGTTACGTGCTGATCCTTCATGGAATTCCTGCAGTCATTCCAAGGCAGACATTAAACACTTAATCAGACACTTTGAACACAACCCAGCAGCCCGGCAGCGAGTGTGTGTGTCTGTGCCTGAAGAACAAGGCTGCGTGACACTTTGTATTACAGCTCCCTCAGAGTATCCTTTTAATTTCCAAAAAAAAAGAACTGACATGCAACTGCAGTGATTTGAGAACAGCAGAAACAACATTGATTTTAGTTTTGAGGAAGCAGATGATTATTTCCTCATCCATCAGCTACCAGGCAAGATGATGATTCATTTGGATGAGCATCAGGGTGTGTTTGGCGTCGACTGATGTTTAGTCTCTTTTAGCTCTGACGCTTGACATTAGAACTTTATTTCCATTTTGCCGTTTTTAAAGAGACAGAAACTGAACCGTATTTGGCAAATGAGCTCAAATGTGTCAAGGCTCAGACGTCCTGCAAAGGGATTGTTGCAGTTTACATTCATTTCTGTCCAAACTCATATTCTAATCCATTCGGTCACGAGTCCAAGTGGATGTTTGTGTCGTGTGTGGGCGTTTTGGAGAAATGGCGTTGATGAATGGGACGTAGATGAGGTCACAGGTGATTTGTTTGTGGTCGTTTTTGCATCTCCTTGTGATCATCAGCCAACTGTCTTCCACTTTGGTTGTGATGCACCAGGCTGTCTTTGTTTGCTACAAAAGCACAATGTGTTAGTGTTTAGTTCATGTTTGTGGAATGTGTTTACAGAGATCTGTAATACTGGAATATCCTGTTTATTTCAGCTGTACTTTGAAGAATTTAAATTAATTGTGGTTGTTGTCTCTTTCTGT
This sequence comes from Microctenopoma stevenorrisi, assembly GCA_032270685.1. NCBI lineage: Eukaryota > Metazoa > Chordata > Actinopteri > Anabantiformes > Anabantidae > Microctenopoma > Microctenopoma stevenorrisi. The sequence goes on from JAUMTR010000015.1 coordinate 10,260,609, forward strand.
TTACGGGTTTTCTTTCCCAATCTTTTGCCTTCACTTATCCCATGTATGGAGGAATCAGGGAGCGAAGTCAGGCACAGGAATGTCCAGTAATCTTATAGGTTTCTGCAGGTGAACGTGATCTGCACGTGTGGGGGATTTTGTTATGTTTGTAGAAGAAGCACCACGAGCAGTTAGGCTCATTTTTCTTGTTTCTACAAATTAATTTGGTGAGATGCTGATACGTAGATGTTTGTTTCCTTCGGGCAAAGCTTAGCTAGCTACTGTGCTGGGGCAAAGTATTCCTGATTTGTCCCACATTAAAGTGTTCAGATAATCAAACTAATTTTAATATTACACAAAAATAACTTGATTAGATACAAAATGCTGTTTTTAAATCATGATTAAATCTATAAAGAGAATAAAGCTTTCTGATCTTATTCAGCATTTTGTACAAAATAACAGTAACATCAAAAATGAACACTTCTGTTTATTGTTTTCAATGTCATCTTTTACTAAACATGGTTTTACGTGGCCTCAAAGAGAATAAGCTGTTAGCCTTGTTTGGTGCAGTGAAAACATTGTTCGTTGTTATAAAAGACATACAGTCTGGATTGACTCTTGTTCATTAAAACGCATTTGATGGCAACCTTTCTGCACAGAAAACTGGATAGGAGTTTGTGGCTCTGAGCACTGACTGTACAAAGGCTAGTAAACTACTTTTAAGCTCGTTTAAACATCTTTTTACCAAACAGAAAGGGAGTTAGTGGAAGTATATTTGAGGGCAAAGGTGTTTTTAACCACACTCTCTGCCTGCTTCTGTGTCCTTGCTCCTGTACTCAATGTTAGTTGATCTCCAAATGTTGCTATTCTCTAGACATCTCTGAAATCCTTTACTTTTCTCTTTGCGCAGCTTAGATTTCGTGTGTTATGTAAGCGTGATTGCATCTTCAAAATAAAAGACCAGAAAAAACAACCTTGAAGGCTCTATAGTTCAGATTTCAGTATACGTGCACAAGAAAGAGCTGGTTTGTAGTAATAAATGTAAAGCGTTACCAGCACTGAGAACTTGCGATGCGTGGGTTGAGTTTCCAGGCCAAAGGTCATGTATATGAATTGTGAGTGAGTTACACAACTTCCAGTGGGAGGTCTGGAACACGAGGAAAGAGGGAGGGAAAAGGAAACACAGTCAGTACATCTGACAAGTGCAAATGAGTCTAATCTCATTGAGATCCACATTAGACCAGCACAAACACCAGCTCCATTAATGCCCACTTCAGTCCTGTTTGTGACCTCTGCGTTAATATATACATGTCTGCCACAGCGTTGATTTTGGTTCAGTCTTACACCCTATTTGGACAGGACATTCAGGGGAGGTGGGATGATTTAACTTTGAATTCTTTCTAGAGTCTGCACATTATCACTCACCCCAGACCATTAATAATCACAACCACATGGTGGTTCTAATATTACTGGATATTTATTCAAAAATTCTTCAGTTCACAGATCTATTACCATAAGCATCTCTATGTCCAGTGCATCAGTCTAGACTAGTTGGTGGTTGCTCAAACAAGTAGTGTGGACTGTGAGATAATATCTTGCACAGCTGAAAAAAGAAAAAGAATCAGAAACAAAAGAGGTGGCTGATTATCTCACTAGTAATAGTGCTGACTGCATTACCTCACTGGTCTCCAGACCCAGGTTTTAAAGCTCACAGTATGTCTCCAAGCAGACTTAACTAAGCTTTTAAAGCGAAAATATGCTAAATCTCAATACTGGATCCAGACATAAAAAAAGACACATAATGATATTTGTGATCTCAAGTGAGCAAGACAGAGACGTTGAGTTAACTCAATGCGTCCTTACGGACTGCAGAATAAACATTTCGAAACCCTGAACATTTCTATTTCAGGCCTTCAGACCCTGGCTCATGTTTTTCAGCCCAGGGCAGATAAGCCTGAATAACAGGAAGCTATACAGCAAACACACCTATTAGGTCCGTAGGTCTTAATGTGATGCGTCCTGTATGTGATGAAAGCATCACTTACCAACTGGACCCCATGTATTATTACTACCAAATGTGCCTGATACAATCTGCTCATCTACTTCTGGTTCTTAAGCTGTGGTGAGGAGTCCACCCTTGCGCAATTGTGGGGGCTTTGAAGGGTCTCTGACAGAAAGTGTTTAGCTAAATTAATCTTTTTTTGTTTGTTGGTGTAATGGAGAAGTGAATTCTAGGAACAGGCGCTAACTGAGCGAATGCAAAGACATGTGGGTGTTGGGAGAAGAGAAAGATGAAATACAATACTCTCGGGCGCGCTATGAGAGGTGCTCTGCTGTCGCCTTGTGGTATTAAACATATACAGTACATCAATATGTAAACATTAATATATTCTTATACTTTATATGCCACTACATTTACATTTAATCCATTGCCATCTTCACAATGCCAGTGTTGCTAACGTAGGTATTTGCTCGCTAGAATATGCAATTTTTGTTGTTGCTATTATTTCTGCTGTTATTTCTCAGTCAGTGTCAAGGTTGGATTATTTGCCTAGAGGACACTGAGTAAACAAATTGTTGTTTAAGCTCATGCTGCCTCACTGTACACAGAAATTTAATTATCTTGCCCCGATCAAGAAACCAACCAGTACTCTAGAGCCGAAATTAGTTTAAGCTTTTATTTTGATCAGTTGTTGCCGTATTAGCAGTAACTGAAATAACAGAGCAAAACGCCATCACAATACATACAACATAATATATGCATGTATTATGTAAATACGCTGCACGCTTTAGCCTAAAGTATGTATAGCGTTTAAGCGTAATCAGAAGAAAAAGATGAAAAGAAAGACTGTTCAACTTATATTGTACACATAATTATTTGTGTCTGTTGGAAGACTTGAGACTTGGACTGAAATGTCAGACAAAACACAGTCAGACTCTTATCGGTAGACAATCCATCAGGTGAAGAGCCTCACTTTAACCACTAGGTGGAGACAAGAAGACATGTAAGACAATAGCTTAAAGAAATCACCTCACTGAATGGCTGAGGGAATCTACTGATTTAATGGTGGAGACCACATGGAAACACAAGGTCATTTTCACTGAATGAAGAAGTATAATGTATATCAGACCCAGCTTTACTGAGGTTTGACAAAAGTAACATAATATAGCAAAAATATAGGTTTCTTTTTACTAACAATAGTAAGCAACATAATAGTATAAAACGTTTATGTTAATAACAAATTGTTTAAATAATTGGCTAGTAATGGATATATATTCAAAATACATAACTAATAATTACTATTCTTTTAAAAATTGGAAAAGCTGAGTATACATGCCTGAAACTAGTGAAATTAGAGACCATTCAAAGACCATAAAGTTTATTATCATTATTATTATAAATAATATTAGCAGAAGGTTTAGCAGAAACAGCTAGATAGCGAACTAGCTAGACAAGAGCAGAATTGATTGAGAGGATTATCTCTAAGGGCTAGTAATAGATAGCAATCTGGTTGTAGAAATGTTAGTTGAGGTAATTTAATTTAATTTACTGCCAAAATCTTAGTCTATCTAAAAGTTTTAGCTTAGTCATTAATTTAATACAGTAATTTAAGTAGGTAAGAAAGTGAGTAAAGTAATGTACAATAGTTGAAATATAGCTAGAAGCATGCTAACGACTGCTAGCTAGTTATTTAGCTAACCATAGAAGATAAATGAAAGCTAAAAGTAACAAAAACATAAATCTATCCATTAAAGAATAGTTTTATGGTTGTAATTTTATAAGTTTGAATTAACGTTTAAACCATTTAAATAGTAGCTAACCGTTATTAATTAATTAGAGGTTAAATAAAACAATGAATTGATAGTTAGCTTAAAGTAGTAGCTAAATGATAGCATAAAAGAAGTAAAAGTAGTTTATAAATAAAAAGATTTGTAACATGGAATATATTGAATTAGTGTTTAAGTAAAAGTAGGCTACTGGGGAAAAAACTGTAGAAACATGACCAACTTTTTATTAATTTATATTTTACAAATTTATTTTGAAACCAATCAAATGAACATAATTGAAATGTGATGGGTGGTGTTCGTGCGGCAGCTGTGGAGGTACAGCAAAACATAAAAAAAAAGTATTCCATAGTATTATATATTGCTTTTTAATTTCTAAGTATATTTGCCTAGTGTTTTCTGCATTTTTACCTGTTTTCAGCTCTCACTGGATTGGACTCGGTTCTCGTGCTCTTACATTCATTAGTTTCCAGGACGCTCCGACTAACTGGTCACCTCAGCTGTCAGTCATCTCTCTAATCCAGCCTCCCGCGCGGACACACCCATTTCCTCACCGGCATCTCCTTCACCGTTTTTGGTATGATCTTCACGCACGGAGGCTGATGGGTCTGTGTGCGTGTGCGGTGTGCTGCATGCATGAGAGGTTACGACAGGGTGAAGATAGCATGTGTGTGTCTTTATGTGCGGCATGTGTGTGTGTGTGCGTGTGCATGTGCATGTGTGAGTGGTCTGTTGCATTTCTACCTAGTGGGCGTGTGCTCGGTCCCGCCTCCCTGCAGATCGGTGCATGTGTGTGCATGTGCGCAGGTTACACAAGCTGGGAAAGACGCACAATTTGCGGCTTTTAGTTAATTGCTGTGTGTTTATTTCTCATCATCAGGATGGCATTTGCGGGTACTCAAAGCAGCGGTGGTCACGAGCGGGTAATTTCTCTGTGAGTGTGCGTGATTTTTCACGCTCGCCCCCCCCTCACCACCACCCCTCTTCTCCTCCTCCTCCTGCTCCTCAGCGTGGCTGTGAGGGGCCACTACTGGCTGTGTTGTCGCGGCGCTGAATGGATCTAACGGGCATGTTTGCGGTTGAAGCCTTGGGCGGTGCACACGGAAGGAAATAAATCGGGATTGTTGCTTCTTCTTCTTTATTTTCTTCTTACCTGCCGCGAGTCACCTTCACTGTGGCGACATGTCAAACTCAAACAAAAGCAAGAAGGACAAAGAAATCCTCGCAGAATATGAGAGCCAAGTGAAAGGTAAGGTAATTTGAATGTTATCTGTTAAGTGTTAATGTCTCTTTCACCTCTGCAGCCGGTTCTTATAGTCACACCCAGCTTTCCATCACCTACACGCGCACACACATACACACACCAGCTGCAGACACGCACACCTGTCTGCCAGCATGTACATCACTCATGCCCATGCTTTGAATAAAGCCCTGAGCAGGCAGGGTGTGTATGGGAGCTGACACCTCACCATGATACGTCAGGATTTCTGGGTTCATCCTGAGTACTGCATGGCGCCTAAGGGGGTGGAAGAGGAGGAGGACGGGTTACACACACACACACACACACACACACACACACACACACACACACATATATTTCTCTCTCTATATGTGTGTGTGTGTGTTGGGGGTTATACTCAGACCTGAGGCGCGTGTGTGTGTCCTCTGGAAGTCTTTCTATTGGTATTCCTCTGAGGCTGTGACTGCAGCAGTGTGAGCGTGTGGTCGCTGCAGGTTACCTGATGGCATGGTGATAAACCGGGGACATGGTTAAATGATGATAATGACAAACTGAGTCCTGAAATAGTGGCTGCCATGACCATGGGACAACCCCTCCACTTGCTGCTCCTCCTCATCCTCCTCCTCCTTCTGGCGCCATGGTTACCATCATCCTTGCTTCGTTGTGGCAGGTGACCGACAAGCCCGGTGACCTTTTATGAAAACCACAACTCTGAGCAGCCAGCCTCACTTTCATGCTATGCAAGATTTTGTTGTGCATCCCATCACCTGCTGTAGTAGTGGCTCAGTTGGCACAGTTCAAAATGTCCGACCTTTACTATTGCGACACGTTATTGGGACACCTGCAAATGCCATTAAAGACAGCCGGGGCACAACCTTTTCTTTGTTCAACCCCAGAATTTCTCTGACAAGATTTATTCAGCTCTTTTTCTATACAGTCTTCTCTTCCCTCTCCACATGGCTCTTCACACTTGTTCTTCATTTGTCACCTACGCCCACACCATAGCCACCACTTTCTCTTCCTAAAAGGAGATGCTCTCCGTTTTTTACCTAAATCTACACTGTGTCCTCTGAATTTGAGGAGGAGGAAATGTGTGTTTACTCTACGGCTGATTACCTTTTTTCTTTTACAAATTTTGAGCTGCTTAATTCATAAATAAATTCCTCCCACTTCACAATTACTCTCCCTTCTGCCTCCTTTCCTGTTTCCTTGCTTCATTCCTTTTCTCATTCTCCTGTATCTGTCTGTGTAGCTTTCCATACCATACATCTATCTGAATACGGATTGACACAGACTTAGAGAGATTACATTTAATGGAGAGTAGTGGAGAACAGTACAGCCCCCAAGTGAGGAGTATGTGTCTCGTTTGCTTGGGTCTGTTTTTGGGAGTGTGTGTGTGTGTGTGTGTGTGTGCATGTGGCCCCTGCTCTGGCGCCCTGCCAAAGCACACTCAGGGATGCCCTGCAATTGTAATGACCATTCAGATAAAGCCCCCACTCCTTCTCCGCTGCCTGGACTGGCCGGCCCTCCCTGCATCCCTGTCGCCTCCTGCCGAGAGCCAAACGTATAGATCTTCGGTTGTAACTATGTGCTTTCCAAGTCTGCCTCCCTGCTCTGGCTCGTGATTGGTCGGTGCAGGAGGTGGTGTGTAATGTATACACAGGAGGTGGCCGCCGCTCTCTCAGGAGGTGGTGGGGTCTACTTGCTGAGGTGAGCTTGGTGGAAAGGTAGGGTAGAGATTATTAACAGTGCTGACAATACATATTTTGTTGTGCTTGATAAAATGCTGTTTGAAATTACACTGCACCCCTTGTGGGACTGTCACCTTGCCACTGTGTGACGCCTCCTCTGTTTGAACGAGATGAGGGTTGTCTTAATGAGAAAATGTAGATGAAAATGGAAAAAGAAAATAGAGCACTGCAGTGGGAGAGGAGAGACAGACGCGAGGCAGGGATGAAGTGTTTCCTGCTGCATGCTGAGGCGGCGGCTGCAGCTTTTGTCTTTTTGCCTGCGTGAGCATGCAGGTGATTAGTGACCTCACATCTGCATACCTGCAGGACAGACAGACAGAAAGACAGGGAAGGACTTACAGAGGGGAATAAATGAAAGGGGCAAGATAATGAAGTGACTCTTGAGTAAATGTTCTGAAGGGCCGACTTATGGGCCCAAATCAGTGTGTGTGTGTTTTTTAATGATGATCCAGCACTAGTCTGCCCTCCTGTCCTTGGACCCAGTCGTCATGGTAACGTCCAGCTTCCGGTTCTTGTGACATCTCTCACACACACACACACACGCACACACACACACAAACAGAGCTGCAGAGATCAGTCAATTGGTTGTTCATCAGAGTTGATAAAAAGAAAAGAAATATTAATACAAAAAGAAATATTATCAGAATATTGGTACTGACAATGATTAGCCACATATAGTGCAATGTAAAGATTGTTTAGAATTTAAAATCTGATTACTAGAAGTGTCTTATTGAAAAGCCGTGCTACATGCACAGCCACGTGTGCAGCCAGACAGATCTTTATGGATTTGGACTGTGTCAGTATCTTCTGTCTCGCATGTAATCTCAGAGTGTCTCTCTCTGATGGGGCTGAATGATGGGTGAGAATCCAAACTAAACTTTATCACAGTTTGATATCTCCAGAGACAAGAAGAACAAGACGTCCTGCAACAGATGGTATGGTCCCTGCAGAGGCCTGGTTTTAACATCACGGAGGCAGTCTGGGATTACATGCAGAGAGCTAATAGCTAATTAATATTAATTGTATAACAGCTCCACTGACACATTAGTGTGTTGGTTAATGTGCTTTCTCTAAGCCGCTGACTGTAATCTGCCAAATGGTGTTTGTGGGAGAAAAGACGCATCACATAACGTCACGTCTTGACATTTAGTGAACTGTTTGGTAGTTGAACGGAGTGACGGTCACTTCCGATCAGCAGTGCAACTTTTTTTGTTGAAATAAATTCACTATAATCATCTGCAGTTTACTGCGCTCATAATTTAAAAGTAGGATCTTTACTGGTTGGATGACGTAGTTTGTGGATACTGGTGGTGTATTAATGTGATAATATGTTTCAGTTAGTTTTTTTGTTGCTTTGGATAGACTTAATTTAATTATCTTACTGCATCACATGACAACTTCTGAGCAGCAGTTTGCAACTTTTAGAAACAACCTCCTAATGGCCTCTCTAATACCTCTCTAGACAAAGGGGGAAGAACAAGCTTAGGGGAGCTTTCTGATTAAATCAGTCCTGCTATTTTACGAGATGAATTCTACTGGATGTCAGTGTTTTGCCACATCGCACTGTGCTGACTGTAGCTCATGTGATCAAAGAGGTCAGGTCTTCGGGGTGCTACGAGGACACAGGAGCAGATTTCTAAGCATTTCAGACATCAAAAGGTAAAGCACGGCAGATTGTCCTCCTTTCACTTGTGATTCAAGCAAAATAATTTCATCCACATAATCTCGGCTCCTCCGTCGACCCGCCTCTCTTCTTTTCAGGAAATCATCTGACACAGACGGACATGCAATCCCAATCAATTCCCAAACAGAAAAATGTGTTTAAATTATATGTGATGTCAGACTTAGTTGAAAGTTAAGCAGCTGCTTTTCATAACTTGCTCAAAATGGCAAAACTCAATAGCCTGGGTGGCCTCTGAGTCTCTACTCACAGTCACACTTTCACACCGTCATTCCAGACGTTTGACTGGAAAGGCATCACCAAAAGTTATTACTGTTCATCCTCAGGTGGACGTGATAGACGGTGTTTTGTGTGACAGTGGTCTGTTCACCCGCTGGGAGGTTTTAACTCGACAAACGATTTTCCCTCTGCTTCTGAAGCCTCTCCGCCTCTGATAGGCGTTTATGTAAAGAAGCACGAGCTCAAATAAATTTGTAGGCAGTAAAGATATCATTTACATATCCTGTGATGTGGTGTTCAAAATCTCCGTTGGGAGAATAAATTGAATTTGCAAGAAAAGCAAAAACTCTTCTATACATATCTGCAGTAGCTAGTTGGTCCATAGAAGTACATTACAGATGATGATAATGATGATAATAATATATTTAATTGTAATTTGCTGTTGGACAGCTACGCATACTGTATGTGATCGCACTACTACAGAGTTTCTAGTCTTGTTCAATAGTCAATCAAGGACAAGTTTGTCCATCTGTCATCAAGTGAAGAAATCCAACTACCAAGATTTGATCAACGAGGTGCTTGTGAAAGGATGGCATTCAGCCTTTTTCTTCTCCAAGTAGGCAGCCACAGTTTCCCAGCAACAACACTGTGCTATTTCTTACAAAAGATGGGTTTGGTCTCCATCTGCCACGGCCCAAGATGGCCGTCAGATTGATGGTGGAAGCTAAGTTGGCTTTCACTGTGCCACTCACGTGAAGGAACCATACCTTAAGTAGCTCCTGTAGTTTATGCTGGTAGAAAATTCATGAAGATGTTATCTCTGATGACTACCACAAAGAAACATCAATAAATATATATATATATAGACGGCATGGGAAAGAAAGATTCCAAGTTTCTGTCAGTATGACTGTACGGTGAACACCTAACAGTACATTCAATGAGTTTATACTCATCCATTATACTGGTTCACAATTCTGTGAGCTGTTGTGGCGTTTGCATATGTCCATTTATTAGATTAGCCAAAAAAAGAAAAAAATCAAATAGTCACCCAAGCAAGGAGAAACACTCTACTTAAGGTTGTAACTATTTTTCAGGTTGGGGTGCGATTAAAATTACTGACCAGAGGAAGTAATGTTACAATTACCCAAGAGAAATAAGTCCCATTAAAATGCCTAATGAAACAATTTCCCTGTGGGATTAATAAAGTGTTTTGAATCCTGAATATTGAATAAATCTTGCTTTAAAAAAGCAAAAACAAAATGCTGAATTGTTCCTGGTGTTGCTATGGTTACTTACAGCACCACACCAATTAAGAGGAGCAATTAAACCGCTGGTCAATGAGAGACCTCAAATCATATGTGGGATGTCTCGTGTGAGCATTCAGCCATTGAGACAAAGTACTTTCTCTGCCCTGGATTAACTGTGTTTCACCCTATGGGGACACAGAGCAGCACAACAGACATTTATTAGTATGAAAATGTTGCAGCGTAACACACGACGGCAACATGAGATGGCAGCTATTCTAATTTAGTAATCTAACAGCAAAACAATCAATATGAACACGCAGGAGAGATGGAGTTTCATAGACACTGGCTGCAGCAGTTTTTTATAGAGAGCTATGAAGCACGTCCAGAAACTGTGGGCGTGTGTGTGTGTGTGTGTGTGTGTGTGTACTTGTACTGGGACACTTTGGCCAGATGCTGGGACTGAGGGTTTCTTACTGCTGCAGTGATTTGTCAATTAATTGACTAACCAATTCATAGAAAATGAAATGTCTTCTGGCTGTGTGAATTATAAGACCATATCTTAAAACGGAATATTGCCACTAATATGAAAATATTAGTGTTTGTGCTGGATTATGCATTTTTAGTAATAGTTATATTGACAACAGTGATTCACTATAAAATCATAATCTCACAATCTTTTCATTACATCTCCTCCCACCTACCTCCCACCTTCCATATGTGGCTACAGCCAACTGATCATGTGTATGAAAATAAGTATTAAAATGCACAACAACTTAATACAAGAGCAATAGTGAATAGAAAGGAAGGCGTTCTAACAGACATTTTCACACACATTGAAATAGAAACTGACAATTGCAGTAACAGCAGTGCTAGTTCTAAGTTTCGGGTCAGAAAGGGTTTGTGGTCAGGGTTAGGGTAAGGTGCTAGGGAACGCATCGTGTCAATGAGGGTCCTCACAAAGACAGAAGTACAGACGTGTGTGCCGATGCGGCAGATCCCAGCTCTTGTCTTCACTTTCTTCATCACATGTTTCACACACAGCGCGTGGTTACCAAGACAACAGGTAGTGGAGTGGATAGGGTCCCCCAGGGATTGATGTGTGTGTGTGTGTCTGTTTGTGAGAGAGGAGAGAGGTGGGGTTATCACCGTGTATTCTGTAGCCTCTCTCCCATCTTTTCTCCTGCTGCAGATGGATCCAGCTTCGAAACAGCACGACCAGTGAAGCATGCAGCCAGGCATTACCATGCTGACAGTAGGACTGGCTGAACGTGTGTGTGTGTGTGTGTGTGTGTGTGTGTGTGTGTGTGTGTGTGTGATGCACATGCGCAGTGTGTTTACAGGTATGGGGTTTTTTAATGCAGTCAAAGGATTTTATCCAAGGTGATTCCTGTGAGGAAAAACCTTCATTAATTATAAGGGATTAAAGAGAGAGATTGAACGTGAGAAGAGGTGATTTATATTGGTAATCAATTGATCTGTGTATCTGCAGCACACAGTATATTTTTAACTCGGATTGATTTTCTTGTACTTTATGCACATGACCACAGTGGTTTTGTATTGGACACTTTACTGTACCCGTACGTCTCCACACAGACCCTCATCTGCTGCTCTGCTGACATGTATGAGCTGTGTAGACACAAAATGATCTTGGTGATTGCTCATCCTTTGATCTCTTGCCATCGTCATGTACAGCATCGGTTTAGGACCAGATACCTGCAAAAATGAAGTGTAATCTGTAAATCTGTAAAGAGGGTGGTGGACTGTACGTCTTACAGACGACTGCACAGTTAATAAACACCAGCAGTAGAACATTATGTATTAAGGTTTCTGATTTTTATCACACAACACAAAAGCTTTCATGTCAGTTCTCTTTTTTGCTGGTGTTGCCTTCTATTTTCCAAAGTGCCAACTCGCTTTGCGTCGCCTTGTTACAATAAACCGTCTCCACGTGTTGTGTGCTTCTTAACAAAATACAATACACATGTTTCAAGAAAATAGCGGGCAAACCGCTGGTCGTTGTTTTGAATCTCGGTGCATGACAGCAACAAAGCAAACGACATATTTCTTTGTATTCCTGTGTGTGTAGATGTGCGGGCCCAGTTGGTGGAGCAGCAGCGCTGTCTGGAGCAGCAGACGGAGATGCGGGTCCAGCTGCTACAGGACCTGCAGGACTTCTTCCGGAAGAAGGCAGAGATCGAAACAGAATATTCTAGAAACCTGGAGAAGCTCGCGGAGAGGTTCATGGCCAAAACACGCAGCACGAAAGACCATCAGCAATACAAGTACGATTCTGTGTGGGAGAAGGTTGATGTTGGCAGAAATGACCTTGAGGATGGAATTGACTGAATTAACAAATGTTATTTGCATTGTTTAAAATACTTTTCTCTTTTCTTCCAGAAAAGATCAAAACCTGCTCTCCCCAGTGAACTGCTGGTACTTGCTGCTAAACCAGGTTGGTTCCGCGTGTTTGTGTCTTTGGGTCAGACTCGTTTTTAATAAAAAAACAATATGACCATTATCCGTCTTCAACCTGCCTGTTCCAGGTGAGGAGGGAGAGCAAGGATCACGCCACCCTCAGCGACCTCTACCTTAACAACGTCATCACGCGCCTCACACACATCAGTGAAGACTCAGCTCGCCTGCTGAAGAGGGTGAGCTGAACCGATAAAACGCATCGAGCTATACATTTGTCCTTTCTTCACGCGGCTGTTTGTCTCATCTTCAGTCTACGTTTTGTTCCCGCACACACTGCAGTGGACAGAAACGAATGCGGCCGCATCATCTTTTGCATCACATTCGAAGAGATTCATATTTGGAGGTGTTTTTGAGAAGGTTGAACTAAACTAGTCCTCTGAGCATTATGAGGCTACAGCTGCTGTCATCTCTGTTGTGTGCTGTCACCCTGGTTATAGGACTTGCTTTTGTCTGGTGAAGAGGATGTTTATTTGCTTACACACATTCACCACGTCCCTCTGCAGAGAGCAGAGAGTCAGACGCTGGATTCACTCACATTTTAAATAGAATAGTGTTCACTGGCTTTACCTTGAGGCTCCATGTGTTGGGTGCTAAAGGAAAGCTATGTGATGACTATAGAACCACAGATAAGAAAGTAAAAATACAGTTCCTTTCCACCGCAGAGACTTCCAGGATGGTTATTCCGTTCATACAGCTTCTTTAAGTAGAAGAGTTGATTCTAATGAAAAGTAAAGTCAGTATTCCCCTGAGCTCTGCCGTGCTGCCTCAGAGTTTAGCAAATTAAACACACGCACACGCGCACGCTCCTAACCACCTCCAACTTTAGCTCGGCGTGTTCATTATTAATCTGTCTTCTGGCTCGTCTTTTATTCATGCTAACTAAAGTGCAGCGGCCGCCAGCAGCTATAAACAGCGAGAACCTCCATCACGTCCCTGCGTCCTTTTAGAAATTTAGTTCTGAGGAGGGACACCGGGAGGAGACAGACGGCTGAGTGGCCATGACAACGCTCACATCCCTGTGGCCATGGCGACAGGCTCAGCTGATATTTTCTCAGCAGGCGCTATGGGAACGGGATTCATCCATCCTGGGATTCCACAGTCATTTGGCATAATGTAATATTAATGCGGCACTGCCACATAACTCCTTCCCCAAACTGGTTGACTGTTTAATGCATGAGACAGAAATTCAGCCTGGGTGCAGGCAGCAGAACATTGCTAGCTTCATTTATGATTTGATCTGTTTGCGTGTGGTCAAATCCATTTATTTATTTCATGCCGTTGAGCCCGCTTGATGGATCGCCAGTATTTGTTTACTCTGGAGTGGCGGCAGGCGGAATCCAATCCTGACACAATCAGTTCTTTTCCATAACTATGTATGGAATGACGATGTTCTGTCACCTGAATCTGCAGCTTCCCATCATGGGTTTCCAGACCCCAGCTGGTTTTTGTTTCCTTCTCACAGTCCAGCTGGAAACGACAGAGCAGCATGTACATTAGGAACTAACCTAAGAGATTCCCTCTGGGTTTGGTGGAGAGGAAAGACAGATTGGACAGGTAGAGACAACCCAAGTCAATACAAAATGCAGTTTTTAAATGACAGTTTCATTAGTTAAGGGAAACGAGTTGTCCAAACCTTCCTGGCCCTTTAATTAACAACTCCTTTCTGAACCATGAATGAGCTGTGACCACAGTGAGTTCAGTTTCACTTGGGACACCCAGGCCTGGTTACAGCACTGTCTGGGAGAGTGGTGGAGTAAACAGTGCAGTATTTCCCTCTGAAATGTCCTGTAGTAGAAGTACTCCACCAGCTCGCAAATTGCATTTAAGTACATAATTCGAGTGCTCACGTCCCACTGCTGATGCGTTGTGTTGATAATGTTATTCTTTCCTGACCGTTGTCTTTTTACTCTCCGTCACGCTGTTAGAGTAAGGAGATCATCCTCCAGCTTCAGGAAGACCTCATGAAGCTTCTGAACGAGCTTTACACCGTAAGTGGAACAAGCTGTTCTCTGGGTGATGGGTGAGGATGGAACTGCAGAAGTGTCTTAGTTTAGTAGACTCGTAACACTTCATGTTTGCCTGTCGTATCTGAAGGGGAAAACAAGCTGAACCTGTCCCGCATGTTTGAAATGTATGTGTTTGCTCTTGAACTGCTCTCTATCTCTATATCTAAAGAATTTGGAATTAAATTAAAAATTTTTGTTGTACAGAATTATTTTGAAACTGTAACAAAACAAGAACTAAACTGAGACTAAGTCAGAGCAGACGTATCATTTGAAAACTAAGAATGTGTCAATCTCAGAAATCCTTGCTGCCTTGTATTCAAAGGTGTTTTTTAAATTCCTTCTTTTTGTCTGACATTATTTTTTAGCCTTGAAAGAGGCAATTTTCAAATGTCATGGTTTAGTGTGTGTGCTTCAGTGTGGGCCTTAAAAGCTTGTCTGAACATGAAATCAGAAATTAGATTAGAGGGGACCTGATAACCTTGAGGACTAAAAACAGCCGGCGCTGGCTGATGTGTGACGTTGCCTTCCAGTTGTTGCCGTGTTCTTACGGGCTGTGTTTACGTAGGTGATGAAGACATATCACATGTACCATGCGGAGACGATCAACGCAGAAGTGAAGCTGCGTGAGGCGGAGCGCCAGGAAGGCCGCGTGAAGGGTGTGTCAGGGAACAGTGGTGGAGTGGAGCCCGTGTTTGGCCTGCGAATAGAAGAGCGCCACCAGAGACGCAACGCCGCCCGCAAGATGGAGAAGATGAGGGAGAAGGTAGATCAATGAAATGCACCCACATATTCCCATTACAAACCTAAAATCCATTGTTTTTCACAATAAAATGACCTGGAAGCAGGATATTTAATTAGCAATGTATCCATGGAAACCAGAAAGGTGCATACAGGACCCACAGGTTGAATCTTCTCATCTTTTCATGTCTGTTTTTATTCATCAGAGGAAGGCAAAGTACTCAGAAAACAAACTGAAGACTCTTAAAGCCAGGAACGAGTATCTACTCACTCTGGAGGCCACCAATGCCTCTGTGTTTAAATACTACATCCACGACCTGCCCGATATCATAGACGTGAGTATACACGTGTGGCACAAAACATCTGTTCAACTCTATGTAACATAAAACATATAGACTTGTCTAAATTAGATTTTTTATATGTTTAATCCTGCTACAATATAGTACAGCATCAATCAGATCCATCATATATGCTTCCACCAATAACTCCCGACTCTTCTTACGGTCATCTAAATTATGTGTCTTAGATTTAAGACTAATATATAATGCCCCGCAGATGGAAATGAAATGTATGTACTGTATATCAACCAACCATATTTCCTGAAACAGAAGCTCCTCCCACATTATATGACCAACACTGTGGAATGCGGTTTCTCTCTCTGTGTCAGTGCTGTGACCTAGGGTACCACTCCAGTCTGAGCAGGGCTCTGAGGACCTACCTATCTGCCGAACTGAGCCTTGAAGCCTCCAGGAGGGCGGGCCTGGAGGTGCTGGAGGGGGCCGTGGAGGGCCTGGACCCCGCCCGCGACCGGCAGCGTCTACTGGGCCTCTACCCCACTGCCTTCTGCCCCCCATCGCGCTTCAGCTTCCAGTCCCACATGGGCGACGCAGTCAGTGCATATTCTCCCCAACTAGAACTGGATGTGTTTACATATCTGGCTCTTTATCCACTCTTTATACTTAAATGCTTAGATGCTAAGATTTAAGCTAAAATGTGCAGCTGAGCACGTATAATTCAAATTTTCGTTTTCTGATTGCCTTGGGGTTTGTTTTTTTGTCTTGTAAGGTGACTCAGATTGCCTCCCAGCCGCAGGTCCAGGCCGAACTTACTCTGCGTCTCACGCAGCTCCAGACCCGCCTGGCATCTCTGAAGATCGAGAACGAAGAGGTTAGACACACACGAAATCAAAGAGAGTTTACATTTACAAGATGGAGGAAGGTATTCGTGAGTGAAAGGCCTGTGGTACCTGCTAATAGTTAGGATTGTGTTTGTAAAGAACTCCTTAAATTCATTACTGCTGACAGATAGGGGAATACTTGGTCCAACAGAGCTACGACTCTGTCAGCCTGGCTACAGTGCTGAAAAGAGACCTGGGGTTGTTCTCATTCGCCTCAATTAATGATGAATAGTAGGTGGTTCTAGCTTTTTTTATGCATTGTTAGACTGTCTTTCCAGGGTGTGTAGGATTCACCTAAAGTGAAACACTTATAAAAGGTCAGCTCTGCTTCACGTTGTGTTTCATTCACAAAATGCCAAATAAGAGGAAAAAGCATCTGCTGCCAGAAATCAGGAAACTAAAACAACAAATGCAACCGAGGGAGTAGTCATGATAAATGAAATGAAATCTAAAGCCAATCGCTCTGTGACTAATAGATGAGGCGGACAAGTGAACAAGACTGAGACATAGAGTAGAGAATGTGACAGCTTACAGTGGCTGGTGTTACTGTGCGGGGTTCAGTCTGTGTTATTAGTATGATAAGTGTCAGACTCAACAACTATACTTGCACTTTAGATGCTTTGGTGATTTATTTTAGCATATAGCAGGTAGCATGTTGTTTCCTTTAAATGAATACGTTTTACTGTCATATTTAAACTTCAAATTCCTCCAGTTTGAGTTACGTTGACAGATCTGGTGGATTTTATTCATAACCAGAGAACTGACCTCGTATGTCCCACCTGAGAGGGAATCTGCTTGTGCGCCTGCTACTTGCTTGAGGCCTGTTACCATCTCCTGTTGTTAATTTTGTGGCAATTTTTCTCAGGTACAGAAAAATCCCTTCTTTCTTAATCCTGTGCACAAAGATCTGAGGAGCACAGAGAGTTCTGACACAAAGGTTATGATAATTTATACGGTTATAATGGGGGGGTGGGGGTAATGGAGCAGACGTAGCCTCTAAATATAAATCTGTGCCATCCAAAAGCAACTTGTTGTGAGCAGCGTCCTCTCTGTTGTTGCGGAGCAGCCTGTGCGCGCAGAGGGCAGCTGTTAACTCACCCTGAAGGGCATAAACACGCTGAAGGAGTCTGGATTAATGAGCTGCATCTGCATGTCTCAGCATCTTACAAACACACACACACACACACACACACCCTGATTATCATATACAAATAAAAACACTTTCCCAGCTGTAAGTACCAACACACGTTTCATATGCAGCACACGAAAGCAGCACATACTTTGCTAAACATTTAGGAGAATGAAACTCCACCCAGTTACTGATTCATAATTCACAACTTGTGATCCATGAACTCGTGTGCAGTAATTATTAAAGTTGCTCAGCCTACAAAATCATTCTTGCACACGCAGGATTGGTAGAGCACATATTTTGAGTCTAGTGTTGCTTTAGGGTGAAAAAGAAAACATTTCCATTGGACCTTTATGCCTATATTTATCTAGGGACTGGTAGCAGGAAACAGACCTAGCTAAGAACTCACATGCTTGAATGTACAGTACGTGCATGTAGAAATTCTCAAATCTGGAAAAATAAATAATTTCTCTCTGTGCATCAGAGCCTCCTCCAGAGTTTATTCCCTAAAAACAAATATCAAAAACAGAAAACTAGGAAAACCAGGTGGTTCCAATCAAACTCTTCACACCACAGTCCTGGAAACTGTCCTGTTTTCTCAAGGTCACTTCCTCTTCCTGCAGGTGAAGAAGACCTGGGGCGCCACTCTGACCACCCTGCAGGACACAACGGTGTTAGAAGACTATGACGTCTCCCAGAGCTTCACCCACAGCCCATCCTCCGAATCAGTCAAGTCCAGTGTGTCAGACGGCTACTTAAACAAGCCAAGTCTGGCCAAGAGACGGGCCAACCAACAGGAGACGGAGCTGTTCTACTTCAACGTGAGAAAACAGCCGTTCCAACGTATTAGTCACTCAGTGAAAGAAATACATCAGTACACCAAACTTCTTCTGTGTCTTTTGTAATCTTCAGAAATTCCGTGAGTATCTGGAGGGGAGTAATCTGATTTCCAAACTGCAGGCCAAACATGACATACTGAAGAAAGCTTTAGCAGAGGGTAAGACATCAGAAGGTCTCACTTTACTGATGTTGTAAATTCATGTCCTGACATTAAAACCCCTCCACTTGTTTTTCCCTTCCAGGGTATAAATCTGAACTGCTGACCACAAGGTAAGGTGTTACTTTAGCATCTCAGTCACTATTTTCTTTTTGATATTAGGTGTTATTTCCTATCCCAGTACTTCAGACAGCGCTGTATGAAACTGAGAGTCTCCTCTTTCTTCTCATTACAGTCGTGGGCGGAAGAACTCCCATAGCAAGCACCAGGTAGTGTTTTACTTCTCGTGCTTCCGGTTGTTTGTGCTTATAATTCAGTCAGAGTTAGCCATTAAAATCTATGTTGGCTGGATTCTCTGTCCTGCAATCGAGATTCAGATGAGAGAAAACACAGGCTGATAGAAATGAATACCATTTATTACCCCAAGCATGGTAATAAATGCTTAATAAAATCTTTATGAGGAATAATTAAGACTTTTTTCGCCCTGAAATCATCTGTCAGGCTACATACAAGCTAGTGCCGGATCCTCTGGTTCCTAAAAGTTCTACCTAGGTCTGCAAAAAGTCTAAATGTCTTGTAAATGATGTGATTATGTAAATAATTGCTGGTGCTAGTCTGAGTGCTGAAATTATACGTTGACATTGATCATATATGACCCTACTGACTCTGTTCATAGGATTCAACCAAAGCCATACCCTTGCTGGTGGAGAGCTGCATCCGCTACATTAACCTTCACGGTGAGTTTCACCGGTCAACGTTCAGGTTTGACTGGCTCGGCTGTCGCTGATGTCACTGACACGGATGCTGCTGTTCACGACAGGTCTTCAGCATCAAGGCATATTTCGCGTGTCAGGGTCGCAGGTGGAGGTCAACGACATCAAGAACTCCTTCGAGAGAGGTGAGATTTCAAGGGTAGGGTCACTGTTTACTCCGTCTGGTGGTTAGAAATGCGGCTGACGCGTCCCGTCTCTCGTTCAGGTAATGACCCACTGATTGATGAGGAGAGCAACCATGACATCAACTCTGTGGCTGGAGTACTGAAGCTTTACTTCAGGGGTTTGGAGAACCCGCTGTTTCCTAAGGACAGGTTTAATGACCTCATCTCCTGTGTTCGTGAGTACCATTCTATGCCTGCAGGCAGCGTTAGACAGTGTATGTGTACTCCTAGAGGGGCAGGGCAGGGCTGGAAACATGGGTTGAGAGACGCAGAAAGGAGCGGAAGCTCTGTGACTACCTGAAGCTCACGACCTGAAGCTCACGACCAAGGCTGAGTTCAAGCTGGAGCTTAGATTGTTTGGTAAATTAAAAGCTTTGTCTTCAGGCTTAGCTGCAGCTTTACAGCTGTGGTCCAGTAAAATACCAGCATTCCCGCTGATGCTAAACTAATCCTCCCGTCAGTGGCCCTTCAACATGGACGGAAGGATGCTTGTGTGCAATCTGCTGCAGCACGTTTCTGACTTCTAACATGGTGACCTGATGTTAATTGTGTTTGCATTTGTAGTATCTGAAACTCTGCAGCTAGTCAGCTTTTTATTCCTGTGGAGAGCCGTGAGACGAGGATACAGCGTGTGATGTGAAAGGGTTTGTTCCCCACAGCAGGTTGGGAGATATTTTAGTTTGACAGCTGATTGGGTTTCTTATCAACACAGCCGCTGTGGCCCAGCTCTTACCCGACTGCTGCTCCTTCTGAGCCTTAAGCTCACAGACACGTTACACATTTAGAGGTGTAGTGACTCACAATGACTTGCAGTGCTTCATGATCTCTGATGTCCACAACATATACCTGCAGAAATCTGCTTGGAAATCACAGAACGAAGCTTGAGAACAATTGTTAGTGTTATGCACATGGTCTGTGATACTTACATTGCTAACATAGACTGCATGCCCTGTTTTAACACTTTACTTGGCCCTACTCAATGTGTGACCTGGAACATTTGTGCGGCTTCCATCTGCACACGAGCTGCTGCCACGCAGCACAGAACGAATCTCTGTCTATTCAGCCCACACACATTCATATTCGCTCTCAGTTTCTTTGCCTTTGTTTCTCATCGGTGTCTTTGTGTTTCTGAAACTCATCCGCTCCTCGGCGGCGATATGGAGCCGGCTGCGTCTTGTTTCCGTGCCGGTGCAGCTGGTGTCTTTCAGGGCGTTTCACTGTGTCACTGATACCTTGTGATGTCCCAGCGATGACTGTTCCATGTCTCACGCTGCAGGAATGGAGAACCTGTATGAGAGAGCACAGTGCATCCGTAAGATCCTGCTGGGTGTCCCGAGGGTGACGCTGGTGGTGATGCGTTACCTGTTTGCCTTCCTCAACCAGTGAGTATCCACTCGCACAAAAACCAGCCCCTCACAATCGATGATAATCACCCGTTTCTTTCAGTTTTTCAAGAGACCCTACAGTGTTTTAAAGCTGAGGATAGGTAGGTGAGGCCATAAACCTCATTTTTAGTGAGGGGAGACTGAAGTGCACACTCGAAGCATGTAGAGACGATCAAACTGAGCTCATTTCATCTCTGCAGCCTCTCAAATATATATAGAAAGAGCAGGTAGGAATGGAGAGGCAGGAAGTGTGAGCAAAAGGGGGAAGTGAGTGTGATGTGCAGGTGTGTTGTACCAGCTGAATGTAGTGTTGCATTTATTAGCAGGGCTACGAAGAGCATTCACAGCCTTCAGTGTTATTAAACCAGGGTCAATGCAAGGGAAAATATTTTTATTTCCATCATACCATATTCAATATCCAGGTCCTGTGAAAGCTGCTGGCAGCGTCCCAAAGAAACAATGGTAGAGAATGAATTTGGCAACGTTTTACCTTTGTAGTGTAGTAAGACGCACATTTCTAAGCAGCAGTTACTCTGCCAAACGCAAATTACACGGTGAGCTACGAGGCTGCAGGGAATCTCATGAGATCATAGTTTGGCTTCTCTCTCCCCACAGCCTTTCGCAGTACAGCGACGAGAACATGATGGACGCCGGGAACCTGGCCATCGTGTTCGGACCCACCCTCCTGCCCACGCCCGAAACGCTCGACCAGGTGGCATGTCAGGCGCACGTGAATGAGGTCATCAAAACGGTCATACTGCACCATGACAACATCTTCCCAGACACCAAGGAGATACCGGGGCCAGTTTATGAGAAGTGTATGACTGGAGACCAGTACTGGTGAGACGCACAGACGAGCACGGAAAACCCGCTAAACGTGTTCATGTTATGCTAAAATCCCCATGTTATCTTCAATAAATGCTGCTTCTAGCAAAGGAAGTGTGATAGAAATAGGGGACATGAAATAGTTGCTCTCCTCCATGGTAATTTAACTGTTACTTAATTTTATAAATTTAAAATGCCACAAGTTATCTGTTTGCTGCAGGGGTTTCTTCACTGAATTCTAAAAATTATCAAAATAATTTATCATAAAAATATTAGAAAGAATTACGAAAGTAAATACAAATAATGGATTCAGTTAATTTCTTCATTTAATAAAAGTGTTCCAGTTAGATTTAGAGCATTCATTGAGCAGCTTTGTGTGACTAAACTTGGGATATGATTATCTCTGATGTCAGTGATGAAAAAGAAAAACAGATTTTGCCTGAGAGTCTTCATGTACGTTTATTTTCCTGATAGCTCATTTAGCACTAGCTAATAGCTCATCGGTGCCAATTTGCCAAACTGCGAACTGGCCTAGAATAATGGGGCTGGAGTTGTAGCCCACAGCATAACTCGCTGAATCCATGGCAACGTTACACTTGGAGTGGGGGAGGAGTGGCGACACGGCCTGTGTTTGAGTTGTATCTTTTCAGCAGACACTTTTCCTTCTTCGGTTCATGTATTAAGCCAATCTTTTGCCAACAATGATCCATCACCGCGGTGCAGAAAACCGTCCCTCCTGTGTTGTGTTCCTCTTTTCTTATCACAACTAACCTCTTGACATGCTGATGTAGCTGTATCGTTGCGCACACGTCCACGTTCTCTGATTAGCAGCCTCGTCTCCGATCTGTGAATGCATCCTCCGTCCTTTGTTCCTATATTCAGTGAATGGACACCGTGTGCGTGTGTCTGCTCTGCTCTTCTTCCCGCAGCGAGAGCCCATTCAGCGAGCCGGGAGCGTTAGAGGAGGCTGAGCCCGATGCCGGCACCGAGACCCAGACCAGCGATGAGGGTACGCCTGACCCCTGACCTTTACACACTCGCCCACACTCCCATACCGCTGTCTCCTGGTGGAGAGCGGTTGCTACGGCAACAGCAGCCATGGAGATACCCCCTGCCACTACCCTCTCTCAATCCCTTCTCCACACCCAAACCGTCATTCCTCCTCTCTTCTCTCTCTCTGTCTGAATTAACAGAGAAGAAGCCTTTTAATGGTCTTTTCTGATTCGTGGAGCTGTGAGAGGAACAAACCCTCAGAGACCGCTGACTGACAAGTTCAAGTTCACCTCTATTTTCACGTCGCATATCTTCATCTTCCCCCTCCTCCTTTGTTTCTCTCTGCCTCTCTGTCTCCCTGGCAGAAGGTGAGGCTGTGGAGGCGGTGGCGAGGTTCGACTACGTGGGCCGGTCGGGCCGTGAGCTCTCCTTCAAGAAGGGAGCGTCCCTGCAGCTCTTCCAGAGGGCGTCACATGACTGGTGGGAGGGGCGGCTTAACGGCAACCATGGCCTGGTTCCTCACCAGTACATTGTGGTGAAGGACAGGCGAGTGCAGAGCTTAAAATGACTCACACAGACATTTTCTAAAGATAGTTTTTGTTATCTGTCGATTTTATGAATCGATGAACCGTCAGAAAATGAAAAACTGTGTTATTTATAATCAGAGTTTGAACAGTCGTAACTAAATGGCAGTGAACAGATCCTGAAGGTTCTGACCATTTGATTCACTGATGCACTGTTGGATTCAGGTGGATTTGCTGCTCGGTGGATTGCACACTTTGTTGATTAGCGGACTCATTGGACTGAGGCAGTTGCTAACCACGTGTTATTGATCAACTAATTGATGATTGGTGTGTTCTGTTAGTTCAGCTCTTCCGTTTCCAGAGTGATTTGCGCTGATTGAGTGTCTGTTTCTTTAGGGCTGACGCCATGTCCGATACACTCAGTCAGAAGGCGGACAGCGACGGAGGGAGCAGCAGCACGGACGATAAGAGGTCCAGGAGTGAACTGAGCTCCCCCACCGACATCAGGCCGCCAGAGACCTATAACAGGTCTGTCATGTAAGACACTTTTCAATATCACGAGAGGGCATCTAGCTTGTTCTCTCGTTTTATAAAAATTCATATTGCTTTTATCGTGGTTGTTTCCCATGTGACCCGTTTCCCCGTGTGCGAGCCCCAAGACGCCATTTACGCCATGTTCACTGCTAACAACACATGCCTGTGAAGAATATGGGTTCACAGTCAAACGGCAGTGAGAACTATTCAGTACAGTACACAAACATACCATTCAGAGTACAATGAAAAGTAAGAGTCCTGTAGTTTATAGAACATAACATACTACAGTCTTAATCACTTGTTGGTTTGACCCTTTGAACTTTCATTGAGCTTTGATTCATCTGCCAACACTGTTCTTCATGATGACAGTCACAGGAGGAAGCGGACTGACGGTTTATTCCGCCGTCCCCTCGGCCGCTCTAACGACAACGGGAATGGGGGAGTGATGGAGCGAAGCTCTCCTCCGGTGACGGGTCACTTCAGTCCCAGAGAGCTCCTCCTCGGACGGAGTCAGGGCTTGACCCCACCCCTCGACAGCCCCGAGCGCCGCCGCCGCTCCACCGCCGCCGTGACCATGACAGTAAGTCGACACGATTCGCTGCGACGGGCAGAGGACACGCCCATCCGACGCTCGTGCAGCGGGCAGCATGGCTTCAGTGACTCCCATCGATCCAGAGGGCTGGACCCCGACACGCTGGCGCAGGTACAGGCAGTGACTCCAGTAACATGCTGTTTAATATGTGTCTGTGGCTCTTGCATACTTGCAGACCGCTCTCTGGTTCAGTCTCTGCTCAGCCGATGACACAAGGCCGACCTCGACGGCTTTCTTTGTCCTTTTCTGCAGCATAACCTCTTCTTTTCTGCTCCTCTTTCTGCCTGCAGGACATTGAGGAGACGGTGACTGTGGCTCTGGGAGAGTTGAGGCAGCTGGAGCGTCAGGGCTGCCGGCCGGCTCCTGACGTGGTGCTCGACACTCTGGAGCAGGTGAAGAACGGCCCAGTCACTACCTGCTCCTCTGAGTCTCCTAGCCCCCACAGCACCCCCAGCACCCCGGGAACACCTGGCACCCCCGGGACTCCTGGGACCCCTGGAACCCCGGGCACCCCAAGCCCTCTCAGTCCTTTAAGCCCTATTAACCCGCTCCCCGGGCCTCCGCCAGGACCTCCCAGACCGGCCAATCCTTCTCCTGACTCCCTGGGCTCCTTCAAGGCTGTGGCTGCTGTCCGGATCGGGGCTCCGCTGCGGCCCCCCGCCCTGAGGCCCAAACCTATGATCCCACCGAAGAGCAGCACCCCACCCCTGCCCTCACCACTGGATAAATCCTGCACCATGTGAGCCAAGCCAGGCCAATAAAAGGCCAAATCAGGCCTACCCGGGCCAAAAATGGGCCAGAAGAGGAGATCAGGGTACTGCTTAATGTTTATAATCAACATGAGGGTAGAAACGGTAGGAAAGACAAAAGGGTTTAAATGTAGTAATAAAATATAATATATGACATGACCTATGATATGATATGCCATGATATTTATGTGTCGTCAGGTTGGTGTGTACTCTCTTGATGTGTAGGAGTTTTCTTTCTCCATGTATTGAAGCATTTATCAGAGGTTAGCTAAAAGAACTGCTGATAAAGAGATACAGGTACGAGCACAGATGACGCAACCTGTCCTGTACATGAGACCCCAGTTGGAGAGACACAGGGGGGGGGGTGTAGTTCTGCTCCAGTAAAACATAGTTCCAGTGACGTGAATGTTGGCTGTACTGTAATGAAAGATAGGCCCACGCTAGCTGAAGAGCCTGTCACCGAAGAGGCTGCTGTTTTCTCGCAAGCTACTACAATTGGCTGCTGTGTTTGTAATGAGAGACTCACTGAGACAAAAGATAGAGGACGCGGCAGAGTGAAGGCTTCACTGGTCCAACGACGTCTGTGTGACTTTTATTTTTTTATTTTTCACTTGGTTCAGCTGCTAAGCTCACTTAAACCTCAAACCACGATACGCCTCTTGAGGTCATCAGTGACACCAAACTCACGTTATTTAACCAACGTCCAACTATTTAATGAATGTTTCCAGTATTTAACGACTGTTCAGCCATCTATTGAATGTTCGGCGAGCTGCCGCGGCGGCTCGCAAGACCTTTTAACAGCCTTTTTGTGTTTTCAGAGAGGAAACCCATTCCCAGACTGGTTTTCTAAACAGTATGTGATAGTTGGGTGGTGGAGGGAGCTTGGACAGAAGTTTTACTGGGATGGGGGTGGGTGTATGATTTAGTTCTTGTTTGTGTGGGTGCAAGAAGAGTGTGTACGTGTGTGTGTGTGTGTCTGTGTCCTGCTTGCCTACCCTTGTTCTGCTCCCGTGTAAGTGCAGAAGCACTAGAATAGTGATAGATAATAGATAATTCATGTCTGCCTTGAGTGCCAGAACACGCAAGTGCAAGTTGGGGGAAAACGGTGCGAGTGCAAAAAGCATGCCACTTTCTGTATGTGTGTGTCAAAAGTAAAAGTTTAACTGCTTGTTACACTGAAGTCACTAGTTAATCTTAAATTCACAATAAGCTAACAGGGTGGGGCTCTGTGTGTAAACGCCCGGAAAAGAAAAAAAAAACTTGAACAGCACACTGAATGTGGCCTCCAACCAGGCTGGTAACTTGTGTGTGTGGTGATTAAAATGAGACATGTGCTGAGATGGGCTATGGACGCACATCTGTGTGTGTGTGTGTGTGTGTGTATGCGAAAGTGCCTTTTTTTTTAATCCTTGTCTTTTTTGGGGGAGTTGTGAATCCACTCACGCATGTCCTGAACGAAGAGCAGCAGCACTCTGAATGAAATAATCATAAAGTGTTTAGTAGATGACTAAATTATGAATTCTAGCATTAACTCATTGTGAAACTGCACTTTGATGTATAGAATCGTGTACTTGGCATGTAGCATCATAAAATGTTGGTGCATTTTAATTCAAAGGGAGGTTTCTTTGAATGTGTTTGATAATAAAGGAAATGGTTTTTGTCTGTTAGTGTTGCTGTATTTGAAAACCGAGCTTCCTAAAGAGGAGCTCATATAGCCAAATGGATTGTATTAATGTGTTGTATTTATATTATAAATAAACCTGAATAAATTAGCTTTCAAGTCATTAACTGATCAAAACTTTCATTACATGAACTGACACTAAATGTTTTGTTTGAACACTTAATAAACCTTCACATATGTTCAGCAATTTAGTGGCTTCTTCTGTGAAATCCTCTTTTTTTGTGTTGATCAGGCCAAATGCACAATTATCTCAAAACTTTATTTGAACTGTATCAAGCACATTATATAGAGGTTATTAAAAATTAAAAAGTAATCATGTCGAAGCAGTAGTCTATGCAAAATACTTAAAATCCATAAGATGTTTTAAATAAATGGTTTAGTTCTTGCAGCAGTCAGTTTAGAATTAAGAATTACCAAGTATATTAAAGTTACAGCTGCAATTGTGCTTAATCTGAAACATTTTTGGCAAAGTGAGAACAAAGATGACAGCAGAAAAAAAAAAAGTAAAATAGAAGCACCTTAGTTATCTGTGGGAAACTAATAAAGCTAACGGGTTTCACATTAGTTTAGGTTCTTTTGGTGCACGTTTACAGCTCAGCCCTTTGAGCCAGGCTTGAGGGTGCTGAAGGGTTTGGAGTTCCGCAGGGAGCCTGAGATCTCTTGCAGAAACGCGGCAATGTGCAGATCCTTCTCTGACTTCCTGCCATCAAAGATAACCACCAGGGTGAAGTGTGGCTCGGGCCGCGTCAGGTAGTAGGTGCTCTGGACTTTATCGTCGTAGAAGTGGACCACCTTGTCCAGAGTGTTGAGCTCAGCGGCGCGGTCCCCCATCATCATGATGACATTAGGCCAGTGTGTGAGTGGCCTCTCGCCCGACGGCAGGGATACCACGGCAGGGAACTGCTCCACACCCTTCGGGGCTTCTCTGTATGAGTGTGGGTGGTGGTACCCGTGACCCTGGAAGCTTTCTGAGCCGCGGTTGTCAAACACCAGGGACACGTTGCTGGCATCATGTCTGCGGATAAAGGAGCAGATCTTGCCGTGGTAGTCTGGTGTGGTACGAGCAGTCAGGGCTTTCATATCAGTCGTGGTAGTTTGCCGGCTCAGGGCTTCATGGAAGTAGAAGCTGAACTTGGCGAGAAGTGCTGCCTGAAATCGCTGCAACCACGCGTATAGGTGTGGAGGCTGCACCACCTTCTGGGACTGACCCCCGAACAGATGCTTGCGGGTCTCTCTCTGCCGCTGGAAGAGCTGACCCCAGGTGATGAGCTTTGAGTTGGCACTGTGCAGGCTAAGCAGAGCAGGCAGGAAACACCACTCAGACACCTGGGCCTGGCAGCGCAGTAACTGGGTCACCACATCTACCTCAGTCTGGAATCCCTCCTCCACACGGCCCAGGATGGGGTGGTGGAATCTTAAGAAGCGAGGAAGAGGAGTTTAGTAATTAAACAGGCAAACAAATGCAAAGACAGTAGTTGACCTAATTTGTAGTGACCTGAAAGCAGCTGTCTCTCTGCCGTGCTGAGAATACATTTGCATTTTTGTTGTGAGTGTGAGCTCAGGCTACACACAAACACGTTGCATTTGGTGTGGATTTGTTTCTGCAGGCCTACTGGCGAGTGCATCACCTTCACCCCTCAGTGCACTGTCAAATTAGTCGTCAGTGGCGAGTCATACAGCAGGCTGCTGCAGTTCAGTCAACAACTCAACAGCTGCTACGGCTGCAGAACACGATTTCACTGACACGTCTCTGGGGAAAAGGCTGAAATTCTGAATTTGCTGGATAAAGCATAAAGTTTTCTTCTTCCAACCCCAATATGTCACTTTCTCCTTTACTTTTTATGTCACTGTTTTTTTTTATCCTGGCCATACTTTCTAATAATTGTGGTGGAATACGTGTTCAAAGTAAATCTTCTC
>JAUMTR010000015.1:10289270-10302990 GCA_032270685.1 Microctenopoma stevenorrisi
TATGTCACTGTTTTTTTTTATCCTGGCCATACTTTCTAATAATTGTGGTGGAATACGTGTTCAAAGTAAATCTTCTCAATACTATGCACTATGCCAGGAAAACATAATAAGACGATACACACTTGGAACTGTATTTCTGCAGGACAGCCTCCAGTGTGGTGACCAGCTCGTCTGAGTTGACGTTCTTCTGATTTCCTAGTGAGTGCATTTTTTCGTACAGGTCTGCCATCTCCATGCGAGCCTGGGTGAAGTGACAGAGCTGCTCTGACAGGTGCGACAACAGGTCCTCCAGGTAGGAGGCAGAGCCTGGTTGGCCGTGTCGCCCCATTGTTACAACTTTCCTGAGCTCGTTGTACAGGGACGTGTAGATAGTGCGGATGGAGTCCTTGCGGCTGAAGAAGGACTGGCCGCCTGCAAAGAGAGGGAAAGAGAGAAATGCTGCTTAGAGAAAGGCCCCAGTCAGTCCTACAGCTCCACCTGGTGTCAGAAACATGCAGCTGTCAGAATGCCATCAACCTTGTTACAAGTTATTACAACTTTTTGATAAATTAACCTGGCCACTAATTTGCAAAATAAAAGGTTAATCAATCCATTACAAAAGGGTGTATCTGTTTTGTATGTAAAGATCTCTCCAGTATTAGAAGCAGATTTTAAAAACTTCTAGTAGTGGTAGAAAGAAGTGGATTTTTTTACAGGGGTTTGCCTTTGTCAACTGTATTTGGATGTTTTAATATATTTATGAAATACTTTTTCTGAGTATAAGTACTTCTTCCAAACTGATTTTGTCAACTGCTGTGTGCAAGTTTAAAAAATTATTCTCGAGTAAAAGTTTAATCCCAGATAATGTAATGTTCTCGGTAGACAGCGACAGAAACTCCACGATGTGCTCTGATCATACAGGTTATACTTATAACATGTCATGGGAATGCTCAGGTACTTTAACTGTACTTCAAACCTTTCATGTTTTTCGTTGAAACACATTTCTGAACTACTGTGGTCGTATTTGGGACACGTTACCCATCTTCTGTCCGAGGAATGTCATGTTGTGGTACGCCTTCTCTGCTGCGGCCAGGTGTGCCAGGGCGGCCAGCAGCGCAGCCCAGATGGCCCCGGAGCTCTTACTGTTGTCCTTTTCCTTCTCCACGTAGTCTTTGGCCCTGTCGAAAGAAAACATGCCGAGCTGTGTGAAGACGCTCTCCAGGATGGCTCGCTCCCTGGGAACGGGCCGCAGCTCCTCCACCTCCGTCATGATTCAGGGATAGTCCCGCCGCAGGCCGGGGAGCTGTTTGTCTGAGCGAGCTAACGAAAAACCGTGTTAGCACATTGATTGTCTAGAGTTCAGGATGTCGGTGAATGCTTTACATTAGGCTCTGAAAAGACAATAATTGTAAAATTATATCTGCAGCTAGCTAACTGCCCAGCAAACCTACGCCATTTTGGCGTCATAGGACGTAAACACTACGGAAGCTCAAGAGTCCCAAATCTAATGATTGATAATACCAATGATTATGTATTGACCCATTCAACAACTACTCTTCCCATAGGTTCTTGACATTTTGTGCTATCAAGACTACAGTATCTTTCTCCCTCCCTTTTATTCCCTCCAGGGGTGGATCTTTGCTCTCTTTAAAAATGATCCACTGCCTCAACGTTAGTAGTAAGCACATTTTCTCTCATCTCCTCCACTTCTCCCTCATTGGTAAGTGACATCTGTCTCTCTTGTGGTTTGTCGAATTTCAGAAAATATCATATTTAAATATTTTGTCAATATGTAATGTGACACTGATATTTTTATCGCATCACATCACATTCTGGTTTTAGTGGTGAATTATTGTGACTACTAATGAACTTCACTGAATGTTCAGTGTCCTCTTATTTGGTGCATGAACTGAGGGGATATTTTAAGCCTCAATTTCATTATTTTATATTAGGTTATGTGCAGTTGGTTCACAGATTTAACAGGCGACACCATGGTTTTAAGGAGACATAATGGTAAAATTGCATTCTTTCAGTTTAATACAGGCCTGCAAAACCTTATCTACTACCTTACATAGTTCATGTTATACCTGTGTATTACAAGAAAAAGACATAAAATCAAAAAATTAAGTTATTCATTTAGAAGTGGCAGCAGGTGTGACTGGTGAGTTGTATCACACATTGTGTTTACAAAAACAAAACAAAAAAGTTAAAGTGTGCCGATTATGCTTTTTAATTTCCGTACATTAAAAAATTATATAAGCATTAATGCCATCAGGATGACTCAAATTACCCGTTCTAAAGTTCTATTCTATCGACATTCTCATCAGCCTTAGCAGGATTTTTCACAGTGAAAGAACAGAGCATGTATTCATGTCTCAGATGTTGACTGGTTTGTTAGTTTGAGACAAAGCTCTGTTTGTGCTCTGCTTTCATGAAAGATTATGTCTTCCATGTGATTACAGATTACAAAATATAGTTTCACGATTACTGTTTTAAACATCAGGATAGTGTGCAGGAATTATCCAAGAAATAGCAAAGCTTATGTGTCCTGAAGCAAAGGACACATTTCCTCTTTTTCAGTCTGGAACTGTTAAACCTAGACGTGAAGAAAGTAGTTTGAGAAGCTTTAGTCATTAAATATTTTTTATTTGGCTTAGTAAAATGAATAACTGATTTGACTCGTGTGTAAAGAGAATAAACTTTCCGACAATGCAAACACATCAGGTTACTGTCCCTTTAATACTGCCAGGTTTGTTTGCGGAAGTCGGTCCGCCGTCTAAATTCCTCCGACGTTTCTCCGGTGTGTAACACAGGAGTGAGCGTGAGCGCAGCGACCGGACTGTCCGCTTTATAGTGCTTTTCCGCTCACTAAAATATATTTGTTGTAGTTAATGTTGCTGTCTGTGTCACAGTAACTTATTTTAACACTACGTTAAAGCGACAAAGACACTTTTGTTGACATTGTAGATATAGCGTTACATTAGACGTTAGCTAGTTAACGTTATTTTACGATGGCTCAAGAGATAGACGGTGAGTTTATTTTGCGTTATACCAGCTTTGCATATAAATTATTGTTATGGGTTATATCAGTTTTAATCACAGGTAGGTGTACGATGATTGTTTGTGTCATTTCCATATGGGTTCATTAGAAATAGTTCCACCTGTTCGCGGCTGTGTCAACGGTCAATGTAATGTGACACTGAATTGCTCAATGCTAACGTTAGCTAACAAGTAGCTTAGGTTTTCTCAAATTTACTTAAATAACAAGTTTAACTATATATTTTTAAAGTACTGCGCAATACATCTACCTGGGACTTATTGGTACACTTACTTGGTAATTTATTTTGCAATATACCATTATCTACATTTATGGATAGATAAATAGACTAAACAAGGGGGAAGGGGAAATATAATAAACCACTTACGATGAAAGACAAAAACAATGAAGTGGACAGAAGTGAGTTACAACTAAGGGATCAATTATTCAGACCAAACTAAAATAATAAATAAATTGAATAGAGACTGTATAGGAATTATACTCATATACTCTTCTTTATTGTAATAACAACAATACAATAACCAATATCACAGTGATCTGAACTAGTGTCTTTTTCTGCAGCTCGAGCTGTCTGTCAGCATGGGGAATGACGTGCTGATGAAGGAGTCCATTAAGATGATGACTGATATGATTGTGCTCTGTGCCACTTTGGCACTCTCCCTGTTCTTCTGGGTCCTCTCCCTCACCATCAGCACTTACTATGGTGAGCTGCCTGTCTGGAAAACTCTTATTTTCTTCAATGAATGTTAACAACAGTAGTTTCTAGATTGGCACAGAGTGCTGTGCAGACGTTTTAGGCATTAATAAAAACAGCAGAAGGGGGAGAGATGTTGGACAGAGATTGTGACACTGGTCTGTCTTTGTGTGATTACAGGAACACTGCAGCCTGTGTCACCTTGGCGGTGGTTGTTATCCATCTTGATTCCCCTCGTGCTGTCGATCAGAGCGTTGAAGAGACGCAGTCTGGATCGCTCAGGGGCCCTGGGAGGTAAGTCTGTCCACTGTTTAACCATGACTTATATCACTGTGACAGTATGAAAGAAGCTCCTTGTACTGATAAACACATAATCATAGACGGATCAATGTTGTATTAATTCAATACATTTTGTTATTTGGTATTGACCAAGTGGTGTGATTAAAAATGTTAAATCATATGCAAATGCAATCATACCCAAAATCTATGATTTATTTTTCTTGGAACTTGAAACCAAATAAATTACTGTTAATAACAAATCAGCACATCATCTCTTTATGTTCCCGCGATGGTCAAGAAAAAAGATGAATGGATAGATGTCTGTGGTCATCTCCAGTGAAACACTTAGCAGTTAAAGAGACAGTTTTCACCAGGCCGATTTTTATTCAGGTTACATATTAAAAGCTTTGCTGTAAGATTCTGCTTTCTCACATGCATTCAAAATAAGATCAAACTAAAAATATATATTTATCAAAATATTCTGTCAACAGCCTGGTATTTTATGGAAGGATTTGAATTTAATTAGTTCAGGTAGCATAAAGTACCCAAGTTTCAAGGACAACCGCAACTGAAATAAATCACTCAGTAGTCCCTGACCATCACCGCGAAATCGCCATTTGTCATTGTTAAAAACCATGCATGTTCCCGGACTCCTAACAGCATTCTAAGAAGTTCTGAAAACCAAAAGCATTCACAGATCCAATAAAACTAACTGGAGTCATACTGGGAGAAATGCCTCATTAGCCCATACTTGTTACTGGTTGGAGACAGAGCATCAATGCGTGACATTTCAGTCTCTAGCTCGATCACGTTTTTGTTTCTCAGCCTTCCCAGTAAGAATCACGGATGAATTTCAGCTGCTTAAACATTTGTTCTTTTATCTTATTTGACAAAATTATTAGTTCTCATGACATACAGTATATCACAGAATAGGAAATAAATAGACACAAGTACAGTTCATTTGACGCAACTAAGATCCAAAAAAGTTACAGTAACAGGTTTTTCGTACTAGAAACTAATTCCGTTAGTCTTCTTTAACGTTTGAAATGAAAACAATCCTGCATCATCAAATGTTAATTCATGGTTCTGTTTTACTCAATGATCTTAAAAAAGTTTTATGCTCAGCAGGAGCAAGATAAAACACAGGAAAATTAGGTCATTGTTCCACGTCATTATTTTTTCCACTCCACTACTTACTCGGAAAGGACTCTTAACGAGTAAAACCCCCAGTAAGGCCAATAAGAACAGCAAGTGTCTTTGTGGTCCAAACAGCCAGAATAAATCAGTTCAATGTCCATAAAAAGTAAAAAAGTTCAAAAAGGAGCAGCTGGACGTTATTGACGTCACATGATCATCATTACCGAGTCAAAAGAAGTGTGTGAGCGTGATAACCTAATTGCGGGTGGTTCAATAAAATGCTGGATGATGCCATTTAAGATGTGAGGTCATAGGTTATGCTTTCCAGGAAGCAAAGTGAAATGCCGCAAATTAAAATGGTTAAAATAACTTTAGGGAATTTTGCGTCAGTCATGAGACACTGAAAATAGTCGCAGTGATAACATTTGATAAAATGAAAAGCTAGGAGCTGTTTGAACATGAAACGTTTGTTTTGATTTGGGAGGTTTATAAAGATCTGTTCTTACTAGACGACAGGTTTCATTCACGTCTGTGACCACTGATGTCAGTGGCAACGCCAGAGGTAGAGATGCAATGAATAAACTCACTTTAAATTTAACTACTGGCGACTCATTAGCAATTTATCTGGTGATCATTTTTCTGATTAATTATGTATATAAAGGTATGGAGATGTTGCAAATCCTTATAGCCCAGAGAGAACTTTATTATTAGCTGTGTAGTCAATTATCATGTCGTATTAAAAAAAGCATTAAATTATCATATTTTGCAGCAAATGTAATTTATCTTCTCATTGCAACTCCAGTTGCGGAATTAAATCACGGGTTCCAGTTTAGAATAAATATGTTAAATGTTTGAAAGCAGCTGTCTGGCGTGTGAGGTTACTACTATTCCCTTTTTTACGTGGGTGTGTAGGATTCTCTAACGTGGGATTTGTATTTTCTCAGCTCTCCTGGTGGGATTTGTGTTGATGATGGCCAACTTCAGCTTCTTCGCCTCTCTGCTGACTTTCTTCCTCACCTCCTCCAAACTGACCCGCTGGGGAGGAGCACGGAAGAGAAAAATTGACGCAGAGTACAAAGAAGGTGAGAGATGATGGAGTGCTTTGGAGTTTTCTATTGATGTCAACTAAAATGTAAATGTATTAAAGTTGTGCTTTCGTTAGGGGGGCAGAGAAACTGGATCCAGGTGTTCTGTAATGGAGGAGTTCCCACAGAGCTGGCTCTGCTTTATATGATAGAGGTACATTTCAGTACAATACCTCTTAAATTAGCAAATTAGAACGTTCTATTATGTGCAAATCACAAGTAGTTTCTGATACTATCTCTTTGGTTTGTTTCAGGTGGGTCCAGGTGAGATCCCCATTGACTTTGGTAAACAGTACTCCGCCTCCTGGATGTGCCTCTCTCTCGTGGGCGCCCTTGCCTGCTGCAGTGGGGACACCTGGGCGTCAGAGGTAGGGCCTGTCCTCAGCCAATCACAGCCTAGACTCATCACAACCTGGAAGGAGGTCCCAGTAGGTGAGAGGCCCATCAGAGCCAAATCTTGCTTTCTGTTAAGTTTTATTTGACGTCAGTATGAATTTACTGATGTACTTATAGCTGTTGTCAGTGTCCTGTGATCTGATTGGTCAGTAGTTGGGCTGATGAGATGATGGAGCTTGTTCATTACAGTCCACATCTCCTAGTGCTCATCTCTGTTTCTCTGTCCTCTCAATGCTGACGTTGATTCATCCATAATAACCCCATTTATTTTTATCCCCAGGAACAAACGGTGGAGTTACTCCCATCGGATTGGTCGCCAGCTTCCTCGGTGGGCTTGTTGTGGGCGTGGCTTACTTTGTAACACAGCTTCTATTTATCAGTGACCTGCACCTGACAGACCCACAGTGGCCCATTGTGGTGTACGGTGGGGTGGCTGGCCTGCTGGGATCAATGCTGGACTCTTTCCTGGGAGCTCACATGCAGTACTCAGGTAACAACAGTAGTTTTTCCAATCTAAATTAGTACTTGTTCAAGATATGGGGTAGATATTTTAGCACTTTTTACCTTTATCTCAAAGTCTGTTGCAATGCAGCAGATGCTAAACAATGATGTGACATCCGTGGCCGCTTTTAATAATGTTGTGAAGCTAGCTATATGGATAAGGATCAAGAATCCCCAGAGAGACTAACATCAGCGGTTACTGAAACCTGGTCAGTCTCCAACCTAAATCATCTTACTTGTCTTTGCGCTTTAGTGGTTTCTTTATTATATAAGATAAGATCTCATCCACTAGCTCTCACAGAACACAATATTTATTTTATTACATTGTTTGTAGAATTGGTAATTGTGAGTTAATTACCAGAGAAGCAAAAAATCAATTAGGAAAATCTTAACTATTAAACCTAAACCATGGGTATTTTGCTAGTCATCCACCACATATTGTTATCGCTGCTCTTAAACACTCATTACCAGGGAGCCGTGTGGTCAAAACAACTGACTGATTAATCACTTACGCTGCACAACGGTAATGTTACCTGACTCACTTGTCACAGGATACAGCACAACAGTGACAGCACGCTGAAGCCATGCACTCTCTTCTTTGCCGATACCAGTAGAGGGGAAAAAGGCTGTAGAGCTCAATCAATGTGGATATTATACCGACCTTGCAAAATAAAACGGCGTATCTATGTCTTTAGGTTTTGACGCGAGCATTGGGAAGGTGGTGAGCTACGAGTCTGCAACCACCCGGCGGATTTGCGGGAAACCCATCTTGGACAACAACGCTGTGAACCTGTTCTCCTCAGTCCTCATCGCGCTCATCTTGCCGGGGCTGGCATGGGGGCTGTGGCCACGATAGACCGACAACAGAACCCAAGTGGTGAAGACAACTGATCTGATGTTTGAGACGGTAGTTCTCTTTACTGGTCGCAAACGCATCACACTGAAGACTCATGTAACACATACACTGCCTGTACTGTTCTGATCAATATAAACAGGAAAAAAAAGACTCTTTTTGAAAGGAATATAAAACAGGAAAATACATTTCTACCACTGTGTTAATAAACTGGCTCATACGTTTAAAACAGAGATGTGTTGTGTTTGTCGTGCTGTGCAGTGCAGTCAGGGAGATTCAAGCCGTCTTATGGAGTTTTCTGACCACCTGCAGTACTTGACGAAAAACAAAACAGCTTCCCTGTAGAACAACAACTACTTTAACCCCGGATTAAACTTAATCCCCAAATAATCCAAGAGAAATGCTGAGATAATACAGTGCTGCATATCTCACTTACTGTAGCGAACTTGACCTTTGACACCGACTTTACAGCGTGTTGGGTAGTAAATACTTCACGGAGAGCAGCAGGTTTTCAGAGGTATTACTGTTTTTATTTCAGAGTGTCTGAGAGAAAAGGCACTAAACCAAACTGGGAGAGTGACATTGACTTTGAATGGGAGAGAGAGAGAGATGCAGAGGACTGGAGTCAGGTTTAAATTAACATTTCAAGTTTACAAACACACTCCACTTTCACACAGTCTCTCTCACACACACACACACACAGTTACTATCTACAGATTTCCTGATTGGTTAAATACAGGAGGCTGAAAACACCAGGAGCTGTTAAAGGAAGATTCCCCACAATTTGTTTGTCCAAAGGATTTAAAGTTGCTAGAACAGTATTTAAACAGCAGAAAATGTAAATGTACTGTTTAGCTTTTCCTTTAACACAACTCTCCTGAAGAGTCACCAACATCTGGAATCAAACCCGACAACACAACATCATGAACTTGGAGAAAAAAGTATTTCCTTCATACAGAGACAATCTTTAGAAGATTGTAAGGACGTTTTAAGCTCCATTCAGACAAATATATAATCCCCAAAAGGTGAGGAATCATGTTGCTTCAGATGAGATTTAAATTAGTATTTATTTAGTGTTTTATTTTATAAATTACAATAGAACTGTAGTGAAAATCTTTCCACCTTCCATAGCAAAGTAAACCCACTGAGGGAACCTTTGCAGTTGTGTTTATACTCATGATCTTCATGATTATCTTTGCATCCTAGTGGAAGTCATCAGTTACTTCAACACAAAGCAAAATTAAATATAAGCTTATGCACACTTTGATTGTTTCGTCGTCTTTTAACTGTCGAGTCTTATTTTCCTGAACAAGTAGTAATGTTCAAGTTACGAGTTGAATTTAAAGCAGTAGGGACACCGTTCTGAGATTGGACAATGAGGTGAAATTTTAATAGAATTTGATGAAAAGGTCGATTCTGATGTCATTTTGAGAAAAATAATATTTTGCAACTGAAGTCCAAATTTGAATATTTGGAGTTTGTATTTGATTATTTGAAAAGCTAGTATTTTAAGATAAAGTCATGATTTTACAAAAATATTTAAATAAAGTCTTAAGGGGAGTATTAAATATCTCGTTATATTACAAACGTATTCTTCAGATGATACTTCATAACTCTTTAAACAACTTCTTGTAATATTCCCTGTAAAACTGTAACTGAAGGGTTACGGGGTTTTTTTGAGGGGGGGGGGGGAGCAAAGCTCAGAGCTCCCCAGGTGGGTTTAGATGCCGACATATTTCAGTTTTCATTTCTTTTCATGCCATATTGGAGTGCTGCATAAAAGGAACAACAGAAACCCACCAAAACTCCAGATCAGTAAAGTAACGGCAGACGTCACAGTCCTTCAGTTTTTGTGATTATTCAAAACAAGCACAGTTCTTCTCTCTCACACAAAAACCACACTCACATGAGGGAGACAGGGAAGGATGGAGGGTTTCCTGAAATGACTGGGTGAGGAGGGAAACCAGAACCAGAAGAGAATCTGCTGTATGCAGAGGGCGAGGCTGTACACCTGTACGTCACAGCTGGTCCTTGTAGAAGCCGAGCTTGGCGACGGACATTTCCCTGCGGAGCTGCATCACCTCCAAGAACATCTGCTCTGCTGAAAATCCAATGCAGACAGAAAACAGTCACATGATGGTCACGTGGTTTCACCGGTGGTGGAAAGAACTCGGCACATTTACTAAACTTATAACGTATACACCAGTGCCGGAGACCAGTCTGACTTTTCTCCTCTGCAGAAAACTCATCTGACTGCTAACCATAAAACAACGAGGTATGCCTCTCACCGTCCTGCTGTTTGACAAGCCCTTGGTGAATGTATCGAATGTAGGTGAAGAAGTTACACACTGCTGTGATCTGAGGAACAGAAACAACACACTATAGTAAATAACCCATTTTTATTTATTTCTACCCCACATGAGGAGCTAAACACAGTGACACAGGAGGCTTAAGCTGAGAATGGGGTCATAACACAAAGCAAAAGCTAAAGAGCTCATCTTCAAATGTTACAAATATAATCTAGACTGGAAGATGGCAGATTGGTAGCCTATTGGTAGATAGGCAGCCTGGTAGCTCAATGGGTTAGGCGTCAGACTGGGATGCAGAAGGTCGCAGGTTCGAACCTTGTCTGACTCCTAATCCATCTCCTACCAGGTGTCTCTCTGAGCCAGACACCCAGCACTAGCTCCCTGTAAGTCGCTTTGGATAAAAGCGTCTGCCAAGCAAAGTAAAGTAAAGTAAAGTAAAGATTGGTCCTCAGTGAATAAGGGGTAAATAGTTGTTGCTGTTGCTTTCACAGTAATAGAACGTTAAACATAACTGTGGCATCATTAAAAGGTGTGCTTGTAAAAGTGAATCACCACTCAGGTCTGTCAGCTTGTGTGTGTGTGTCTGTGTGTTCATACTCACTCTGTATCTACAGTAGGGAGTCACGTAGTAGTAGCTGGATGAATCTCCAAATTTGATTCTGTGCTTACAGGTTTTTGTCTGACCGCTCAGGGCACATTTTCTATCAGGGATGAACACAGAGAGAGAAACATAACGTCTTTTTCTCCCTTAGAACGGAAGACAGAATTTGCTCAAATGGATCAGTCAGTGCAAACCAAACAGGACTAATACCAAGACTCTAGGAAGCAAGGAAGGAGACGACAGAAGGAAAGGATTATTGTTAGACATTTGTCAATGTTTGTCCCATCAGGAGCTCTTTGAAACCTGGACAGAAGCAAGGAATGATTCAAGAAGGGATTATTCAAAGTTAGTACAGGTGTTTGGAAGAGCCAGGTGGAGTGAAGTAGTAACTAAGGAGAAATAAAAATGCTGATGGAGAAGAGCGAGAGTGAGACAGAGTCAGACTTACGTGACGAGCTCGGCCCTTCGCCCACTAGAGTGAGAAATTGAGGAAAGATGGAGAGATGATGATGAAGAAGTGAAAGCTTGATGAAGAGGAGAAAGAGATCATGAGTGTGTCTGTCTGTGTGCACAAGCATGTGTGGGGTCTTACTTTGGTCCTCCACACTCCACCGCTGAGGCTTTGACCACAGGCAGCGGCTGGAAACCAACCGGCTCCACACTGAGTGTGTTCTGCTCCACGGCTTCCAAGATGGCCGAACCCAGCTGAGGACAGGAGAGAGCAGGAGAAAGGAGAGGATAGTGAAAGACAGACAGTGGGGCGCAGCAGTCGTTTTAGTAGAAGCAAGAAGACGTCCCAAGATTCACTGGTGGCCAGAGGATTGTTTGTGGATCTTTGTTCTCTCAGTGCCGTCCCTCTGTCTTCAAATGAAGCATTTTGAGTTTCTCCTATTATGCGTTGTGTAGTCGACCCTTTTGGCATCTCTTCCCGGTGGAGAGAGAGTTGTGACGCCGAGTGTCTCCCCAGATTACCTTGTTCATATTTTACTAACCTGTAACCTTATGGCATAACGTCCATAATGTAAATCTACTAAGTAGACTTCCTCTGCAGCATTATTACTGATCAAACCCTCTACATCGTTCTGTACCTCGCTCTTGCTGAAGGTGAGGCAGGGGTAGATGTCCTCACGGTAAACACGCTGCAGGAAGCAGCAGCTCCGGTCGAGTGTCGGCTCCTCCTTCCACGCCTTGAACTCACTGAACAGCTGACTGTCCACCTACATGTCCAACAACACAGTTACACGGTGTAAAAGGTTTCTGCTAAACTCGTGCTAAGTTAAAATGAACGGCAAACGAACACGTGAGTTCTCTTACCTCTTTACACTCCCGTACAATGGGCTGAGTGGCCGACGGGTCAGGCTGCGTCCCCAGGATGGCAGAGGAAGTGCTCTTATTCCTGCTGTGGCCCTTCCTGAAGGGAGTTTTGCCCCCTCCTACTGACGAGGGGAGTTCACCTATGGGGGAGGTGGGAGAGGAGAGGACCAGCGTCTTCAGCGCCTGAACCTCGGCCTGGAGCACGTCGATCTGAAGACGAGGGTTGGGAGGAGACAATCAGACAGTAATTCTACACACGCTCATACATTTAAAGGAACATTAGTGAGTAATCAGCGCCGTCACCTTGCCCAGAGCTTCTTTCAGCTGTTTTTCAGCATTTGCCTGTTTGACGTTAGCTTCTCGGACCATTTTGTGGGCCTCCTGAAAAACATGTTAACACATTAGAATCATAATTCTTGAGTTTGGAAGTGTGTCATTCTAATAGCGAAGCAACATCTGCACAAGCTTAATTAATATATAAAGGAACAGTTCACTACAACGTAAATATAAACTCCTAATGACTTTGCTACTGAAATGCACATTTGCTGCAATCAACCTACAAAAAACACGCAGAGTCACCATCACCCACTAGGAAGACAAAAAGTAGGACTGGGAAGAGAAAAGGAACAATGTGTTTTGAAAGACACAGACAGAGATGCTGTTTTCCCAACCACCCAGGTACAACCAGGTAATTAGCAGTGGGTAGGGCAGGGATAGTTGGAAAACAAGCAGGACAGTGGCCCTGGGAGGTTTGATGGCTACGAGTGTTGTACAATAAAACAACAGTCATTAGATACATGGACAAACAGCTCACTAACATTTTACTCCCTATCACACCTTCACTTCATATTTCTGCTGAAAATAGGGAGTTACACCAATCATAACTCTTTCTGCCTTGTGTCTGTCGGGCCGCTGCATCAGGAGGAAGGAGAAGAGGAAGCAGAGGACATGGACAGACTGAGCAGAAGTGGACCGACCTGAAAGAGACTTGCGGTGAGCTCCTCCAGCTCCTGGCCAAGCTGGTCTCTGACTTTAGATAACCTCTCACACTCCTCATCCTTCAACAGCAGCTCCTTACCAACACACACACACACGCACACAAACAGAAAACAACACAACAGAAAAAAAGCCAAATAAACACAAAGTAAACTCAAACCATGGCAAAAACAAAACAAAGAGATGAAGAAATTAAAATTTGTGAAATGTTTGAGGACTGAACCATCATTTTACCTTTAAGTCCTTTTCATAGAACATGTAACCATGAGATTAACATGTGTGAAAGAGTCTTTAATTCATAACAAAAAATAATGAAACAAATAAAATATGGAAAATTATGTCAGTCTAAGTGATGAGCACTGTGGAGAAATGTTGTTAAGTTTCATATACAAACACACATTCACCGTCCAATTGCACAAACTTACATTCAAATTTAAGGCCAGTGAGAGAGAGAGAGAGAGAGAGAGAGAGAGAGAGAGAGAGAGAGAGAGAGAGAGAGAGAGAGAGAGAGAGAGAGA